>BGPT01000941.1:152058-216442 GCA_003297045.1 Symbiodinium sp. clade C Y103 | reverse complement strand
AGACCACAGTTAGCAGATCTGATGGTGAAGTTGGAGCCCAAGATGCTGTGTGCAGTCTTCAAGTTCCTGATGCCAGACTGCTTGGAAGAGAATACCTCCAGATCTTACAAAAGGACTGGAGCCCATGCCAAGAAGGAGGGAGATGGAAAGCAGAGCTGAAAAAGTGGTCTCCCTGAAATTTGCTTCTTTCTGCAAAATTAGCCTTTATGGCTCAAACATGTTGCTGTGTGCTTAAAANGGAGATGGAAAGCAGAGCTGAAAAAGTGGTCTCCCTGAAATTTGCTTCTTTCTGCAAAATTAGCCTTTATGGCTCAAACATGTTGCTGTGTGCTTAAAAATCATTGGCCAATGTGGCTCAAACCTAAAAAGCATGGCATTTTAGCACATTAGCCTTCATGGCTCAAACCCCTTGTTGTGTTTGTAATATGCATGTCCATTAGCTCAAAGGCTATATATGGGACATTAGCCTAGATGGCTCATGATGATGCTGTTGCCTTGGCATTTGCAGCACATTAGCCTGCAGCAGGCTATTTTCTTGTTGCAACACATTAGCCTTCAGGCTCATTTTTATTAGGATTCTGTTTGCTGCTCATTAGCCCCAAAGGCTCAAACATGTTTGTTCTTTCTACATGGCAGCAAGTGGCAATCATCATTGTGAATTCAGTGCTTCTTTGCAGCTGCTTTGGAACAAATGAGTGGCTATGGCCCATTGCTGCTGGAACACAGCATGCTTGGGGTGGTAGCATCAAGACAGTGAAGTTGGTGAAGCACAGCAAAAGAACAATATAGGTAGCAATGCAAAAGGTAGCTGCAAAGCAGAGAAAGAACCACACATGTTTCAGGTGTCAAGACACCATAAGCTTTTGGACCCAGCTACAAACTGTAGCTTTCTGTGCCATGGAACTTCATGTGCAAGAGGAGGTGAAAACATTGCTTGAGTCCCAGCAAGGGATCAATGTCAAGCTGACCAAGATTTTGGACCTTCTCACCCAACATGGGCTGGCATACAACCTGCTTGAAGGTGACAGACTTGCTGTGTCACCCTGACAACAGAGGTGGCAGTATGGTCCAGGCACACGACTGTTGGAAGAAAGGTTCTTTGATTCTCAGCAGTGGATTGAAAGAGTCTTTGCTTCATTCAAGCTCTCTGTGCATTGAAATGGGCAAAGGTGAGAAGAAAAAGGAGCAAGTGCAAAAGAATGAAGCTTTGATGAAAGGTTCAGAGAACCTTCTGGGCTATGTCACCCAAGGTGAAAGGTATTTGACATTGGGAAGCAGCCACTTTGTCATGTTCCTCAGGGCTCAGGCACAAGGCTGTGTCAGCCCAACTGGCGAGAAGTTGGCTTTGTCTGAGGAGCTAAGCAAGGTGCTTGCCAATGGATGGGAATGGACTGTTGTCAAAGCAGAGGTGGAGGAGGCCTTCCCTGGTTTTCCAAGATGGGCTGCCAGTACCTTGAACTCAGTAAATTCCAACACCAAGGTAACTTCTGAGTTGGAAGCCATGCTGGAAATTGCAAACTTGTTGAAGCAAGGTAGAAAGTTGGATGACTGTGTGAAGGCTGTGAAAGAAGGTTTGCCCACCTGTGATGAATACATGGATGACATTGCCTACTTTGTGAAGCTTTACTCTGGAGGTGATGCCTTTCCAATTTTGTATCTCCTCAAGGATTTCTGCTTCTTGGGTTGCATCATGAGCCCTTAGACTCAAATCAAAGAAATTAGCCTTTAGGCTCATCAACCACATTAGCCCTTGTAGGCTCAAATCCAAACACATTAGCCTATATAGGCTCATCAATCACATTAGCCCTTGTAGGCTCAAATCCAAACACATTAGCCTATAGGCTCATCAACCACATTAGCCCTTGCAGGCTCAAATCCAAACACATTAGCCCTTAGGCTCAAACCAAACACATTAACCATTATGGTTCCAGTATAGCCTCTCAACAATGGCTCAAACATGGATGGTATGAGCTCTTTGTTTTTCCAAATGCCTTTGAGGCTCCAAATATGGTCCCAGCATTTTGGCTGGCTCAGAGATGATGTTTCAACTTAGCCACTTCGACTTTAAGCAGAAGGAGAACAAGTTGCCTATGACCAGGGCAGCCTTGCTGTGCACAGTTTTAACTTCAAAGAAGCATGCTGATGGCATCAGCAAGCTGGTGTACAAAGCTGATTTGGACAAAATGAAAGGAGCCTTGAAGGAAAAGACATTGAAGATGGAGGAGCTGCTGAAAGAAGGATGGAATCAGGTTCAGAAAAGCTCTGGTACATCAGCCTTCAAGGCCTTGTGCTTTGGAAAGTTTTGTGTGAGATTGGTGTTGCACCTCTTATCCAAGGAGAAGTATTCCAGAGATCAGCCTTTTGAAAATGTGCAAAAGATTGTAGATCAGTTTGCAGCGGATTTGCTTGACCAAAACTTGAAAGCAGCTTCAAGTGGTGCAGCTCCAGCCCCAAAGGCTCAAGGAAGCCAATCTTCAGCAGATGAGGTGAAGGATTTGCTAAATGCAACCCCCAAAGCCATGGCACAGCTGGACAACCCACACTTGATGCTGGATGCTCCATATGTGAACCCTGCTTTGCATGAAGATAAAGTATTCAGGTTGAAGAGTTGGACTGACACTGGTGTGGAATTTGTTCACACACCTCTCTTTGGAGCTGAAGAGACAGAGATGTGTGACTTTACCAAGTTGAACTCATGGAAGTTGACAAAGAGGGGCATGCCCAAACGATGCACTCAGGATATGGCTTTGCTGAAAGCTGTGCACACCTCTGAAACCTTCAAGGCAGACCTGAAGAAGGCAGAAGTCCAGAGCTTGCTGCTGAAAGCTTACAAAGACCATTGGGACACAGTGCACAAGAGCTTGATCTTTGCTCATTTGCCAACACCTGCCCTATTTTGTGATGTGAAAGTGCAAAAGGAAGGTCTGACCTTGTTCCCTGTTGGCACAGTTCAAAGCCTCAAAGGAAAGGACGTGCAGAAAGTCAAAGGAGTGGTGGTGGAATATCAGCAGGAACCATTCTTGGTGCAGCCTTACAAGGCCTTCAAGGACTTCGATGATGATTCTGCTGATGGTTCTGCTGATGGTGTTCTCATTCCATACAATTTTGTTGGAAGTACATCTGAGAAGGAGGATGTGACCATGGTCTGCAGAATGGTGACCTATGAAGGTCTGAAAATCCCTGTGTTGACCAATGACAAAGCCTTGGCAAAGGAGATTCAGCTGCTGAAAGCAGAACCTGAAGATGATGAAGCTTCAGCTGCTCCTGCCTCTAAAAAGAGGAAGAAAGGCTGATAGTGAGGCTGTTGAACTTGCTGCTCTACATTCAACAAAGCAGGAGGTGGCTTTCATTGCTGAAGACAGTGGCCAACTTTCCTTGCTGAGGAAAGACCCTGGCAGAAAAGAGGAAAACAGTTTCTGCTGTGCAGGGGTCTGTTGAGTGCTCAGCCCATGAGGCTCCATCACATTAGCCAGTATGGCTCAAGTTAATAGGGTTGCACACATTAGCCTCCATGGCTCAAATTATATTTGTCACAGTCACTAGCCTAGATGGCTCAAATATCTTCATTCTTTTCTCCTTGGCACATATGCAGACACTAGCCTCCATGGCTCAAAGATGATTCTTGTTTTCCCCCTTGCCACATTAGCCTCAAAGGCTCCACCATACATTTGTTGCATGCAAAACTACTTTGAGGTCAGTATGAGCTGTGGCCTTTATGAAAGTTTGTGCATGGCAGCCTTTTTTCTCAAGGCTGAAAACCGGTGTCCAACATGAAGAGGACTGCTGAAATCAGCCTCCCATCTTTGGAAGAGGATTCCAGAGATGTGCAGCCAGAAGACTTGGACTTTTTGATCCAGCAGGAGACACTGTTTGTTTTGCATTGTTTATCACATGGGCTTTGTTTTTGAAATATAGATGATATAGGATATCATGTATCCCAGTAGGTATTTACATAATATGAATCAAAATGTATCTATATATATATGTGTGTGGTTGTGTTTTTCATTTATCATATGTTGCTGCAATGTCCCTGTGCAGAACGAAGAAGCCATGATCAACAGTCAATGGCCTGCTGGTGGAGAAGATCCTGTTGGGCATGATGAGGCAAAAGCTGGTTTTTTTCAGAAGTGGCTGGAAGAAGGGTGTCCCAGTGTAGCTCCTGAGGATCCAGAGGAGGATGCTGAAGAACCAGGAGATCTTAGTGCTGAAAATCAGCAAGACTGGGAGCAAAGTGAACTGGAACACTATAGTTCCTACTTCCAGGCCAACTACTGGACCAGTGCGGATGGCAACAGCCACCTGCTGACTAAGGAAAGGGGTTGCACCTATTTATTTTGGCAAACATGATTTTTTTTTTGGTTCCCTGCAGGACTGGTCCAATGACACACAGCAGGACGATGGCAAGTTGCTGGAACCCAAAGATGAGACCTGCACCCATGACTCCCAGGAAGTCTTGGAGCCAAGATTCCCAAGGGTGGTATGACAACTATGGCACTTGGAGCCATGACTATGTCAACCAGGGCTCTTGGAGCCAGGATTCATGGGATGGCTGTGGCAACAATGACACTTGGAACAAGGACTGGCAGGAGGGCTATGTCAACTGTGGCAAGCCTGGCACTTGGAGTCAAGACATCCAGGAGCACTGTTCCAATCAGCAGTGGTCCAATGACGAGGCCCACCATGGCTATGGTGCATGGAGCAATGATGTTGAGAATGATCATGGAACTTGGCCCCAAGAAGAAAAGCACGACTATGCTGCTGGCAGCTGCCAAGTCAAGCAGGATTGGATTAGGGATGTTGAAAGTTTTTTGTTTTTTTTCTCCAAGCAGTCTGTCCCTGAAGGACATGCAGCCAGCTCTTCGCACAGAGGCCCCTGCCAGCTCCACTGGGGAATCAGATCCTCCTGAGATTCTTCCTGGTTACAAGTGGTGGCATGGGGAACTTGTGAAAATGAACCAGGAAGAATTGAAGATGGTACAAGAACATCTTCATCCTGAGGAGTCACCCACTGGCAAGCAGTGGAAGTCGGGATGGATGAATAGGTGTGTCCTCATGTTAGCCTTGTACAATAAAGAGCGTTGGATGGAACTGGACAGAGTTTGCAAGCTTTTCAGTGACCACCATGCAGTGGGTTTCCAGACACTCTGCTTAGAAAGTGCCATACAGCAATGGGGAGACAAAGGTCCCAAAAAGTGTGGATACCCCTGGTAATAGTTCAATACCAAGTTCCAGTGTGTTGATGCCTTCAACTCTTAAAACAAAAGAAACATGTTTGCAGTTTTGTTTCCAGGAGGTGCCCACAGGTAGTGGCTGAGAGCCTATCATGGCTAAACTGGAGACTGACAATGTCAATGGCTGGATGTCACAGAAAAAAATGAGCTCTTGCAGCTGCATGTTTTTAGAATGTGAGGAAAGGAATTATAGCTCACTGCTGCCTCAAGCTGATAATGTTAAGATAACACATTAGCCCAAGAGGCTCAAACTACAGCTCTGGGTTTTGAAAATTAGCCCTGGAGGCTCATTGTTCAGTGGTGTTTCCTTGTGATTAGGGAAGGGTCTATGTCTGCAAATTATATATTGCCTTTGCAAATAAATACTAGAAATTAATATTCCAATCCTTTGGATTTCAATTCGGCATGCCGAATTGAAATGCAAAGGGTTTGCATTTCAATTCAGCATGCTGAATTGAAATGCAAAGGGTTTGCATTTCAATTCAGCATGCTGAATTGAAATGCAGAAACCTTAAAATTTCATTTCCTGAATTTTTTTGATTGCTAAATGTATTAACCAAGATTTTCAAAACCAAATCAAATAGAAAAGTAATTTCAATTTTGTTTTTGTGATGGTATTTATCTGTGTGAACCAGTATTTCCAGATGTTCACATTAGCCCTTGAGGCTCAACCCTTGCCAGCCATTGAAGCTGCCAAACTAGCCCTTGAAGGCTGAAAACTCCTTTTATTTGGATTTATTACCACATTCCAACTAGCCCTGGAGGCTCAACACTTGCTAGTGCCAATATGTCTTCACATTAGCTGCCATAGCTACAGTGTGAGCTTCTGACATATGAAGCTCACACTGGCCTTGGAGTTTGCATATGATATTTGCCACATGAGCTCATAGGCTGTTCTCATGTGATCATACTTACCATTGCTGCAACCTCATATGGTGCACAGATTACTCTCAGCATATTCCTCCAGGATTTTTTGGCTCCACAGCATTGACATCCACCTGGCATCTTGGGCACTGAGCTCCTTAGAAATGCTCTTGGAGCTGACCCTTGCTTTCCTGGGCATCCTCCTGCTGATGATCATCAAGCTTCTGAAAGAGCTCAACAATACAATGTACCAGGTAGCTGGTGACCTGAGGAATGGCGAGTTGATTGACCTGGTGAGAGACCTCAAGGTCCAGCTTGACACCCTCATAGACCCTAAGATTGCTGTCATGGAGGAGGAGCTGGGCATCACTGAGCCAGTCTTTGGTGGCAGCAGCAATGCAATGGTTGGATCCCCTTGAAGCAGCATGTGTGGTGCTGGAAAAAATACTTGCATTGCTAAGACTTCCAAGCTTAGATGTCTTTCTTAAGCACATTAACCTTCCAGGTTTCCCAATGAACTCATTAGCCTTTTGGGCTTGGCCTTCCAACCACCTCACCCCCTTGAAGGTCTAACTCTTGCTACTCACTGGCATGACCATTGGACTTTCATATAGTATCTGTGGCCCAACCATTCTTACAAAGCCATTAGCCTGCATGGCTCCTAACCATACATTTCTTCCAGAAGAAACAAACTAGCCTTGGAGGCTCAGACTCNGTGGCCCAACCATTCTTACAAAGCCATTAGCCTGCATGGCTCCTAACCATACATTTCTTCCAGAAGAAACAAACTAGCCTTGGAGGCTCAGACTCTGCATGTTGTGTATTTTAATCTTGTTCCTTCCCACAGAATCACACTAGCCTTTGAGACTCATTATGTACACATTTTTCTGTTCAGCACACCACTAGCTTGCCAGGCTCATTTCTTTTGTTTGTGCTTTGTCACTGACCACACAGATCAGCCCCTAGGGCTCACACATGTCTTGACCATGTGAAAGACCTGTGTCTGCATGCTACCAAGCCCTGGCACTTTGGGCTCCTAGACTGAGAGAGGACCATGCAAAGCATATCAAACTTGCATGGCAACATCAAGCTTTCAAGCTTCTTCAACACATAGGCATGGCTATGTGACATGCTGTCCAATCTCAGCTTTTTTTCCTGGCTTTGGTGCACTGGCAGCCATGGCTGCATGGAGTGTGGAAGATTTCCTAAAGGAAATTGAAGACTTGGAGACTTTGCAGAAGATTAGGCCAAGCGCTTTGGCTATTCCCAAGTTGCTTGAAGCTTTGGAGCACAAGATCAAGGCCATAGACTCTTTGACCCCTTCAATGCTGCTGAAGCTCACAGAAAAGCTTGAGGCTTCCAGTCTGCCTGCTGATTTGAAGTCAAGCTTACAAAATGCAGTGGATGAGAAAGCTGTGGCTGCCTCAGCTGGTGCCTTGAAGCTCCAGGCAGGCAGCCAGATACTCTTGTCTTTGTGGAACTATTTGAGTGCCAAGGAGTGGCAAATGGTTCAATCTGCGCCATATGTGGAAGCTGTCCATGTTTGTGTGAAGAGGTTGAAAGCAGTGGGGGTCAAGTCGATGAAGGAACAAACCAAGAAACATGCTTTGGCCCTGCTTCTTCACTTGATGATCCAGAGAGGAGAGCCCAAACCTCCCCCTATGGAGGTATACAAGCTTGGCAACTACTTGCATGACAGCTTTACTTCTTGCAGGGAACCAAGCTTGGTGGCTGGATTTCTCAAGTACCCAGAGAAGCCTGCAGACTTGGGTGATGATTTCATGAAAGCTTGCTACAAAGGAGATGATTACCCACAGCCTGTCAGCTCTTTGGTTCCACCTTCTGTGGGAGCTTTGTTGAAGGATGCTATTGTGAGAAACACACNCCACAGCCTGTCAGCTCTTTGGTTCCACCTTCTGTGGGAGCTTTGTTGAAGGATGCTATTGTGAGAAACACACATGCTGACCTTCAGGACAATGCAGCTTTCTTGCCCAGCACAAGGCTCAAAAGGAAAACAAATACCAGGACAGATGATGAAGGTGAGATGGACAAGTTTTTCAGAATGATGCAAATGATGAAGGAGATGGCCAAGGGAATGGATGAGCCCAGGATTGACATCTTGAATCATAGAAGGAGATCCAGCTCTTCATCCAGGACCTTGGAATCTGCAGAGCGATTGGCCTTGGAAGACTTGCCCCAAGAAGCACAGGAAGCTGCTGGATCCTTGACACAGCCTTCACCTGCTGCAGCTGAAGCTTTGACAGCTGCAACAATTCCTTGTGCAAACATGAGCATTGAGGCTGACAAGAACAATGCTGAGAACACAGGTGCTGCACCTTGTGAAGAAAAGCAGGAGCCAGATTCTTTGGCAGACTTTGAGCAGAAGGCTTTTGAGCAACTTCAAGCCAGAAACAAAGAGAAGAAAGGCAAGAAGCAGGAAAGCAAGGAGAAAGAACCCAAGGGCTTGAAAAGACCAGCTGCTGCCAAAAAAGCTTGTGTCCCTCAGAAGGCTGCCAAGAAGACTCTTGAGACAGCAGGTGCTGCCCAAGCTGCTCCAAAAGCAGCTGCCTTGCCAGCCCAGCCAAAGGCCAATTGCTGGGGATGTTCCAAATGTCGAGGAACACCATCTGGATGTGACAAATGTGATTTCCCAGAATATTCTGGAATCAGGCTTAATGGAAAAGACGTTTGGAGGAAATGGCATGCTCAGAACTGCAAAAAGCAGATTTGAGCTGCTTCTTGGAACTTGGGTTGGCAGATGGGGCAAAGCACCTTCTGACCCAGTTGGTGATTTGATGGGGTATATCTGCTGAAGTATCCTGAGTTGCTGGAACTTTGAAAAATGTGAGGTTGCTGGATGTGATTACATTTTCCTCTTCCTGCAAATCTGGCCATAAGCCAAGATGGCTTAATTCTTTACATGTCAATGTTTGCTTTTCTTCACTGCAGCCATTAGCCCTTTGAAGGCTTTTCTGCTTTCACATTAGCCCTTTTGAGGCTCATTGATGTCTGCCAGATTAGCCTTGTGAATTCATTCATGTGTACCAAACCCTTTTAAGGCTTTTCTGCTTTCACATTAGCCCTTTTGAGGCTCATTGATGTCTGCCAGCTTAGCCTTGTGAACTCATTCATGTGTACCAAATTAGCTTGTTGAGGCTCATAAATATTCACTAGCCTTTGTGGCTCAAACATGTGCACAATTGAAGGGCAAAGCTGAAACAGCTGAGCACATACTGAAACAGCTATGGGCCAACCATGGCATTGTTTGCCTTGCCTTCATGTCAAACATTTCTTGTTCACATTTTGTTTCAATTAAAATCCCAGGTATGATTCAATGTATTTGTTGCAGCACACCTGCCCAAGACAAGTGCATGGATGATGCATTTGACATTCCATGAACAAGTTTGAACAAGACAGTATTTCAGGCTGATAGCAGATTGAAACAGAGCTTTGCAAAGCACATTCTAATGTTTGAAATGTTTCATGATGTTTGATGATGTTTGATGGTGTGATGGAACCCCACCAGAAGGGCCATGGCACTTCAAGGGCCAGTAAGCTGGCCAAGTTGACCAAGTTGAGGAAGACCATTCCTCAGACAAGCAAGAGTGCATTGGAGGCGATTTTGCAGACCATCAAGGATGAGGGGTTGCCTGAGNTTTGGAGCAAATGGATGGCTATGGCCCATTGCTGCTGGAACACAAGCTGCATGCTTGGGGTGGTGGCATCAAGACAGTGAAGCTGGTGAACTTGCTGTCCTACATGCATGGTGCCTACAAAGCAGGAGGTGGCTTTCATGCCCTGCTGAAGGCAACCATGGCAAAGCACAGTGGCCCCCTCTCCTTGTTAGTCTATGCAGATGAAGTCACACCTGGTAATGTCTTGGCCAATATTCCAAGCAGGAAGATGTGGTGCATCTACATATCCATAAAGGAGTTTGCTTTGCACTTGCAAAAGGAACATGCATGGATGACAGTTGGGTTGATCAGAAGTGACATTGTTCCTGCCTTGGATGGTCACTTGAGCCAAGTTTTGGCTGCACTCTTGGAATCTATTTTTTACAGCAGCTATGGAAATGTGCAAGAATTGGGGCTGCAACTTCAGGAACCACCAGGTCACCAAGCAACTGGCAAAAGGCTTTTCTTGAAGCTGGGTTTTTTCATCATGGATGGGCAAGCAGCCAAATTTTCTTGGAGCACCAAAGGAGACAGTGGTAGCCGCTTTTGTCAACAATGTGCAAACATTTTCCAGCTTGCTGATGACAATGACAATGATGCAGAAGATGGCTTCATGTCAGAAATTGCAAAGCATTGCAAATTTGAAAAATTACACCTGGTGACAGACCAGGAAATCTTCAATAGTTGGGACAGGATGAAAGAAAGACATGGTAATGTGTCCAAGAAAGAGTTCCAACAGTGGGAACAAGCTGCTGGGATTAGTTTTTCACCTTTTGCTTTATTGGCAAATACAACATTCAGGCCTATCCTAAAGCCAACCCAGCAAAACTGCTGGGATTGGATGCACTGCTTGTTGTCGAATGGGGTGATGAACATGGCTCTCTACAATGTCNAACACTCAGGCCTATCCTAAAGCCAACCCAGCAAAACTGCTGGGATTGGATGCACTGCTTGTTGTCGAATGGGGTGATGAACATGGCTCTCTACAATGTCCTTGAGAAGTTGGACCAATGGGATGTATTGTCTTCTTATGTGCAGCACTTTCACTTGCCAAAGTCTTTGAGCAACATTAAGTTGGGACCTTTGTTTGACAGCAAAAGGCTGGCCAAGGACAAGAAGCACAAGAAGATCATTGCCACAGCCAGTGAACTCTTGACTTTGTGCAGCATTGTTGCACATTATATGAGAGTGGTGTGCCTTCCAGCCAATGTTTGCAAAGAAGAAGTGATGGCTTTTTTGTCCATTGTGTGTCTCATGGATTTGCTTCAAGCCACTTGGCATGGCACAGTGGTTCCTTTGCAACTCTTGGAAGCAGCAGAAAGCAGCTTGAAGCAGTGTATTGAATTGGATTGGAAATTGATCAAGAAGCACCATTGGCTTTTACATTTTCACCAAATGCTGTCCAAGCACCAATGCATTCCCAATACATTTTGCATGGAGAGAAAGAACAAGATGCCAGGAAGAATTGCCACTTTGATTCAAAATTTGAGGAATTTCGAATGGTCTGTATATTCAGAAGTTGTGACCCTTGAGATGGAAAGGCTTTCAGATCCTGAAGTGTTTGCAATTGAGCCAAGTTTGTTGCAAGCAAAACCTTTGCCCAGGAAATTAATTTCTTTTGCTGCTGAGATATGGTACAATTGGAATGATGTCAGCAGAAGCAATCATGCCAGGATCAAGCATGGCTTGTGTTCTCATGGCGATATGGTGTACTTGACAAGCCANTGAGATATGGTACAATTGGAATGATGTCAGCAGAAGCAATCATGCCAGGATCAAGCATGGCTTGTGTTCTCATGGCGATATGGTGTACTTGACAAGCCATGGTGGAAACAAGTTTGATTGTGGAGAAATTCTTTATTTTCTGAGCAACAACCATGGAGATGATGTGGCTGTGATGAACATCTTTCATTTGAAGAGGTTGGCTGACACTTTTGCTGAATNGTGGAGAAATTCTTTATTTTCTGAGCAACAACCATGGAGATGATGTGGCTGTGATGAACATCTTTCATTTGAAGAGGTTGGCTGACACTTTTGCTGAATCGGAGGACAGAAGAACCTTTGAGGTTGTTCCTTTGCAAGAGTTGTTGGTTGCAGTGACTTTTGCCAAAGACAAGCAGAAGATCACAACTTTGACTCCTTGGAGCTTTCGGTGAAAAGTTGTTAGCAATGTTGTGCAGAAGGACACCAATGTCTGTGGAGCCTGTGGGGTGAGAAGAAGCCCATAGTGGCTCAAAGAATTCTATATTCAGCCTTCAGGCTCATGCAGATGTTTCTTTCTGAGCATATGATATACATTGCAGGTGTTCAAGCTGACAAGATTGGGTTGGCCACAAATATCTTCACTAGCCTTTCATGGCTCAACTTTTTTGTTGTTTGCTTGTCAGAAAGACATTAGCCATTATTGGCTCAGTTTTCAAACTTATTTTGTTGGTGGCATGTCAGAAGGACATTAGCCATGTTTGGCTCAATTTTCGAGCAGCTTGCAGCTCTTGCAGGTTTCAAACATAATAATCAAATTGTTTTTGGTTTTATGTGTGTTTATGCGTATATTATATTTATATATATTATATATAGTATATATTATATATATTTTTTCATGAAAATAGGCAAAACTAACTAGTTACTAACTAGTTAGCTAACCCTTAACTAACTAACTTAATTTCCAATCTAACTAGTTAGTAATCATCTTAACTTTCAACTTAACTCACTTAACTAGTTAGTAACCCCACAGCCCATCTAAGTACTCGGGCGCGCGAAACTGCGCGCCTTGGGTCAGGCGGAAACCGCGCGCCTGAGCCTTTCTATAATATATTCCGGCATATTCCGGCGATGCCGTACGGTAGTCAGGCTATGCGCTTAGCTTTAATTTAGCATGCTTTAGCTATACCGGGTCGTGCCCCTGCCGCCGACCCCTTCCCAAAATCCTTCAGGCTGGTGGTGTTTTGACGTTTTTGGCGGGTCGAAAACGGGAAAAAAAATAGCAAAACTATAAGATGGTGTTGGAGGTCGATTTTGGAGCGTTTTGGGGAAAATTTTTGGGCCGATTTTTGTCGCGCTTGGGACGCCAAATCATCGCAAAATACAGTGTTTTTTCGCTGCTGGGCATAACAACGTTTTGTTGCAACAGGCTAAGAACTGCGTAAATACCAATGTTTTTTGGATGGTGGTGTGCAAAAAACACGGTAAATACCGTGGTTATTGATGCCACAGGCAAAAAACATCGCAAATACCGTAGTTTTTGGCTTCTGAGGCTCTGAAAACATCGGTATTTACAATGTTTTTTGCTTCGAAGGCAACAAAACAAAGCAAAAACAGCACCTATTTGACGGTTTTTGAAGGCACTACAATTTGCAAAACAAAAACTTAGTGGTAAGATGGTTACACGCTAACAGATTAAGAAAGATATTACAGTCTGAGCTCGCGCGCGTGCGCCCAGTAGATGTATAGGCAATCAAACATGGCAATCGAAAAAATATCTCATTTTGTTCCACACTGTTCCCACTTCAAACCATTTATAGTTCGATGATTTCTGGAATTTGTCCACAATGTCCCGAAAACCATCAGAACTTTGGTCAACAAGTCGCCTCTTTGAGACTGTGTTCTTTTTGTGCGCATGGAGTGAAGTTGAACAATCACCTACAGTATATTGAGGCAAAAGTATTGGATAAGGTTGTCACCACTTCCGTCATGGAGAATCCATATCTTATATGTATTATTTGCATCTGGCCGGACTATACCAACTTCTCCGATTGATTGCACAGGAGGGCGATAGAATCAACCAACAATTGGATATTAATGTGGGAAGCCCAATGCCATTAACCTACCATTTGGGGATGGTTGAAATCCCATAGATAAAATTGGTGATTTTGGGGATGGCATCGGGTTTGCCACATTAAATGAGTTTTCACCATCAACAGTCAATAAATAGCCGGGGAGCACCTTCCGAATATAGGAAACATAGACATGACCTATGGCAAACCAAACCAAAGGAGCCAAAAGACCCATGTGTGTTTCGAGGATGTTCTTGTTGATGATGTTTCCGATCTGTTTCCCCCCTTTTTGTTTCCAGGTGTCCAACAGTTTGACCTGTAAAAATGGGGTTGCTATAGGTGTCTTGCCTATTTAAAACATCTTGAGAGGCTTATTGTTGAAGTGAAATGCTGATTTCGAGTGGGTTCCTGTACAAAGGAACACCACATGCTCCAAATTGAGGGCGCGATCATTCGCCAAAGATGGTCTCCAGTCAAGTGTCGTTTCCTCCCCTGACGCGGCATGGGGCTACAGGAGCAAAATCGATGGCGTGGTGCCTTGTGCTTGCTGCCTGATGTCAATAAGGCAGATTCCTGTAAGAGATCAATCCTTGAGTCCTGGAATAGAAGATGGATGTGTTTGATATGATATTGACAGGTACGGGTTCATTTCCGACCAGAGACTGAACAATCAGTTGAAGAATTTGAGCCTCAGCTGTATTTGAATCACATGTGACAAAATGAAGAATGTAAATTCTATATTCTGGAAACAAATGGGAAACAAATACAAAACAACTTTGACCCACTCACATTGCTCAGGTTTGTGAAGTAGAGCCTCTCAGACAAGACCTTAAAGCTGCTGAAATTCAGCTTGATCCAAATCGCAACATCGCAATCCATGTCTTTCCAGTCGGGTTCCCAACAGTGGTCGAAGGGCTTGAAATCACGGTTTGCATCGATTCGCATGGGCGTGTCTGAAGTGGTAATACGGTTCACTACCAATCCGGGTGTACGATAGATCATTCAAAATCATATATAGGTTTGATGATAAGTGTTTAAGGTATTCAAATCAATGATAATCTCATCTAAACATAGACGTTCCATGACATTCCAATCTGTGGTCCCCCAGGTCTTTAATGGCCTGACGCACAATCCAGATCTTCCATGGCGAAGTCTCACGACCACGGTCGTGCCCCTCTTTCAAAAGAAAGCGTTCCCTTCTGCGGGCCCAAATGATAAGTGCGAATCCTCATGAATCATCATGAATCCTCAATGATAATTCATAATTGTACTTATCTTATCTCAGAAGTATTGGTGTTGGGTCNTGAATCCTCAATGATAATTCATAATTGTACTTATCTTATCTCAGAAGTATTGGTGTTGGGTCGTCCCCTATATCGGTTATGACTTGGTATAAAGGTCTTATGAGCCTCGTGAACCTCTGATAACTGGTCTTGTGACAGTGGGGGGGGGTGAACCAAAAATTTGGTTCAGGGGGTCACCCCCCCCTCTTGGTTCAGCACTTAAGGGGTGGGGATGGCATTAGTAATAGCATTCTATGCGGCATTCTATTGACATTCTATGTGACATATATATTCTGACATTCTATTTGGCATCTCTTCTGACATTGTAACTGACATTCTATCTGGCATTCTGACATGTCTTCGGGTCCCGGCCCAGACGACAGCATTCGGCATCAGCGATATAGCGGTCGGGTCCAGGCCCAGACCACAGCCTCCGGCACTCGCGATACAGGGTTCGGGTATGTTCGGGTCCAGGCCCAGATCACAGCCGTGGGAGCTGAGGATGTGGTGTTCCGGTCCAGGCGTGGCCCACAGCATCCAGAGCTGGCAGAGAGGAAGGAGGGAGGAAGTTTTCAGCGAAAATATATTGCATTCATAGTTACTTTGAAACTGTTTTAAAAGGGTCGTACTTTTTTGAACAGGCGTAAGTACTGTTTTAAAACATGGTTTGGTGGGACTTTTGGGTTCCAGGTGTATATCCCACTACATCCCAGTAAACTCCATGTAATTAGTGCAGGTTCCCCACGTTCAGAGCCACCGTGACCCGGTGCCTTTGCCAGTACAACTGGAAAAGCGAACATCCAATCAAGGTCATAGCTCCCCCACCTGAGCGACGAGGCAACACCAAACGAGGGGTGTTTTCCGATGGTCACTTTGCCCAGTAACCGACGAGCACTGGTGAAATGCCCAGTTTATGGAAATATGGTCAGTTTGCCTCGAAGACTCTTCCTATTCAGAGGCTTCACTGAAAGCAGCTTGCAAAGCTCCAATCATTCCAGGCCACTGACCATCATCATGGTGCTGGGAATGCCAAGGCCCAAGAGTCTAAAAAACCATGGCAGAGACATCGACACCTCAGACCCCACGAATGGTGAGATGATGCCACACCAGGATTGATGATTTGCCATCGAGGAAACTGTGGGATGAATTGAACCAACTCATGCATATCCCACCATTGTTTTTCACTGTCTAGGCTTGTGGAGAATGCGCTTCTTTTGCGGACGGTATGTTTACAATACGCGTTTCAAATTGCCACTTTCCATCTTGATTTTGAGGGAAAAAACACTTGGAAGTTCTTCCATTATTTCCTCCTTCTTTCTGAGGTTCAGGGGAATCTTTGGCACAATCACAAGCATCAATGGAGGCATGGCTCAAGGCGAGCTGTTGGTCAATGTTGTTCCATCATCCCCATAGACGGAACTCCTATCAAAAAGTTAGATAGTGTAGCATAACCCTAGCCAACCAACGCCGTCATGAGGCTTTGGCTATTCCTATATGCAATTGTTTTAAACAACATCGCTATGTAGATGCATATAAACATATCTCTTTTTCTCTCTCCCTGCATTCAAGATCAACAACAAGACAGAACGTCTAACAAACATTCACTAACATTCACTTACTATCCTAAACATCCCTTGCTTTTGGTCATATACATTCAATGTACAAATGTGACATCAGCTAACCACCGCGGCGCCGTGGCCGCGCAGGCTGTCAGCACCACATGGAAGCGCCAGGAGGTGTAGTGCCCGGCGTAGGCTTCACCCCAGAAACTGCTGCCGAAACGGTAGATGGGCAAGCCTTGAGACTACCAAGTTTCAACGGATGCGAAAACCCCCAAAAAAACTGAGATGATGATCTAAGATTGTTTTTTTAAGTACTGTATAAGAAAATAAAGAACATGCAAAGAGAGTCAAATATTGCGGACATGATTGATATGATTAAATAGGTAGATGGCAGGGATGGGTAGAAAATACAACTGGTGTATACCTGTATAGATATAGATATAGATATAGATAATATATACATATATATACTATTTACGTATAAACCATGGCCAATGTGTGCCATTTGGGCTTCGGGCGGTGTTTTCAAACAAATGCCCAGCTGGATAGAGAAATTGTCTTTATTCGGCGCCAATCGTTGTTGTCAATCTGTTTCAACAGAGATACCACACAAGCCGTTAAAGTCAGCACACTTGTTGCAACAAGTTTCACTTGGCTGGTGGGTGCTCGTTAACCATTGGCACCTTGGCCGCCTTGGCCTTCCAGAATTCCGCCTGATGGCTATACGTCTGCCATGGTCCCTGAAAGCTATACTCAAGCTCAACAGCTGGCAACTTACTGCTATGAAACCTGGCAAATGCAACTAGATTTGATTCAGCGGCTCGCATTTGGTGAAGAAGGGGCAAATTTTCCGGCAAAAAAATCTGGTCATAGAGTCATATGATCTCTCTCATACATGCATATTGATCATCAACCCTCCAGGCTTTTGGGGGCAACCACTGATCGGCCACACATGCTAAGGCAAACCATATCAATATCTTCCTCCTGGGGCATTCTGGGGTTCTCGCAGCTTCTGCAGCCGATGGGCAAACGATGAAGAGAAAGAGCCCACGGAAGAACTCTAAACCTTTCGCGAACAGAACTGCTGCAGAAAGCAGCTTGGAGATGTCCGAGATGTTAGATATGTCGGATATATTGGGATGTTCTCTTCTCGGCCAAGTGGCTGGGAAGCTGGGTGGCTTCCCTAATTCCCTCGTTGGTCCGTCTTGCATAGCTCTACATCGATGGTAGGTTTGACTGAATCAGGGTCCCATAAAATGGCAAGAAGAAGGGAAACTATATGATTAACAAGTGGATTTGGGGGTACCCTGTGTTCAAACCAACCTAGAGGCGTAAGCGCAACTCACAGGTCAAAATAGAGGATGAGCTAATCTGAACCCACCAAACCTAATGACTTCACACATGTTTTGCATGACATTGAATTTGAGACACGCATTCATAGGGAAGGGCTTGCAATATGTATGGACTTCTTGAAGATCCTGACCGTGAGCCTGAAGGCAAACCAAAAAGACAACCATCAACCGCTTCTTCATCAAGACTCTTCAAGGTATCCTCTGGGAATTAACAGTAACATAGCTATGCAAAATCACCAGTTAAAATACCTATAGTTGGGCGACTTTCCATGGGGGTGTTAAATTGCCAGAGGGTAGTTTGATCTGATCATGATGATTACATTTCATGAAAGCAAAGCAAATCAAGATGCGGATATGTCAACCCAAATGCACCATCAAATCCTCGGTTTCCTTCACCGGCAGATCTGGCAAATAACCCAAACTTGTGGCATTCAGAACCCCATGTCTAAATATGTCTCAACGGTAGGGCCCCAAAGCAAATGACTGGATACTTGGAGGATCATCCCAAGTGGTGTATAAATGATTCACAAGGCTGGTCCACAAGGCCCCCAACTGGCTTATCCCACTTTCTTTTTGCGAGTTCTAACCAGCTTCCAACTGGGAGAATCCTCGGGCGCCTCCAAAGCTTGCATGAGAAAAGACCATCCAGCCAGTGATGTTGAGACCCAGCACAGGAATTAAGAGCGCCGTGGAGAGAAGAACGTGAGGTTTGTCAAACATGCCATAGGGCTTGGCTTCCTGAAAATCCTGAGGTCTTCCAGGGGCTTGGCTAAAAAATTGAGGAAACGTGGAGAAAAAATAACGCTTCATGAACTTCAACTAATTATTTTTAATATGGCACTATCCTTGCGGAGTTTACATGGTTTGGTTTTCCTGTGTTTATCGGTCATGTTGTTCCATGAAACCAATTGATTTGGACCCTTGGAGGTACCGCAATGTTCCACCTCTGGCCACCTCTATGGTAGCTGTCCCCAGGGCAAAAGAGAAACCAATAAATCATGTAGTCCTTCATTGGACTGGTTTCAGGGAAAATTTACAGGAAACCATTGATTTTCCCATGAAATATAGGGGGTCCCTGTAAATTTTTCCATTAACCAATCCATTGAGTCATATAATGATGGTGATTATGACCCTAAGTTGACTGTCTTGAAAGTCTTGTCTTTTTGATGGATAAATCATGATAAATCCATAAATTCCCCGGGGTTCCAAAAATCTAATGATTGGGTTTGAAACTGGAAAATGAAAGATTGACATAGATGACTATTGGTCAAAGAAATTGGCACCTCAAAACTCATTGGATTGGTTTAAGGGAAAATTTACAGGAAACCCTGGATTTTCCCATCAAATATAGGGGTTTCCTGTAAATTTTCCCATTAACCAATCCAATGAAAAACGGGATCGTTTCAGCCCTCAAATTCGCCAAGTTCATCCCAAGAATCGGGACCAACCTGATCGATGAGTTCTTCAATCCCTGGGAGCGAGATGGATGGGAAATCTCTGTGGCAGTATCCGATGTCTGAAAGTGTCATGGTCAACTGCCGGTTTTGTTGACCAAGCATCATCTGCATATGCATATTATATATATATCTAGATATATATATATATGTTATATTATATGTTATATGATGTTACATGTGTGTAGAACATTATAGAACCTTGATGAGGATAGAACCGATATGAATGCGGAACATGTGCAAATGCAATCACAAATTGAAAGTGGAACAATTCATGTGTTGTTTCCTCTGGACCAGTCAAAACAAATCACGGTGGACTGCTATCTTTCTGTTGACCCTGCTAGTGCCCCATGCACATACCGCTGATCATGGACCCATTAAATGATGGAGGTTGCACCCGGCAAATCTGACATAAAACTCCAACGTAGAGATCTGCAACATGATTTTCCAATTGGATATCACCCTATATATCGCCATTTTGGGGTTCCATGTGATTTCTGAGGGGCGTAGATTGGCGTAGCCTTCAACAACGGGCTCTCAGCACCCCCCTAGCCTTCACAACAAATGCTGCTGAGATACCCTCATTTCTCAGGTACTCCCTGAGCGTTGGCATACTCCTGCAGTGCGTTTTAAAACGATACACCCAAAATCAACATCGTAATTGAAAAAAACGGCAAACAAAAACACAAATAGATGAATAATTGCATTCAAAAAATATAAAACATTGACTAATCCAACAATTTGCACACTGTATACAGTATATCTACATACTTGAGATACATAATGCATGCATACACGTGCATGAATATGTATATATATATATGATTGTAGGCCATCTACCTATGTCTACTTTTTGTGGTATGGAGAATGGAGACTCTTTGATGGCCACTTTGACACCTTTGACAACAGCGTCCTTGGCTCATAGCCTGCCACATTCACCACATAGCCTTCCAATGCCCAACTCAGCTGCCCGGCAGCGTTTCGTACCACCACACCGATGCCATGCTGCTCAACCTGGCATGGATGATTTAGTTCTAAAACTTGGCCAAAATGATTGTCGTCATGATGATTACCCTGTGATTATTTAACATAGCCATGGAAAATGACCCATTTATATACGATTTATGGTGAAATAACCTATTAAAAATGTTGAATTCCATGGCTATGTTAAATAACCAGAGGGCATGTTCACAAAAAACTAAAACTGATTTGATTCCCCATTTTGATCACAATTACTGATTCAACACTGAATTCTACTCATGGGAAATCTTAGCTGGTGACAATCTCACGCACCTACCAAATAGAGGTTGACATGGGAATAGGGAGGGTCCCAAAAAGAGTAACCCTGGCTGATCACTTAGCAAGGTTCCTCACACCTTTTTTTTATGATCTGCTTCTTAAACATATACCAAAATGAAACATTCCTCCATGGTTGACATTACACCTCATCCAGGGATTTGCTTTTGTGAATTTGCAGGAAATAACCACAGTTTTGCCTTCAAATATGCAATTTTTCTTGGTTGAGTCCTCATTTTGAATGGTTAACACCCATTAAAATCCCATTTTTGATGCTGAAATTCCCATTATGAATGGCGAAGTTCCATTGAAACACCAAAAAAATCCCATAGCTGATCTCCCCACCTCCACAACCTGCAGGACCTGCCCCGGTAGAAGTCGCACCAGGTCTGGCCCTCGGAGCCTGGGAGCATCTGGGAGCTGGCCCTTGGGGAAGATATGGGGAGATTTTTAATGGGATTTAGCCACTCAAAATGGAGATTCAGCATCAAAAACATAAATTCACTATATATATATATATGTTATGATATGTTATGTATGTATATACTGTATAGATATCTATAGTTAATGGGAGATACAACATAATATAACTATAGGTATCTGTATAGTTGATGGGGTTTATGAAACAACTCAATGGAAGTTTATAGCTGCAAAAAATCATCCATGACTTTGGAAACCTTCATATGGGGATTTCGCCAGCTAACCTAAGGATTTAAGAAATCACCATTAGATAGATTGAGGTACCCCACCGGTGATTTAACTATCCAAAAAGCAAATGTAATCAGGATTAGTCATAGGTATGGCACATGACCAATGATATATTTGTATGGTACTATTGCTCTTGGGTTTCCTCAAACATGGCTAGCTGGGAGATCCCCGAATTAAATGGAGGTTGTAAGCGGAAGATTATCCATACATGTGGCATTTTCATGCATTTTCCAGCAAACCATGTTTGATTACTGCAGGATATACAAGACCTTTATACATTATGTAATATATATATATATTCCACGAAACGATGTATTAACAGATGTTAACAGAAACCCCAAAAGATCAAAAACGATCAAAAGAACAATATAGAATATAGATATATAGATCAATGTAGAAAATCAAACTAGCACTACTTTTAGTATAGAGTGTTACTCTTCTATCCTCCCGGGGTTGCTAATCATGCCAGCACAAACCCCAAATAGCAAAAGGTGTTTGTGGGCAGCACTCAACTGCTTTTTCTAGCGCACGCAGCACTCTGACAGCAGCACCCTGCAGTGGCACAGCACCATGCAGCAGCACCAGCAAAGTGACCACAGCAGTCTGGCAGCAGCATCTCACCCCTTCCAGCGGCACCAGCACCCAAGCTCCAAGACGCACACAGGCAACTCTTCTTATATAATCTTATATATACTTGAAGTATCTTGAAGTAAGAACCCCAATAGCTTCGCTATCTGGGGAACAAAACGTGTATATGAATGTGTGATGTACATCTCGACACACACACACACAATTGAGGAACAAAATACTTTCACACATGACAAGGACCAGCTGGTTGCATTCCTGGAAATTTGCTGAAGCCCCACTCTTCAAATTAACATGGCCGTGGCTCATTTCATCTTAGTTCGCATTGTCGGCTTGCTTCAAGGGGGCTTGGGATATGTTGGGATCTTCTGAGCCCCTGGTTTTATCCAACGCTCTTCATTGATCATGGGCGGGATGCAAGAAAAAACATAGAAACTAGGGCAACTAGGGTACTCCCAAGAAACTATACGCTGACTCAGCATTTTCCCTATGATTTGATCGCCCGAATTTGCCATGGACCCGGCCTGATCCACCCTTCCACCGCCCAAGTGACAACCAGTGCCGTGGCTGATGCGCCGCCAGATGTCCCCACAACTTGCAGCCTGCATGGCTACATTCGGAGGGTGGTGGATCCCACGCGCGCATGAAGGTGTCAGCTTGCACTCGTTCCTGGGGGCTGCGCTGTTAAGGGCGGTGAAGGATGTACGCCCCTTTCATTTATGGTCATTTCAATGTGGGAAATTTGGCCGATGGGGTTGAATATGGTTGAATTTATTTGGGTGGTTGGGTTGAGTTTTTTGGTGGTTGGGACAATCGTCAGCAGTTGCCTTCATCACACTTATAGGAGGTTTCCTCATCTTCCTCGATGCCAGAACTGCATGCTGGACCCTCCTGCCAACCCGGTAATGGAAAATCCACCGGTAAGCCTTTACACATGATGTTGAGTTGCAGATTTTGAACTGCCATGTGCGATTCCCATGGGGGCATGTCAGTCCCTCTACTTGTAGTTGAGCCGCCTCTGACGTCAAATATAGAGTAAACAACATGGAACCACCATGATTGAAGATCTCCCTAATCTGCACCGCGAATTCATGGCCCATGCCTAAACCCCGCAAGGCGTCAACGCGCTCTTCTACGCCAGCAACATCGATGACACACAAGCGCAAACCCTGTTGTAATCTGGCGCGGGCCAAAGGCAGCAGGTGATCACTGTTGCCAATGAGAAGCATGTAGTTGTTGTAGCAATCCTTCCTGAGTTCAACATCCATTTGGTTGAGGGAAAACATGGCAAAACTGACACCGGAAGAACTGCGATTCGACGTTTTGCCCAGCAATGGTGTATACCCAAAATGCCAATCAATCGGTAAAAAAATGAAAAAGTGACAAAACATGATTATGACCATTTAGAAAACACGAAATAAAAGGGCTTAGCCCATGTTCAAACAAACCCAAACCAACAGTGTTTTGAATCACGTTCTCTCGTTCCATGGTACTGGAACAGATTCCCATAACGGATCCCCAATAATAGGGATCCGTAAGCCCCCTAGTCCAAGCAAGCCTCAATGCTGCCTGTGTCATAACCTCTTCATTGAAGACGTTTGCAGTGCCCGAACGGTTTTTCAGTTTCAAGGGTGAAGATGAGTCACCCTTGGTCGACATTTCTCCGAGGCAAGTCATGGAGGATTTACCCATTGGAGGTTTGCAGCCGGAAAAAAGGAAATCATAGAAATTGATGAAATCCTATACTGTCCTAAGCCCTGTACTCATTTTTTGGGGTTGCATGCCATGCTCTCTCTGCTAATCAAATGTTGCCAGCTGGGAAATCGCGGAACGAAATGGGCATTTCAATGTGAAACTCATAGATCTAAATGGGGAATATTCCAGCCAATCATCTTTGATTACAAGATAATAAAACACATTTGACCCCAACAATAGATTCTTCACCCAATGATTTGTCAATGATCTCACTTCTGCCTCAAATGCCAACTGCAGTTTGTATAGCCAGATTACCTTGTAGATCCTGTACAGTAGTAGACTCAGCTGGCCATGGACAATCCCCGATTGATATCCATTCAAAAAATGATTTTCGTCAGTTTTGCCACGAACATTCGTACGGTTTCCAGCCACATGATCATGACTCCTGAATCCCGTATAACTCGGTCACGCCAGGGATAACGGCGAAGGTGATCTTGAGGCTCGTAGTGACGAGCCGGGTGCATTTGAGAATTGTTGAGAAAGTTTAGATTTAGATCATAGCATCAAAAGATATCAAAAGCATGTTGGTAGTTCCAAGTGAAAGTTCAGAGAGAAGCATTTAGTGCGTTTTGGAAGTTCCAAGCAAAAGTTCGGAGCGTAGCATCAAGAGTTTGTGGAAAAATCGAATGGGTGATAGCAAGCGAGTGAACTTTATTGGCTCAATGCACCTCCTTCCCCCCATATGCAACATAGCTAGTGTGCAGCCTGAAAGTAAACATGAACATTACCACCAATGGCATCAGAAAAAAGGAAAGTAAAAGAAAAACAAACGCTAAATTACTCAGCGCTGCTTTCCCCGGCGCGTGCTACAACTAGCGTAGGCACGAAAGGAGGAAACCCAATAGACCAAAGCTGAAACTGAAACCTGCGCTCCTGAAATGGGTTTTGTCCCCCTAGTTCACCATCATCTGTCAGTCAATCATCTGGCCGACTTTGACACTACCCGTGGAAAAACCATCTATAACTATAACCATATATATATATATATTTATATGCACACACACACACATGTATGTATATAAATATATACACCAAATATATACCCATTTGCCACAAAGAGGGAGGTAATAATATATCCATCCAAGGCTGATCCAGACTTGACCAACTGTTTCACCAACCTGACATCTGAAAGGGTCGCCATTTGAGCACTCTATTGGGGATGATTCTTCAAAAGACAGGGTATGGGCCGTGTGGGTCTAAAGCCCCGCAATCTGGTGGTCGCACCTCAGAAGAAAAGATTGTCATTCAATCCGACTAATTGTGCGCCACAAAAACCAGCATGAACTCCATGTTACTTTTCTGGAGGGTAGGCTGGTAGGTATATCTATATCACTGACATTTCTTATTTCCCACCACTCATCTGGGTGGGGTTGTCCAGTGAGGTTGCTGCAATCAACAAATACCATGGTGGCTGAAGCCATCAAAACCATCGTCATAGCCCGATTGTGAAAGGTTTTTCCATGATTCATCAGAATTGTACGTCCTGAAATACCAAGGAATTTAAGATACCCGCTGGTGTAGCAGGAATGATTCATCATTACATATTACCAACCGTCACGCATGTGTACTTCGGCTAAATACTGTAATTATTGGAATGCAAATTTACGAGCCAGTATTTACACCAACCTTCAAAAAAATATAGAACAGTGTATTCCTTATGAAATTGTGGTAAAGCACAGCTCTTACAAATCCTTTGGGGGGTAAACCATGGTATGCCAATTACGACTACCAGCCAAGTAGCAGGAACTCTTGGCCCCTCCTCCGTCAGGGGCATAGCGCCCTGAGAACTGTGGGAACTGTGGGACCTGCGTCGCACAGGCACGTCGCATGCATCATGTGCCTCGGGGTCCAGCACGCAAACCACCACGTTTTGCACGTCCACCTGGCGCTCGTTCATTCACATGTGCATCCATACATGTTGATGTTTTTCACACATTATATTTATGAACGTCCGCACATATCATATACAGTGTGTTAATATTATATTAATCTGTGTGTCAGTGTGTCCACATATGTCTGTATGCATGCATGTATGTATATTTGTATAGAGTCATAGAGTCCATCTTTTAATGTACTATATATGTATGCATCATGAATCATATATGTATGTATCCTGTATCTGGTTGGTGGTATAGATGCGCAATATTGCGTCTATGTGACATATATGCTGACATTCTATCTGGCATTCTTTCTAACAAATTATCTCGCATTCTATCTCACATACATTCTGGTGCACTATCTGACATTATCTGGCGTCCTACCTGACATATTTTCTGACATTCTATCTAGCATCCTATCTAGCACATATTCTGGCATTCTACCTGCCATATAGCAGACATACTATTGCTACTACAGTGAAACCACTGTTTAAGAACGACTGCATTAAGAACCTCAGGGGCTGGATTGCTGGATTCAACCCTGTCTACCGGCTAATTGAAATAAGAATCCTAGGGAACCCTGAAATTTTGGTAATTCGTTCTTATTCACCTTTCCCAGGAGGCGCGCCTAGATTCTAAACTTGCTAAGGTACATCTTGAGGTGTAGCGGGGTATCTTGGTGCTGCTGCTGCAGCTTCTCTTCTCTGGGGGCAACCCTGGGGGGAATCGAGCCCCTGCAAATCCGCTTGTAAAAGAGGCATCTCGGAAACAGGAAAAAAACTTTTAAAGCCCTGAAAGTTTTTTTCAGCATTCCCAAGCCTCTTGAACCCCTAGCCACACCCGGAAAAACTTTTAGGCCCTGAAAGTTTTTTTCAGCATCCCCAAGCCTCTTGAGCCCCTAGCCACACCCGGAAAAACTTTTTAGGCCCTGAAAGTCTTTTTCAGCATCCCCAAGCCTCTTGAGCCCCTGGCCACACCCGGAAAAACTTTTAGGCCCTGAAAGTTTTTTTCAGCAGGGGTTCAACCCCCAGCGGTCACCTCTTGATTAAGAACCCCTTAAGAACTTGAGGGTACCCTCGTTCACAATGCCCGTATTTTTCCACATATAGCACTTAAGAACCCCAGGGTACGCTGGAAAATTCCTATTCGGTTCTTATCCAACGGTTCCNCTCGTTCACAATGCCCGTATTTTTCCACATATAGCACTTAAGAACCCCAGGGTACGCTGGAAAATTCCTATTCGGTTCTTATCCAACGGTTCCGCTGTAGTCCATTTAGTTCGATGATTTGGCTATGAACAATGGTGATGTTGAATCGCCATGTTGAATTACCAAAGGGTAATGGGATATGATGGAATATTCATGGGATGTGAATGTTAAATTGTTGTTTTAGATAAAATTGATACTGTATCCGATCAGATAATATAATCATATATGGATAATTAATGAAATGGGATCCCTCTATCCCATCATTGATAATATTGGCCATTGATATTGATATAATGCGATGTGATAAATTAATTTCTGGGATATTGAGCATCAGTAGTGGGATATCAACCATCAATAGTGGGAAATGATGCTTTTTTGTTGATGTATGTAATGGGATCAAATAAATGCACGTCTAAAAGTCAAGATTGCAGTTGACAGGCTCTGACTATCCTGCAATGGGGAGTATAAAGCCAATATAGTGTGAAATGGGGTGGTATTCAAATTCTCAATGCAACATCCTTTAGCCTTCAATATTGCCCCTCAGTAGTGAATCAAAACATGGCAGTGGGAAATCCCACAAATCACTATGAAAATTTGTTCATGGGAAAATCAAGGAACCATAGCTGGGAGATTTTCCAGCCTGCGCCATGCAACTGATTATACCGGATGGTACTTGGGCCATTGTTGATGTACTAATTGTGGCTGTATCTTAACCATTCACCAACCTCAAAATACCCTAAAAGTTCGGCCCTTTGGGGATGATTCCCCGAATGGAACTTCCCATCATTCCAGGAACGTCACGACGTGAGGTCATTACAATTCATGCAGAGATATTCCATTGTATCATCATGAAAACTGATATTCCCACATATACTAGTTGAATCCGTGAGATTCCCGCGATATTCCCATGAAATATCACCAATATATGAACGAGGGATGGGATTGCCCTCTGGTAAACTAAGAGTTTGTTATGGAACAAACCATTTTCAATTGGTAAATCACCATGAACGATGGGATGAATTTCTTCCCCCGGTCGTGCACCTCGCGACTGTATCGGCCCTGCTCGCAGGGGGCGGGGGAGTAGATGTACCTCGTCAGCAGTGCCATGCCGCGTCAGCAAGTGAGACTTGGGCTCCTAGAAACCGAATGATGGAGACTCAAGCGTGGGAAATTAACTTAAATATACCCTCTGGTTATTTAACATAGCCATGGAAAATGGCTAATTTGTATAGATGATTTATGGTGATTTACCTATTAAAGATGGTGGTTTTCCATGGCTATGTTAAATAACCAGAGGGTATATACACTACAAAATGATACAAAATGGGGATAATGGGAATCATGGAGATTTACAATAACCATTAGCCTCTGGTGAACTAACATAGCTATTGAAAATGGCCATAGAAATAGTGGGTTTTTCCCATTAAAAATGGTGATATCCCATAGTTATGTTAGTTTACCAGAGGGTATAACTGATCTGGATAAATCATGATAATTCACCAAGCTGAAGCCCTAGATTATCATCCCAGTGGGACTTTCAGGGAAATCTGCAGCATCCATGAGGTTTGCAATAGTTCTACGTGGGCATTTTCACTGGATTGGTTAATGGGAAAATTTACAGGAAACCCCTATATTTGATGGGGAAATCCATGGTTTCCTGTAAATTTTCCCATTAACCAATCCATTGACATTTGCCAACATACGGAAATGTTTGGTGCTGTGAGCAAGCGTGCATGCTTATACATTAGCTTGCAAGAACAACGGAAAGTAGAAAGAGGTATGTGTCAACAAAATGTTAGAGCCCCAAAATGGAGCAAAATGGATGGCTCAATACAAAAAGTGAAAAATGTGTTTGGTCCATTGGTACGCCAGCTTTGACCCTTTGCCAAACATCTTTTTATGATTGAAGAATCCATGCTATTTCATCTGCCGGAAATCAGGGTTGGGACATTAAACGATGTGTGCCATGGCTAAGTTACATCTTGTGGTATATCTACATGACATTTGATACCAAACCTATTGTAATCTTACTGTATGGGCGTCCTCCCACCATGCTCTCAAGCGGATTCATCTCTGTCAAACTAACCCCTTTAAATCCAGGCATGAACATCCCGCTTTATGGGAAAGGACAGCATCTTTTCAGGACAGCACACAGTGGAGAGTGACCATGGTCAGGAAGTCACATAACTGCGGCTATACCAAACAATACCTCTGCTTCTACTTATAAAATAGTATACCTCTGTCGTATGGTTGAGCAAGTATATACAACATACCAACCATTGCAGTAGAGTGGTTTGTTATCCACAGCTACAATTGCAGTAGTCATTCTCATGTTGTAAGCATGCATATATATATATATATTATGTATGGGTTTGTCTGAACATTTAGGGGAACCCCCCGAGAATTCGATGGTGTTGATCATCCTTTTCCATCCAAAATGTCAATCCAATACCTGAGATCCAAGCTGACGACAGGCCTTGTAGAAGAGATAACCTTGGGGATATCCATTGGTGATTTACATATTGCTGACTTATTCAGATATGTACTGACATGGTGAGTGTTGGATGATTTCTTGTGTGATTTGTTCATGCGTAAGAGAATCTGGTGATTGTTGGATGCCGTTTGAAGAAGGATACTGCAGATTTAAATGATTTGGTAGGGTAAAATGATGATGAACCATGGGCTTTTGGGGGTCCAAGCATGCTTGGATGTTTTCTTTCTTGTTTTTATGTGATTTGTGGAAGATTCTGGTGATCCCTGATGAGAATTCCGAGCGTATGTGCTGTTTGATTGAAAATTCATATTAAAATGAATTTCCTGCAAAGACTGAAGTTGGAGCAGCTGCAACCCAGCGTTGAATGGCTTGCTGGTATTTCAGGCAGGTCACTTTTTGCTATCTGCCTGGCTAGGCTGTTGTTCATCAACACTGTTCATACGGCAAAGGTCCTAAGAGTACAAGTCAATAAATGACATACGTGAGAAATTGGTTGAATAACCATAGTTTCTGTTTGGATGTCAATAAACAAGTCTCCAAAGTGCGGTGAGCTGGGAACCCCATACAAGTGGGAAAAGACATGGGAAGAACATTGGAAACACCAACGTGAACCGTTCCAAACTGGCATCATGATGGTGGGTTTATCACTTCCAGCCCACCAGGCCTGTGTTGAAATCCTATGGAAAAATCATGAAAAATCGAGAGATCATGCTGCTATATTATAACTTGATACAGTGGGTGAACCCGAACTTTTGACCATTTTGCCGGATCGCAGAGGACCCTCCAATCTTCATTTCTTTCTACTCAACCTTACTCTGTAGTAAAGCAACAGAGCTATGGAAGTCACCATTTCCCACAGGTACATCAGGCACAAACGGGGCATTTCCATAGCTATGTTAGATTACCAGAGGGTAGGCAGTAGATACTCTGTTTTGGTTGGGTTTTGTTTTTTCTCTATAAAGAAGTGACCAAACAAAGACTTCCAAAGTTTTGGCGAAGCGCAGATGGCTTCATTTCATGTGGCTATGAGCACGACCTTGGTTCTCTGGGTTTTGACCCAAAAATGGCTGGTAGTCAAATGGATCTTCCTTCTGCCATATGAATCATATGAACCATGAAAAATAGCCCTTCTCTATCCCATCCCATAAAAAACTGGTTGTTTAATAGCTATCCCGTGGAATTCTGGCTTGGTTCTTGATCCCCAGGGTGGATGAACCCCCTTTTTTCGTATCCATTCATCAGAGGCGATGTTCAATCGCTCAGATGGAACATGAGGCTTGAAGAGATCCACTGATATTCATACCCAAAATCAAAACCCAGAGGCCAGGACAGTTCTCAGCAGCTTCTGAGCTCCCAAACCCATCCTTTGTAGGTTCTCATAGAATCGCTCAAACAAGGAGGCCGCCTGCGCTGATGAAGCCAAAGCCAGGGCAATTAGTGGATCCCGTTTCTAGGGTGGAAAAATGCAGTAGTTAAAAGCACCAACCAGATGATCATTGGTTGTACGCACATGATATCCCCACCTTAGATGGTTCATAGGGTTAATTTCGGGTTAATCGCCAAAAACATAAGAAGGATCACCACATTGGGAGGGTCTTTGCATGCGAAAAACTCCAGGCTCATTCAAGTCCTGAAAAGGGGGGGCCAATCCATTGCACAGCCAATCCCAACCCTGAGGCTATATGAGCCTTATCTTGATAATGCAAAACCTCGCATAAGATAGTATCACTATCACTAAAATAACATAGAGAACTATTCTCTTAGCTGGTTCCCCATCAAAATAGCAAATGATTAGTGTATAATTTATAATAGCCTTTGGCCCTTCACCAGTCGATTTCATGGCCCAACAGATCTCGTTAAGGACCTAAGTTTGCACCTCCAACTCCATGGACAAGAACTTGGGCAAGGGCACCGGACTGCGATTGCCTCAAAGTCGTCAATTTTTTTGGGGGCCATTTCTCTATGGAAGATATGGTGATTTAAAGGGATATCTACAAGGATATATAATTTTAATGGGGTATACAACCAACAAATGACTTCTAATTTATTTAGCGGCTTGAATGGAAAATTGCGAATTAATATATAGATGATTTGCCTATTGAATGTGGCGATTTTCTGTAGCTATGTTGAGTTAGCATGCGAAGGGCAACTGATCAGCAAAGGAAAAATGTTACTGCAGATAATCAATTTTTGGATTTAAGGGCAAGCTTTTGAAACGACCATGACCATGTGTGTTTGATCTTCCAGTTCAGTTTTTTCCTGCAAAACGTCCTTATCACAACAAATCTTCTGAGACAGAGACAATCCCAGCTTTCAAATTCCCGAAAATGTTGCAGAAACAGCGCACAGCCAGCACTGTTTTCGCCCCTCAACCCAACCTTTGCCCTGCCTTCACTTTGGGACTCTGCTAAGGAATCCAAGCAATCGATGGTGCTGGACTCAACATCGATCTTCATGTAGACCTGGGTCTTCCCCAAAAAAGGTGGGCCAAAAGACCGTATGAAGACAGGGATCCAAGCACCACTTCGCTTATGTCTTTTCTTTCAGGCATTTAATCACCCTTGGCACCAAGCAACTTGATACATGGCCAATCTTCGATGCCCTGCAAAAATAGTCTTTTGGCTGGCTGGTAGATTCCCAATCAAAATAGGAAAAGGAAACATAATATAACTATACTACTATACCCTTCACCAGTCCGTTTTCCCATCACCCGAATAAAATTGATGCTCCCCATAATTTGAAATGGCTGGCTATAATTATACCATTTGTTTGGTGGTTAACCCCACCTATACACCCAGTTTTGTGCGCTTAAATCTGCATTTTTCCAACAGGTGTCTCTAGGATATCAGGCATTTCCCCAAAAAATCTCGCCTTAAACCGAGGTGAACCGATTGTGTATATACACCCCATAAATCGGTGTCCTCATATATCCCAAATCATGTTCATGGTTACTCTAGCATCTTATCCATTTATGGCAACAACCGAGTGAAACCCTGATTTTTGCTCCGGAACACCCACATGTGCTAGGGTCAAAATATGGTAGACGGTTTATGGTATTCTATGCCATAATGGGAATCCTTACAGTGGGTATATATGGGTCGATCATCCCGTGTCTGACTATAGTCTAGTGGGTTGTACGCTTCGTTGAATCCAAATCAAAGATACCATTAGATCCCAATTGTTGTTAAATCCAACTTTGGACAATAAAGAATTACCTGAAGACCCTGATCAAGTTGGGTTTAAAAGCCATGGTTCCCGTCTAGGGTATTCCCAACAAAGCCAGTCTGGTGATAGATGTGATAGGAGGGCCCAAAACTCCCGTATCTTGTTGCTTCAATTAAAGCTACTCAAATCCCAATCTTTGCTGGAAGACAGCACACTTTCTATTAGAGTTTCGTCTTCCTTAGCCACATAAAGTGGGGGTTTACTAAAATGGAGGTGCCCCCAAATCACCCAGTCATTAGACCATGGCTTAGTAGTGAAACTTACGGTGACTTGGAGTACCCCAAAGACCCATGATATTCCCAACATATTTATCATGAACTTCCCAGGATATTCCATTAAAACCTCCATTTCTAGGGATCATTGTCCAAGGTTCCCATAGTTATCGGGTTATAGCCCATTAAATCACCATTTTTCTGAGTTAAATCTCATCAAACCACCATTTTCAGGACCGTTCAGGACCTCTTAGGACCTGCGTTAAAAGAGGCACGGCGTATCCGAAGACCCGCAGCAGATCGGCGCACTCCACCGTGCCTTGGCAGCTGAAAAATGGCAACTTTCACCATGGAAACGATGGTGGATTTGTTTAAGGATCAATCGAATACATGGTGATTTCCAAAATCTGGTGATGTCCAAAATCTGGTGGATTTATATGGAAGATCTATGGAAACTATGGTGATTACCATGAATGTTTGTTTTTCTTTAGTGGATAAATCAAGTGGGAATCGAAGAGCTAGTTTCCAAAAATGCCCATGACTTCGACCATGAACCATTTATAAACATGGTGAAGTTCATTGAAATTCCAATAATTATGTCAAATTAACAGATGGTAACCATTTTTGAAATGATGGTTTTACCATCAATCGGGATGGGTTTAACCATCAAAAATTGGGGAACCGTCCAAAAACAGTATTTTAACTTACCAGCAAATCTATGGAGTTTTTACCAATCCCTCAAAAAAAAAGGTATAAAACGGTAGTTGTCGGTGAAACTTTGCGGATTCAGCCGGTTCCTTTTTGGCACGTCTCACTTGGTTCTCCGGCGAACTGACTCGGCTTTGCCACCAAAATCTTCAACCCATGGCTGCGCATTGCTCTGTTCCTCAGCTCAAGGTGAGACCAAGAAAATGGTGTTCCATTTGAAAATGATGATCAATCCTGTGGAAAATTCTTGAGGGTACCCTATTTTCAGACAAACCCACGTGACTGGATAAAATCGGGGGCATTTCCAATGGAGAAACCATCACCATCGGATAAGGTCGGTGTGTTCAATGGGCCATCAACATGATGGTTTCCTGTCATGTCTGGCTCATATGACCCTGAATTTTTCATTTTGATTGTTCGATTCCACTTCCATCCATCATACCATTTTTTGTTGGTTCAAGCAACAATTTCTCATGTTTTTTGGGGCTCAATTGTCTTGAAGCTCAAAAACCATGTTCTGCAGCTGGTCAATGGTCTATTTATATGGAAATATGATACTATCATGCTATATTCCCATGTGTTCTTGTGGTTAAAGGGAAGTTACAGTCATATACTATATTATACTATATTGCTACAATACACTATATTGATGATGTTATACATAAACCATAACCATGTATCACCAGTTGTTGTTTCCCTATCTCACCATCACATTACTATACATTACCATAGCAATGTATAAATATGTATATATAATATGTACTGTATTTCTTAATTCAACTACAGTATATATAAAGATAATACGAATAATTAATATCTATCTATATATATATATATACAAATAGTAAATAATATATAAATGAATAAATAATATGGGTATACATTATACATGTACTGTATATATATATATATGCTTATATGTTGTTTTCTCATTTTTTTCCTGGAAACCTAAGCTTTCCGGGACCTGGGCCCCAGGACAGGCCGTTCCTCAAAGGCGAAGATTGTGCTGCGAGAGCCACCTTGACCCACACCAGCGATGGCCTGATCAGGCTTAGTAGGGTGCAGTGATATATATCTATATATATATCATTATGAAATTATATATCTATCTTTGAGGCTAATTCACATGGTGATTTATGTTTCTAATCTATGGTCATGTTAACGGAAATTGATGGTGACTTTTGGTTGTCTATAGATATGGGGGTTTCCTGAAATGAGGGGTACCCCCAAATCATCCAAGTCATTAGACCATTTTAGATTGAAACCCATGGTTTTGGGGTATCTCCATTTCAGGATACCTCCATATATATATATATATCTTCAACGTTAATCGACATGGGAATCTATGGTCATAGTATTAGCATTAATGGTCATGTTATGGGAATGGATGGTGATTTATGGCTATTTGTATGTTGATATATCGTTATTTATATAGTTTTTTATATGGTTATTTATATGGTTATTTATATGGTTATTTATACGGTTATTTATATGGTTATTTATATGGTTGTTTATGGTTATTTATAAGGTTATCTATATGGTTATTGATGGTTATTTACATGGGTGATTTATGGTGATTTGTGATTGTTCATATAAATATGTATGGCTATTTGTTGTGGTTCATGGTGAGATTTATATGCTTATTTATATGGGTATCGGTTGTTTTAGATCGTTATCTACTGCCTTTAGTGTTGTTTTTTTCATCGGCACATATGATTCTTTATGGGTATGTATGGCTATTTGATGTTCTTTGTGGTAATAGATTTGTACCACTATAATTTATTGCTGTATAATGGAAAATCTGATTATATGATTCTGATTCATAAACAATAGACTACAAGCATCATCAAACATCGGAATTTAAGCAACAAAGAGTTGAATCCCCACTTGGTTGACAAGTAGCACCATTGTATGGTGATGTAACATGCTATAATCTACAATATGACTGTTACAATCCCATCTATGTAATATCCGTGGTTTAACCATGTTTAAGCCTCCGTGGTTTCATGGGGATAGATAGCCAACTTTAGCCAACAGAAATAAATTGGATAGTCCTCATTTTTGGGGACCCCAATTCAGGAATGTATAGATCCAATACACTCCACGAGGATTTGTAAGCGGGTTTATATGATACTGTACATTTGGGGAAAGGATTTGTACAGTTTTGCAAAGTGTATATTACTCATTCAGCCGTTGTACTTGGAAGTGCACCCATGTTGGTAAGTGGGATTCACAATTTGTCAGTGGGGACCAGAGGTTGACAAGTTTGACTCATACCCTGATGGGGCTGTAGCTTCAGATGTACCATCCCCCAAATCACCAGCTTGACTCTGAGAATTTGCAACTCGTAGAGGAAAGCAGTCTTCCTATCCTTTTCTAGCAGGGCCATCATGTTAGTCCGGGGATATTAGGGGGATGGTAACCAACAAATTTGTGACGGAAGCCAGCAAATGACATTTTTTTACAAGAAAATCAGCGTCCAGTCGTCCATAGTCCTCCATTGTTTGCCTATTTTGAGTGTTTAGGCTCTCCCCCAGAGACGCAGCACAACAGATATGGTGAGGATGATAGGCAACCAATGGTGGCGATGTAACAAATATTGAAAAGAACTCGAAGACAACAACTATACTATACAGTAACATGGGAATGAAAGAAAATGTAGACTTAAAAACAGCATAGAACAGCAAATCAGTGTTCTTCCAATTTGGAGATCCCCAATCTGGTTCTCTGCAGATGGGTCACGTGTGCTCAAAAATTAGAGTATTTACCCTCTGGCGATCAAAGCTTGCTTGCTTGAAAATTCTCCATTTAGATCGGTGATTTTCTTGACACCACATTTGTATATAGGATGTTCAAGTGCCATGTTTGATTTTCAGAGGGTGTGTGTGTGTATATGTATATATGTATATATATATATATACATACATATAGGTGTACATGATTGTATATGTACATCTGGGTCTGTCTGAAAATAGAGTGTCCCCAAATTCATTGGTTAATCATGATTCTACCTATTCAAAATTCTTATCGGTTTCATTTCTGCATCAGCAAAGCCATATATCAATATATGGAGGTTTCCTAAAATAGGGGTACCCCCAAATCATCCATTTTAATAGGAGTTTCCATTATAAACCATCCATTTTTGGGTACCCCCATTTTAGGAAACATCTCCATTGAAATTCCGTGGAAATCGGCCCCAAGATCCCCCGGCCGCGTGCAGAAAGGTGAGACGCCCTTCCAGCACCAATGGCCTCAGTTGGGTCTGGGGTAAACATTAGATAGTTGAAAAAGTGGGTAAGTCGACGCTAAATAGAAGAGACTATGTTTACCCATGATGAATGATGAATAGTAAGTCATTGTTAATTCCAGGATTGACTTTCCTGCAACCAATGACTGACCAATTGCCTGAAAATAATACAATATCATACAATGATAACCATGTGTATTGTGTGTCATATCAATGACTCAATATGGGAAATACTAGGGACATATTTGGGGTGCGGTTTGGTGTACCAGTGTACCACTTACAGCGTGGAACTCTGAGAAAAACCGGGAGATACCCTTTTATCTCTTATCCAGTGCAAAAGAACATCATCTACGAGCGTGTTTGCCAAATAATTTTATAACAAAGCGGATGGTCGAATGACAACAAGCGGGAAAAGCACGCTATATCAAAGCCTAGCCCCGCAGGGACCGTCCCCAAAGATGAACGGAATAGGGTGATTTACCCAATCTGAGTGTGTGAACAAAAACTGACCCCTTGCCAAATGGAAATTCCAGTGCTGATACCAAAGCCAGTGCTGGTGACTCGTAGGTGAAAAAATCAGAATCTTCATACTTCTTGGCCTCTGGTAATCTAACCTGCCGATAAGAAATCCATGGAAATCTGCCGGATAGAAAGACTTTGCAGCTGGCCACGTTTGATGACCCATGGGTAGATGAAAAAAGTAATAAGCACATCCATCTTCGGAATCCAAGACGAAGCCAAACATTGCTGATTGATTCAAACCTGTAGGTATATTTCTAGAGTAAATTCGTAGATTCCATGGATTCCCACAAGCCTAAATGCAACAAATATAACCCACAGGCTATAGAACCAACCACCAGGGAATGTTGGGAACTACTTCGGTGACTTTTTTTCAAACTGAACTGATTATCCCCAACGGCTATAATTGGGGGTATACCCTAGGCCCTACTTTCACACAAACCTACCTATCTGGTTTCATTACAATCATCCACAATTCTATATAATTGAGCCATGAAAAATGCCCCTATCACTAACTATCACCTATCCTATCTCATGAAATACTAGTTGGTTGATAGATTTCCCTACTATGGATTACAAAAATCCCGATTAAACCAGATAGTCTAATTCTTTACAACACCCAATCAAGAGTGGTTTCTTTTACGGACCAATTGTGGTACATCCGAGTATTTGAGGCTTGGGTTTGGTTCCTTTGAAAAGTACCAGGAATCATCCACCAACCTGTAAAATATGCCTACTTGATTTACACATCATAACCCCCAAACCATGGTTGTTCAGTTGTAAACCCCAGGGGATACTGTATTGACTATGCGAATCTATGCGAATTATCCGTTTAACTATGACATCCTGGCTGAATTTCAAAATCACAGTGAAAACCATCATTCATCCGGACTCATTCTTGGACTCACCATTTCCGTCTATTTCAATCCACGAAAACCGACCAGCAACGACTCCGTCCAGTGGCTGGACCCAGTCGATCGTCATTGCCACCTGGCAGGTGTCGCATTTCTTTTGGCTACTACTGACTTCCATAACCACAGTCATATATACCTTCAAACCCTGTTCCCCAAGAGAGCACTTCTGGGGGCAAAGGAAAGAACACATGACATAATTACCAAAAAAAAACAAAAAAGATATCACAAAACAATCCATGTTGAGGCCCTTTCTTGTCGTGGTGCCGCCATGGCTCTGTATGAAATGAACATGCCGTGTCAGGAATTGGCTGGAGCTCCCCATTGAGTGCGTTTTTTTGTGTTGAATTTTAGCACTAACTTGTTTATCCACGAACAGAAGGAAGGTATCCTCATGCCCTTTTCAGAAGAGTGACAAACATCATTTCGACCGGTTGTTAGCCAGTTGTATGCCAGTTGTTCAGCTGTCGGTGAAAGCGTTTGAAAAGCGGCAGATTTCAACATCAAGTTTGCATGCTTTCACCATATTTACAGAACCGTTGAGGCTAATTAATCAAAACACTTAAAATGTGCAACTATGTATAGCGGTATAGCGATATGATTTATGTATTTGAAGAATTAAATAAATAACAATGTAATGTATACATTATATCCATAGACATAAATATGTATATATATCATCTATCCATATCTAAGCAACCAAAACAATATAAGATTACCCACATGAGATAGATATCTTACCCGAACGTAAAGCTTTAAACGCTTCAACCTGCACCACAAGTGGATGTAATATATCATCAATAATATATATATATATACCATACCATAGATTTCCCATCTACAACCATACATGAACCACCAAAAATACCTCCATCCCGCCTGGTGAAGTAATCTCCTCTTCCCTTTGCTAAACCTCCCCTAAATTTAAACAAATAGGCCAGATTGTTATTCTTGAGGGAAATTCCAGGTCGGTCAATTTGAATTTCAATTGGTCCCCTTTAAAAGCAAACTTGAAAATCCAGGTCCCATTGGAGGGTTTTACCCCTTACCTAATAATAAAAACTAGTTGGTTGGTGGACGGTTTACTATTACGATCGCTAAAAGATAAGGTATAATAAGGTGTTGATTTGAAAATTAGGGGGAGCTTCTCACCCTAATACAAAAAAATACTTAGTAATCAAACCATCCCTAGGTTGTTGTATTTGGAGGGGGGCCGTTTAGTACTGGGGAGAAGGGAGTACTACAGTAATTGGTTCTTTTAGGCTTCCCATTTTATGAGTTAGTTCATAATTCCCAGTAACCAGGTAGTATAGCTCAAATAATAACCAGTCAACAAAGGTATTCCTACATGCATGAATTAAAATCTAACATAGCGATAATCACCATTGTTAATACATAAATCATCGAACTAAATGGGCAATTTTCATAAATTTTCCCTAGATCATCGAACTACATGTGCCATTTTCATCAATTTTTCCTAAATCCTCTAAAACATGGGCTACATGTTCATCCATTTTCCATAGCAAAGCGTTAAATTCCCCAAGGCTACAGCCCCCAGCGCCGTTGCCTCCGGCCTCAATGGCCTTGCGATTCGCCTCCACCGCAACGACGCGAAAGCCCTGGGACAAATAGTAGCGCCTTGGGGGGCCATGGACGTGGCCGGGTGCCACGGGGATATCATGATATCATTCATATATGCTATGTACACATCCTGAAGTAGAATATGGGATGTTCATATTCCCATTTGAGTGAGGGGTTTCGAAAGTTCCAGATTATCAGATTCTATCTACTCCAGGATGACACGTGTCATCACGTGTCTGTGTAGATGTATAACCACTGATGTCATTGGGATGCACACGTATATATATATATATATAGGCAGGATATAACCACTGGTATCATTGGGATATCAATACTATAAGATGGAACCATTGGTCAAGAATCCGTCATATCATATCATAAGACACCATTAGATATTATGATAATTAAGTTATGTGTATATATATATGATATAACCACCAGATAATATGGATACCACATGGTGTAACCATGTGTTTGTGTAATCTTGACTATATCCCTATTGATTGGACATTGGTTTTGTTGTTATCTCCCTTGAGTTTGCTTTATGATCATGAGCGCATCATCTGGATGTAATCCTCGGCCCGTTCCCTGGAGCACTCGGAGATATATACTATAACTCATAGATACTAATAGCCAACAAACACATCCACGACTACGGAACAAAATTCTGATATTGTGACGAAGATATCTTATGGCGAAGCTCAGATGCTCAACACTGTGTAGGAAGGATTGATTCTGATTCTGGTTGGTGGCTTTCTGCCAGCCACGCACTAAGAATACGCAAGTCAATTGGGCTTTCGATCCCATTTTCAGAGATTGAACATCTCAAACTGAGTAGCCTCTTAAGACCTATGTATCAAGACAAGACTACTTCAGATTGGTCACAACATGTCATTCAAAATGACTTGCCAATCCAATTTTGGGGTTCATGATCAAATTTTGGTGATTGAGATGATGCATCCCTCAGTTCAACCGATTTAACACTGTAATTCAATGTAATTCACAATCATGGTTGGTTTTCATGGGGACAACCAAAGTTCATGAATTGTGATCATTCCCAACATATTACGGAGTAGTATATCCCCACCACTTACCAGCAACCAACACACAAGACCATGTTGTTGCTTACATATCTCATAGAATCTATCCCCATAAAATGCTACAGTAAAGCAAAAAAAAATGATGGAAAAAAATACAAAGAATTTCAGAAAGGATTTTACATGATTTTACGTTTCCATGGGTTTTCATCTTTTTGGGGCTTGCTATAATATTCATCAACCAACGCCATGGTCTTCCCCAGACTGCGCACTGTCAAGTGGCGAATCGGCCCCCAGTCCCATGCCTCATCCGTGACGAGTGAACCAACAAAAATGGTGCTTGAACGATTTAACCAACAGAACATGTTACATATTTGTGGTATCATGCTGGTACAATGGGATATAATGGGAATAGAATGGAATAGACTGATATATCATGAGGATAGATGTAATTGACATAGTGGCTAATGTCAACTCTGGATCAATCACCCCGGGCTATCTAACCAATTAGTGGGTACCTCCCCAAATAGTAAGAATCTGATTGCTGAACCATGCTTGACCATACAATCAGGAAGGGTTACCCTAAAAAAGTGATCTGCTTGGTGATTCAACAGTTACTGTAGTCAATTTGGATCACAATCCAGGGACATCCTAGTTAGAGTTGACAATAAGAAATAGTTGAAGATAGTTGAAGCATGTTGAAACATGTTGAAACCACCAGCTAGAAACCATGTGACACGATGATGGGACAATCTCAACAGGTTTGAAGATATCAACCCAGATCAGGGTAAGAATATCATCATGTTGTGTCCTACAAAATATTGGGGAAAATGGTCCCAGCAACAATTGGGCTTTCTACAACCGAAATGGTTTGTGTCTTCCGGAAAGCGTCTCCTATCGTAGGGCTAGGTACAGGGGCAGGCATGTCATGCATGTTTGCCAGCTCAGTCATCATCGCCAGTAGGGATTCCCCACGAGCCATCCATCAGTCGTATTACGTCCCGTAAGGTATCCCAATTCAATGCAGCTTTCGAAAAAATGGTGGTTCGTAATTCAGTGTTGCTTAAAAAAAACTATAAATTCCCTAGAAAATCATAAGAATTATGCCATATTGTGCCATTATCTCCGCATTGTACCATGCTTGCGAGCCAAGCAGCCGATGTCAATGACCAAAGGCGCGTCCTGCAGCGTTTCCGTTTAGGGATGTGGTGACAACCTTATGTCATGGGGTCTGGGGGGGGCTATGGGGGGGGGGGCCATGGATAAGCCATGGATAAGCAAGTATGATCATTTTCTGAAAGAAAGGTGAGTTTCTGGATGTTCATTGCAGTTTCGCAGGTGAGGTGCCAGAGTGACTTGACCTGGATTTTGGGCTGGAGGTTTAAGGGCTGGTTAAGGGCTTAATATGGCTTAATAAGAGCTTATCCAGGGGTTAAGGATAAGCAGCGGATAAGCCTTGGATCAGCGAGATTAAGCTATTCTGCATAGCACCCTCCCAAAAATGACACGTCAGCACCCCAGATCCCCAAAATTGCCAAAATGGAGGAAAAATGATGAAGACACATCAAGATCACTGCAAAAATCGCAATGCCGTGCCCTTTGTGGGTTGTGGCTTACATCACCCATCCATTTGGATAAGCACTGGATAAGGAAGCTGAGCTATCCATGGGGAAAAAGTCCTTAATAAGGCCTTAAAGGATAAGCCCTTAATTCAATAAGCCCTTAATAAGGATTTATCCTTCTCCAGCCTTATCAGGACCTTAAATGATAAGCCTCATAACCCCCCCCATAGCCCCCCCCAGACCCCATGATTATGGGATAGATCAAATCTTGGGGTGAGCAAAACAATGCTAATTTAGGGGATATGTGGGGATATACTGAAGAGAAATGTGTGTATATATATATATATTTATTTATGTATATATGTATATAATGAAGAATAACAATATATATATATATATAGAATGATAGTGACAATAATAAGAATAACAATCGGAGTATGATTTGGATGTCTGAAAATGAGGATGGCCACTATGAAATGCCATCTTTTTACGGGGAAACTGGTGATCAACTGATCAGCCATGCAAATTTGGGGGTACCCATGCAATATCATGCAATGGGATAATTTAATCAACCCAGGTTTTCAATAGCAATTCCAAATTCTGATCGATCCGAATGAAATTAGAAACAGGACGCATTCCGCAGCAGAGTCGCAGTGGTAGGGGAATGATTTGGTTCACCCACTTCATTTCACGAGGCTCTTTAATATGGTAGTATACGGTAGTTATTAGGCTCTACAAAATTGACCAATTCAACTTTTACTATCGTTTACTATACTGTAACCCAGTTGGTAGTTATAGCTAAGTATATGTTGTTTCTTGACAAACCACATGATTGGATGACCAAATGAATCAAGCGCCCTTATTCGTGGCTATTGGTAGTTAGTAACCCCTATCCACAGACCCAAAAATTATTCAAGGGCCACCCAACTGGGTTTAAACTGTTCGAACATTATGATATCACTCTAAATAGTCTGCATATAAACCCTATAAACCCTTTGTTACAACATATTAATCAAACCCAATGGCCCAACCAACGTCATTACATTTGAAAACCTAGGACCCCTTGGCACCTCCAGTGCTCGAAGCGAGGACGACGGGGACGTCTCACTTGCCTGGTTGGGTCTTAATTTGTGTGATGGGTTCAGTGGAGCCACTGTTTAAGAACCTACTGCAATAAGAACTTCAGGGGCTGGATTCCTGGATTTAGCCCTTTCTGTCGGCTAATTGAAACAAGAACCCCAGGGTACCCTGGATTCTAGCCGTTGGTTCTTATTCCCCTTTGACGGGATATCAAACATTGACAAGTATGTCGATAACCCGGCAGCGGGGGTGGGAATTGAACGCCCCCGCGGTTAGCAAGGATAAACTTAAGAGTTAGGGCCTGACACTAGTCAGACAAACTGAGCCTTTCCTGGCCTAAAGTGCTGGCCTTGGCTTGTGTTAGCTTGTCGTGCCTTGTCTTGCCTGTGCTGCCTTGCTTCGGGCCGCTAAGTTGCGAAAAACTTTTCGGGGCCCGAAAAGTTTTTTTCTTCCGCAGCCTCTCGCGCGATCTAAAACCATATGAAAATTAACTTTCAAGTCCTGGCATGCTGGATTGTCTGGCCCTTAGCCCTATTTTGGGTGGCTGCACCTGAAAAAACTTTTCGGGCCCTAAAAAGTTTTTTTTCCACCCAACTCTTTTCTGAACCTAATACCATGCCAAAATGAACTTTCAAGTCCGGGCATGCTGGATTGTCTGGCCCTTAGCCCTATTTTGGATGGCTGCACCTGAAAAAACTTTTCGAGCCCTAAAAAGTTCTTTTTTCCACCCAACTCTTTTGCTGCTGGCTGGAGGCACTATTTATACTATTTTATATTGAATGCTAGAAGAATTACTAAGAAATTTCAGATATGAACCCCTTAAGAACCAACCCATTAAGAACTTGAGGGTACCCTCGTTCATAATTCCCATATTTTTTACCTATCTAAGAACCCCAGGGTGGGCTGGAAAATTCTTAATCGGTTCTTATCTAACGGTTCCGCTGTTCATTCTCCTCTGACCACCGAAAACTTTGAAAAAACAATATGGCTTTTCAAAGTTTAACAAGGAAAATGATGAGTTCCAAATTGCTGTGAAAAATGATGAGTCATGAGGCCGTTTGAAATTATATGTCTCTCTCAGACTCTTGCAATTCCTACGTACCCATGTATCTATAGTAGCATATAGTACTTATAGTTTTATATAATCATATATACATATGCTCCATGGACCTACATTTGTATCATGCTTCATGCTTGCGAACACATAGTAAACATGGAGTATCTGGGAGAAAGTGATGCTATCTGGCGATACATTCGCTTCAAACCAAGACCTGTTGGGTACTGGGATCCTGCTGCAAGCACCGGACAGCAAGTAAACACTAAGCCCAAACTTGCCATTTCCAGTAATCCCATAATATGAGACACGAATTCTATGGTCCAAAATATGTGATTTCATGCCCCTCTCGTTACCATGGTTTCCGGGAGGTGTTTAATATAAACAGGGGATGGGGTTGGCAAACTCATCTTTAGAATTACACGCCTATGAATTTTAGTAATTGGATGATTCTCAACTCTTGAAATCCACTTTGATAGATAGATCCTCCACTACAACCTGCTGGGTTTGTTGTAACGACTGGTCGGTGGTCGCCTGCAAGTGTAGAACCGGATCAGGCAAATGATATGGCAACCCCAAGATGTAGAAATTGTACGCCACCTGAGCCACTGCAGACTGAGAGTCGAGGCCCCCCCAAAAAGAAGTTCTGACTTCGTAGTGCAATACCGTGCTAATCCCATCTTACCACTATTGAAGGGAAAAGTTGCAGGAACCACCTAGCTAAGCTATAAAATTACTGGCGAGAACCATAGTTTCCCCTTAAAATCCACATCCGGATCAACATGGGCGATGGGATGTGGCAAGACCTCTCCTCGATAAGGCTTTCATCCCAGTTGGCTCCAGGTCAACCAACGTGGCACCTTAACATCGTATGGATCTACCGCTGCATCGGAATATGTATATATGTAGTAATAAAATAAGAATACAATTTTGTATATACAATATATGTATTATAAAACATTATATGTATGTTAAAACATCATATGTATACATATGTATACATTACATTTATATTACAGCAATTATATATATACATATTGCATTACTAGATTATAGTATGTGATCGTATGTGTATGTATAATTATATATATACTGCATAGGTAACCGTATGTTCATTCCTATCAGATGAAAATATAAGACTTAAACATATTCAAACATTAATCCTGGTCCTTTTTAGGTCTCGAGATGTAAACACCCAAGCATACCAAGAAGTTGATCCTTATACCATCCCCAAACACGTGGTTCAGTGAATCGGGACACGTCATCCCGCCTATTTCATGTTTGGGCCGTTTGGGCATTTACAAGGGATTCGCATGGATTCGCCACTATTAAACAACAGCCTTTAGGAAGGTTTCCCCGATGCTTCCGACCATCTGCCCGGGCTAAAAGGCCCACCTGGGCAGTGGTAATGCCATAGCGAGCAAAGAACCTCGCCTGGGATCAATCTCGTGCACCATGGTGAAGCCCCACAGCATGCGGTTCCAAAAAGATTATCAAGTCTGGATGATTTTGGGGTTCCCCCATTTTTGGACCCCCCACCAATATTTTTAGTGATGATGAAATTGGATGGAAGAAGACAATGCACTGGATTGATAGTCTATGATAGGGGGAGACTAAATTGCATCAACTTCTGAACTGATGGTTGCTGTTCTGCCCGCAACGAAGGGCACAAGCAGGGAAGTCGGTGCAGCTTGGAGTTCAGCTGGCAAGTCTCGCTTGTTGAGAGGAAACTTTTGGAAATAAATCAAACTTCTGATTTGATTGGACAAACTCCTGATTCTTGAATTAAAGTTCTATAATTTTCACGGAAAGATCCCAATCAGCCATTTTTTTGGCAAAAACTGGAGGAACCCCCATATTTCATACCGAAACACCATGGTGTCCTGTAGAATTTCCTGTTGATTCTTGGGGAATTGGCCTCGTCGTAGGCGCAGCTGTTGATCAAGGATAAGCCTCGGATCTGGCTTTGGAGATCATTATATAGTGCAGATTGAACCCAACAGATCCAATAGATATAGATCTGCTGTAGTCCGATGGATTAATATTGTCTGATCTGTTGATTGATTTTTCATGGATATTTAGTTGACATTCTCCTTGATCTTGTCCATCATGGATCTAGATTACATATACTCAATATATAAATCTAGATCTGATAGATTGATATGGAGGTATACAATGAATGATGATAGATATTTCATAATCATCCTGACGTAGATAGAATGTGGATTTTTTGAAATTTCCATACATTCATTTATATATAATATTTACTCCAGGATAGATATTTAGATCATCTTAGATCTATAGCTTGAGATTGAGATAGAACACTTATGGATATTTCTAGGGGTATCTCCCCAATGGTACTCCCCATAATTCGCTTGGAGGGGGTGACCCTTTTTTGGGGGGATACCCCTCCGAGTTTGCAAATCGGATATGTTTGGCAACTTGAAAACAAAAAGGCATGCAAAGAAGAGAAAGAAGCAAATCCACCAATAGGATCCAATATCATATCATACGGTATCATTAGGATACAATGAGATACACAACTATATAATAGCACCTAAATATGAATACCGATACCTTCTTGTAGCAGTTTGCGATTAAAAATCGCCATGTTGGAGTAAATGTCGCATCTCCCATACCCATCCAGGGCCGTCGAACCGACGTCGTAGAACTTCCAGGGCTGGACGGACTGTTTCAGCGGAACAAAGCGGAGATCGACATGACGAATTGGTTGAAGCTCTACCAATAGCCCCAAGTTCGTTGCTTAAAGCCAAGAACTTACATGATATATCTACATTATATTCATTATATATATAATATATGTACAATTATATACATATCAACCGTTTGCTATAGCTGCTATGATATAGATGACACATTGAGTTCCCTGATTTACCTCTTCTTCTTTATGATTTTCACGCGCAGCTCCATGAAGAAAACCAGAGCTATGGCATCAGCAAGGCCTCCAACTGGGAGCATCAAATCTTGATGATTGATCAGGACTTTCCTATTTTTTGTTGGCCATCAAATTGGGGCCACATCCCATTTATGGACAAACCATGACAAACCCATATTATTGTTCTTGGTTAGTTTTCTGTTTGTTCCAGCACTACCCTCCGGTATCAAAGATGTCTGGTTGGGAAATCCCCAAACTAAATGGAGTCTGTTTTAGTGGTAAACACATCGAACCATGGGCTTTTCCAGCCATGTTTGATGACACCAGATGGGAAAATCCCGGACTTCCATCATACCCCTCCCATGTTTTAGGCTTAAAAACAGATTAAAACTCCCCAATAAGGCTTAAACTACCCATCCAACGTTAGAACTCCCCATCTCACCATCCCCTCCCATCCTGGCTACGAGTCGTAGAGAAGAGCGCCAGCAGAAAACCCGCCAGGCATGACCTCGGGAAACGTGGGATCTCTAGCAAACCCCATGGAAAAGTTGGGCATTTAGGGAGTTTCCATAAATGGGAATATCCAAAAAATTGATGGTTTACAATGGAAAATCCTATCAAAAAAAATGATTTGGAGGTATCCCTATTTTAGGAAACCTCCATATGAGCAGTGCTCAAAACCCTCTGCGGTCCCTTCTTACTGGCTGGTGAAAAGCATTTCCCGTAATGGATATCCCCCATATACTGGATAGTATACAGTGTATGCCCTACAAAGATTATCAACCAACAGGGGTTTAGTACGACGCCATCGTATCTAGTTTCAGGGATGTTCACCCCACTGTTTCAGGGTGTTCTTAACCCTTCATTGCAATGCTGTGGAATTGAGATGACCAAGACCTAATGGCACCAAGCGTTCATGTACGAAGCAACAACTGCTGCTTGAACGTAGATAGTTTCATAGGCAATCCAATCTAGTTCAAGTAGTATGGATATGGTTAAATAAAATCAACGCTCCATGGTTCCATATCTAAAAACTCCAGGTGATAGCCCTGGGCCTTTATGACTGGGAGAAATAGAGGTGCTGATTTGTCAATAAAGCGATAAACCATGATGAACCCAAAAATATCCCCATGACGCTTGCTTTTATATACCATAGTTGTTGAATATTACAAAAAGAACAAACGCTGATTTGGCTAAATCATGAACATAATAATGTGACAAACCCAAGAACAACACATCCCAGTAATCATCCATTTGGGGATCCCGTAATATCATACCTTTGCTTGGGGTATACCCAATAAACCCCAATTGGGGATGGTTGATGGATGTTTGACATTGGGTCTACCTCATTACTATTTGACTATTTGCAATGATGTCCCCATAAATGTATATAATGTATTAGTTCCTTGTTCATGGACTGGAGAGCTTGATTAACCCTCTCTTCATGAACCCAGTAGGAGGGTTCCCGGACACCTATCGGGAAATGTGTCAATATAAAATACATAACTACATGTATACATATATCAAAAAAACACGAAAGAAAATATTTAAGGCCACTTTGGGAGCAGTCCCCCCCCTTTACTAATCATAAATGTTACACGTTCATCCCTTAGTGCAGCACTCACAGGCTACTGTACACAGCTCCAACAGGTGTGTGAGCAATGCACCGGGCAATGAGATGAAAACATGACATTTGTAATCATTTGTACAATGATGACAAGGACAACTACGCACTTTGAAAAGAGCGAAGGCACACATGAAAAGCCAGAGAAGTCCAAGTGAAATTCCAATGGAAAATACAAGACAGCTCACACAGGGCCAGATGAAAATACCCATGGAGGATGTGGAACGAATCAACATTAGACGAGATGGGGCTGCACTGACAAGGTAGCAGGTAGTACGCGTACTCAAGTCTCCTCATGGAATACTGTGATCCAATTTCCATGCCAGCCAGGGCTGGGATATGGCACAATCAGCAGCAAGGGACTCAGTTTGAGCAGCTGGTATTTGGGTCTGTGCCGCCGCAGACTTTTGGAGCAGCTAGTGACTTGGACTGGCGCAGTTAGACTGCTAACAAGAGTCAACATGCAAAACCGAAAGGGTTTCCCCCCATCATCAACTTGGTCGGAGGATGACAGGAGACTACATGCCCACGCTACCATGGCTTCCACAAAAGAGGCCCCATATACAGGGACAGCTTTGGATAACATCTTCACAGGCGACGAAGAAACAATCTAGTGCAACGAAGAATCAGCTGGCACGACTAAGTGAGTAAGCCCTGAGAGTTGTCAACAGGATGGGATTGTCAACAGGATTGTCCATCTATTTTGGTGAGCTTGTTACGAGGTCGCTGGGCAAACTATGACTCTGGGCGCTCGCGCTCTTTCCAGATGTCATGTAGTTCCATTTCCTTCAGCGACGCAAGGGCTGGTGGTTACAACATGTGTCACCCTCCATGCCGGTTGGAGATGAGATCAGCTGCTAGTATCAAAGGTGGGATGAACATTTACAAATTCTAGCAACACAAAGCAGCAAGATGTGTGGTTCAGAAAGGTTTTCTGACAACAAAGAAAAAGGTGACTGAACAATAACGTTCCCAAGAATCATGGAAAGCCTATGCCTATCTGAGCAGTGTTCCAAAATCCTCGAATGGATGGTGATAAGCCCCAATAAATTGGGCAGTACATAATCCCAATCATCAACCAAAAGGGGTTTTGAACCAAGACTGCTCATCTGAAAATAGATCTCGCAATTCAAAATTGAGAAATGGCAGTGGTAGATGGATCAGCCTGACGCAAGAATCACTGTCTTTTGCAATTGGCATGGCAAAACCCCCAAGTTTCAGCGTGATCTTCAAATAATCACCGTAATTGGCGTGCAAATTCAAACACCAGCTGAGGATCCTATATTTTGATGTATCTTGGACCAGGTTTGATTTGAGGATCATAGAAAATCAACCCCTAAAGTTACGAGGTAGCGAACGGGTGGTAATGCCACAACCATGTGGATAAAACAAGCGGGTTAGAAGTCCATTTTCCCAGCATTTTAGCCAGTCTTGGTGATCTGCTCACCTTTGTTGATCCTACACGCTCTTTTGTTGGGTGTGGTTATTTTTCCCCCTTAATTGATGCGGTAAACCCAATAATAAACCAACCCCAATTTCCGGGTTTTATTGGGTATACTCCTGGTCATGGGATGATATTTGTCCCCGAATGGGTGGATACTGGATATGTTGGATATAGATATAGCTGGGAAGGTTTCTGGCAGATCCCACATGATTCTAACCACCCTGCAGTCCTGGCCCAGGACTGGAATCTCAGGCCGTTCTGTGTAGAGAAAGTCCTTCCAGCTGGGAGATGGAAGTCGGGATGAAAAAGTGGCATGGTTTCACTAACAAAAGAATGGATTTTCCCAACGAAAATGGGGATTTATCAGCTAGGATTCAAGGGAATAGACCCAAAATGCTGTGAAAAAAATGGGTGCATCGATTCCCATGTTTTGGCTTATAATAATGGGAATATAGTCTTAGGGCTGGCTAATACTATTCATGCATGAATGACCAAGATATGCGGGTCCCAGCGTCTTGAAATTTCGACCCCCAAGCTGGAACGCATTGGGTCCGGATCATGTGCCATAAAGAAAATGCCACCTTTTTTGACGAAACAAATTGGCCCAAGAATCATGTCCAATTTGTCCAATGCCGGGCAAGACATCATGATTTGGGCTTGCTGTTCTGTGTCCCCGTTTGTAGCAAGAGTACTAAACTAATCTAAACCCAGTTGGTTTCCCCTCGGCCACCATCGCTCCTTCAAAACGTCCCTGCTCTTGAGTACCAGCCTTGGCCAGTCATGTTTGTTTTTGTTCTCATCGGATCATCATCCCCTTTGTTGGATGAAAATTGAACAATGCTTCAAGCCACCAATTTACATAGACCCTGAAAATGACATGTTTTTAGTAGAAACTAATCTTCCAAGCCCCATCTGGCAGAGTCTATCTTAATTTACTGGAGGGTAGATTCTATCTTTATCCCAAGATAAGACAAGAAAGAGTCAGCCTGAATCCGGGCTGCTGATGATGACAGCTACAGGATGTTATCGGATGATGTCAAGCTTCCCATATTTCCCAAGCCTTGCCGGGACTTGGGCTCACGCTCTTGGTTGTTGCAAAGCCAACATTCCGTCTGCGACGCTGCGGGAGGGTTTAGTGCTTTGAATCCATCTCCAAAAAGCACCGAGTACTGGTAATAGTACTACATAGGATCGGAAAAAACAAAGGCTTAGAATCCAAAACCTAGACTACGTAGATCTCCAGAATCTACACCTTCTATCTGAAAGCCCTCGACATCAACCTGCTGTAATATCATGTAGTCCTTGTAATCCTAATTCCAGCATAGCTCTTCCGTGCGCCTTCTTTCGCCATTCCTGGCTGCGGCTATCGACAGGGTGGAAGTGGATCATGGTTGGAAACTATTCACTGGGATGAAGAATAGTTGAGTGATTTGTAGTTTCAACACTAAAGATTGTATCAATTCCTATCATTTAACATTACAGTAGCATATATCAAATACACTATATATATATATATATGTATATATATATATCCATATTGCATCAGCATCAGTATACACTAGTGATTAAACTTGGAAGAAACATCCCCAAATCTCGTGAAAGCGAACAAATTCTTGGAGCTACCAAGCAGTCATTGATCCATGTGTTCTTGGTTTGAACCCTTGAAACATCTTGCCATCCCTCTTGGTATCAGAGAGTCCCCATGACTGGAAATCTTCAAAATATGAAATATACTAGAATCATCTAGAATCAGAATGCAGAATCCCTGTGAGGTTCAAGATTCCAAGTGATAACTGTCCTGCACATTCAGAGGAGGGTAGACCCGCAAAAAGCGAACTTGGAAAATGATATCCTCAAGGACGCGCCAAAATGGCGAAAGATGCAAAAGCAACTGGGGAATCGTCATATAGGCAAAATTTGTATGTCACAAATTTGATATGTAAATAGATGTATATATATATGTGTGTGGTCATCCCCAAGAAGAATCAAAAAGTGACTCTCTACTAATTTGTTGATGATTACGTGTTTATCTTTTCTTGGGTTACTATGCATAATATATGTATCAAATATATTCGTATATACATTATATACATTATATATGTATATATCATGTATCATACACATATATAATCATATATATATATATCATACATATGTACATATATGTACATATACATATATCAGACATATCTATTATACTACATATACATATATACATATATATATATACATCAGACATATCTATACATACAGTACATACATATATATATATAGTGTGTAATTGATCCTATTGCCCCCACATATAAAACACCACTTCCTCTTCCAAGTTAACAGTTGGATCCACCACGGTGCCGTGCCTCGAAAAACGATGGGAATGGCTCCACGCCGCAGGCTTCGCTGTGAAAATACCTGCGGCCGTCAACCAATCCGAAGCAATCTTCGGATGGGGTTCCCTCTGGTAAACAAACATAGCTATGGAAAATCACCATTGATAGTGGATTTTCCCATTAAAAATGGTGAGTTTCCATAGTTATGTTAGTTTACCAGAGGGTATACAAATAGAGTTGTCTAATGGGAAAATCACAACTATTTCTATGGCGATTTTCAAGAGCTATGTGAAATTACCATAGGGTACCCTCCAGTACTCAAACATCGGTGAAAACCACCCTGTAAAATCCCTGTAAATCGATGGAGGTCTATGTTTCATCGTTGTTCGCAGTTTCGGATATCAATGATATCAGCTTTGTGGTGGTGAAAGATTGGTGAGTCTTGCAAGAGGTGATGCGAATACGAAAAGGTGATCTGCAAGACTGAACAGAGAATGAACTATCACCCTGCTATGGGGATCTGGGATTTGAATGTGCAGAAGGTCATCTTACTGGTGCTTAGCAGGGAATGAAGGAATGGATGGGAATGGGATGATTATGAAAATGGTTTTTATAGGTCATTCCCTCATTCCCTACTAAGCACCAGTAAGTCATTGGGGATCCAAATTGAGAATATGTTTTTCACCAGTCTCAAAATCAGGAGCCAAGCCCATTGGTGACGAAATGCCCCGCGGTAGTGTCAACCTGAGACGGCCTGGTTTCTCTCTGACATGGCAGCAGTTTCTCCCTCTTCATGGGAACATGAGAATGTGGATCTCCGTGGCGAATTTCGCAATGCCATGCCATGTTCACTTATAGAAAATTGCAATGTACCACTATTTAGTTGGATTTGACTGTTCTATCTTTTTTGGGGGTTGCTATATCCTTATTTCCCTGAAATCGGGTCCCAGTCCCGGCTGATGGGCCACCTGCAACCTCCACCACTTTCTTCCAGGTCCTGGCGCACGGAAACAACCGGGAAGAAGGGAAGTCCAGGGGATGAAGTTGTTAGCCACTTACTACCCTCTGGTAATTTTCCACGTAGCTATTGAAAATGGCCATAGAAATAGTTGGGATTTTCCCATTAATAGCATGGTGATTTCCCATAGTTATGTTAGTTTACCAGAGGGGAAGTGCTCACTAAGTTACTAAGATCCCCAGTGGTTCATAACCCTACTTAGCAAGTCCCCCACTTGGTTAGGAACATCCTAGTTAGTGATAATAATATGTTTCAATCGGACATATTTGGAGTGTACGTTTTCCACTGGGGTAGATTGTTTTGCGGTGCAAAATGCATAGTACTTTTCAGTGGGAAGTATTTGGATTTAAGATATTTATGAATATACATAGATTGCGTATATATTGTATGGTGTGTACATAATGTATATATCCCACTTCCTATTCATTTAGCTACAGCTAGTAGGTGCCCACTGCCATCTGGCTATTTCACTCTTCTTGCGACGACTCCTCAGATGCAAACCATCCTTTGTGGGGCTTGGTCAACCAGCCGCAATATTCCCAATGAGATGCATATCATACATGGCTGGCTGGGCAAAACAGGTCAACCATCTACGATCGCGAAAAATGCTTCTACAAATGTTGGACTACCTGAGGAAAACAGGGGGATCCGACAAAGTCTACCTGCAGTGTGGGTAAGTCAGTGATACACTCAAACATTTATGTTTTGAATTGGCAAGTTAGAATAATGCTGGCTAAATGGTGATGTTTTTCGGTTAGGCTTCTTAATCGGTGTGCACTAATGTACAGAATATGATGGGGAAGGGATTACCAACAATGACCTACCCTAGTGGCTGGTGGAGCCACCTGCAGCCCCAAAAAAATGAAAGTAAAGCGAGGCTAGGTCACAATTCAATACAAATCATATAGGTTTTTGCATGGTTTTGCAGAAAAACTATGGATTTGTAGAGGATTTACCCCGTGATAATTTGAGATAATTTCACATAGCTATGGAGAATCAGCACCTTTTTTTTGTCAAAATCAGCGATTCGTTGGGCCACACCATCTCAGCAGCGGCCTTGCCTCGGCAAGTGCCCAGCCTCGGAGTTGACCATCCAGGGGAAGAATGGTGGATGAGAAAAAGAAATATGTGTGTATATATATAATTATATATATATATATATGGAAATGCAAATGGATCGAACATTGATGTTTGGATCGGGTTTTCCCCATATTCATCCATATTCCGTATATCAGTATATCAACCTGCCCTCCAGTAAACTCGCCTGCGGTAATCCAACCTGCCATGCTGTGGCCTTCTTTAGATCCTCAATCGAAAAAGATCGAACAATTGGGATGCCCAACTTGGGATTTGCAGCGAAACACTGGGACTATAATGGGATTCTAAGTTCCAAGGGGATGTTTACCATCTACCAACTGCTGCAGGATGCTTCGCAACCATCCACTGTAGAAAAGCACGGTGCTTCTCACTTTGAACTCTTACTGTACTTCATAGATGCGCATAATCTCCTGAGTCATGTTGAATCCTTTCGTATCACATCATCTCACAAAAAACACTTGAGACTACAGTCCGTCTCAAAGTGCCGAATGACGGGCTCAGGAGGATACTGCATATAGAATACACAATGTATCTACCTACCCCCCTTTTTGGAGGGGTCCATGTCTGCCTCAAACCTGGGTACTACCTCCCATTCTTCATCGTTTTGTTGATGAGAATTGCAGCTTTGGGATATCCTTTACCCCACGATGGTTGATGGGTGTACCCCCTTTTTTCCAGGCGAAATCCGCCTATTTTTCAGGCTACCAAAAGCATAGCTCTAAACAATTGTTCTGCTAGTGAAATAGCTAATGATTCATGCTAACAATTTCAGAAACTTGGCTCTACATGTCTGAACATAGCTCTAAATGGCTGCTGTCTGCTGTTGTCATGGATACTTAGGTCCAAGTCTTGCCACATCTTGCCACCATGCTACCCAGCAGAAGCACATGGCCCCATGCGCGCATCAGGCCGAGGGCTCGCCATGGGGTACAGCAAAGATCTTTAGCTTCAGTTGGTTAGCTATGATTAGTTGCTATAATTAAGATCCAACACATTCCAACCAAATATTCCAACCATGATACGGAGAAAAGATGAGAAAAGTAGACCATGCTTTGACACCAAGAATATGAGTCAAGTGACTTGACACCACCATTCTAGCCTTCGTAGGCAAAGTAGTCACTGTTGCATAGTTGTCTGAGGGGAATATCTCGGCAAATGGCTGTCTATCCATCACAAAAACCCAGAGAAACAAAGAGAGTAGCCTCCAGTAGACTGACAAAGCTATGGTGCAGATGTCCCATTGAGTTGGATGATTTACCTAAAAATCATGATTTTCCAAAGCAAACTATTAGATTGTCAGATGGTAAAAGGCCAACATCGAGGCGTTTTGATGCATCCAAATGCCGAGTGATGCTGCTGCGTTAGCCAGAAGGGTCATGCTCGGATCGTGGCAAACTGGAGAAAGACAATGTTCGAACTGGTTAATGTGCTTAACCCAATCATAAACCTCTACTTTCGGGTGGCGTATTCTTGGGTTGACCACATTATATGATATATTCCTCCATTGACAGCAGAACGTTCATCCACGAAGTTCCGAACCATACCAAACCATGGTTTGATTCTATCAACGTTCTCCCATGTGCTACATGGCCGAATCTTGAGAGTGCTCGTAACCCCAACTACCCTCGAATCCAGCCTTGTGCTGAATACAGCCTACTTATGCAGATGTGGATCCCATAAGGAATATGATGGAATATGTATATATACATGACACTGGGATTTATCCCATTGTGGGCAGCTTATCCATGTATCCTAGTTTGCAGTAACCCCATGTATGTATGTATGTATGTATGTATGTATGTATGTATGTATGTATGCATGCATGCATGCATGCATGCATGCATGGATGTATGTATGTATGTATGTATGTATGTATATATATATATATGTATGTATGACAACACATGTATATGTATTGTATATCTAGCCAATAATGGCCCATATATATATATATATGGGATAGTCTATACCCATACACGTCATTTTGTCGCACTATTCAAGTGGATTATACTCTGTTGAGTCTCCAGTTCAGGAGAGAAAATAGACTGGGAAACAAACATATACAGATTATACGGTACTATGTAATCTATATCCGATATCGTATGATTTTTTTTGGAGGTGTCCAATTTTCCAATCCATGAGGGTAGCCCTTAAATCATCCATTTATAGCTGGATTTTCCATTATAAATACTAAATCATCCATTTATAGATGGATTTTCCATTATACATACTATAAATCATCCATTTATAGCTGGATTTTCCATTATAAATACTAAATCATCCATTTATAGATGGATTTTCCATTATAAATACTAAATCATCCATTTATAGATGGATTTTCCACTATACATACTAAATCATCCATTTATAGATGGATTTTCCATTATACATACTAAATCATCCATTCAATCATCCATCGATTTTGGAGGTATCCCCATGGATTGGAACCCACCATTTGAGATCTCGGCTTGTCCTGATACCCAGCAGACCTCCCAAGGCCAATAGACCACCCACTGTCAGGTTGGGATGTGCTGCGCCTGTAAAAACGGGTGATGGAGGGGATGGGTCAATAAAATTTGTGGACCATGGGGGGTATATAGATATATGTCATATGTCTCTCTCTCTATATATGTATATGTATATATGTATATGTATATCGTATATCGTATATAATATGTGGTATATAAATGAAGTATATTGTGATGATATGGAATAAACGTATTTAAGAAAAGGTTCATATAAAAACCCAAACCATGGAACCACAGTAAAAAGTAGGGGATGAAATCACATCTTTGGGACCATAGAATGAGGGTGTTCAATATGAACCCTGGTTTGACCAGCAAAAATGCACGAAAACCTTGGAATGAAAGACTCAGATGACCATCCAAGCATCTGAGATCATCTGGTCCAATCATGAACCACAATTGTTGCCAAATTGTTGGTGTAGTTTGCAATGCCTCAAAATGGCAAAATTGGACAAAGTACGGCTTTTACTAGGGATGTTTACTGGGTTTACTGCAGTACATACAATATGTGCCATGGTCAAAACATGTCAAAACATGTAAATGGTTTACATTGGTTATATTATTATGGTCATCCATCCCCTGTTGGAAGATCCATCCGCATCATGGCCTTGGTAAACCCCTATGAAAATATATCAAAATGGATTGATCACCATCCCCCAAGAGCGCGGAGTCAAGGCTACGGAAGCTTTCAACAGATCACCAGACACGGTTAACAAGTAGAAAGGGTTGTACAAGGCAATGAGCTTTCTTAGCGAATAAAATATGTCAGTTTTCTCAGGTTTCTACTTGAAATCACTTTGCTTTGCGGGTAACAATTGACCAATGTGAACAACAAACAGCGAAGGGAAATGGAGGATCATGAATACAGTAACCCCCAAAAAATAGAGTACAGTATTTCCATGTAGATGATGTTCTCCATAAATTCCAAGATATACTGTTGTTGTATCTTTTGGCGGGTTGCTTTAAAAAGGAGCAACCAGTACCCCCAACCATCCACTCCCGTCACTCCACCTGGGGGAGCCATGTTTCAGGTTCTCAAAGTATCCAATGTTGCGAAAATTTGTCAGCTCTGGGATCAGTTTACAATGTAAATGGAAAATGAATGATGTAACTTATGAATGTTGAATGATTTGAATGTTGCAAATGATTTTAATGATGCAAATGATTTGAATGTTAATGATTCGTGTCAAGTACCTCTTGAATTCTCTACTGCGTGAAGCAGAAATCCAAGCTCTGCGAGTCGAAATCCATGTGTGTCAAGCGACATTTGGTGAAATGCTCAGTTGCTGGAAACGAGGGACACATGCGGAATCATATGGGATTGTCAAACATGGTATACCCCGAAGTAAGTTATTAATATGGAAGACATGGGATAAGGATTATGAGCCATTGGATGTATTATAATGTATTTAAGGGCACCTTGCTTTCACACAAACCGTGACTCAATAGTCTCGATTTATTGGCTCCCCCAAATTAACATAGACCCTGCCAAACAGGGAGTTGGGAGACTACATTCATCTAACAAGTAGCGACTCTCAGGGTCTATGTTTGTTGGAGGGATGGTATTTGGTGGTGTCCCTGTTCATCATTTGAATTACTTTACTTTGATGACCTCCATTTCAGGCGCTAGGGCCAGTCTTTAAGGCGCAAGGGCCAGTCTTTAAGGCGCAAGGGCCAGTCTTTAAGGCGCAAGGGCCAGTATTAACGCGCAAGGGCCAGTATGAAGGCGCAAGGGCCAGTCTTAAGGCGCAAGGGCCAGTCTTGAGGCGCAAGGGCCAGTCTTTAAGGCGCAAGGGCCAGTCTTTAAGGCGCAAGGGCCAGTCTTGAGGCGCAAGGGCCAGTCTTTAAGGCGCAAGGGCCAGTCTTTAAGGCGCAAGGGCCAGTATTAAGGCGCAAGGGCCAGTATTAAGGCGCAAGGGCCAGTCTTGAGGCGCAAGGGCCAGTCTTGAGGCGCAAGGGCCAGTCTTGAGGCGCAAGGGCCAGTCTTGAGGCGCAAGGGCCAGTCTTTAAGGCGCAAGGGCCAGTATTAAGGCGCAAGGGCCAGTCTTGAGGCGCAAGGGCCAGTCTTTAAGGCGCAAGGGCCAGTATTAAGGCGCAAGGGCCAGTCTTTAAGGCGCAAGGGCCAGTCTTTAAGGCGCAAGGGCCAGTATTAAGGCGCAAGGGCCAGTCTTTAAGGCGCAAGGGCCAGTATGAAGGCGCAAGGGCCAGTCTTTAAGGCGCAAGGGCCAGTATGAAGGCGCAAGGGCCAGTATGAAGGCGCAAGGGCCAGTATGAAGGCGCAAGGGCCAGTCTTAAGGCGCAAGGGCCAGTNGCGCAAGGGCCAGTATGAAGGCGCAAGGGCCAGTATGAAGGCGCAAGGGCCAGTATGAAGGCGCAAGGGCCAGTCTTAAGGCGCAAGGGCCAGTCTTTAAGGCGCAAGGGCCAGTTATTAAGGCGCAAGGGCCAGTATTAAGGCGCAAGGGCCAGTATGAAGGCGCAAGGGCCAGTCTTTAAGGCGCAAGGGCCAGTAATGAAGGCGCAAGGGCCAGTCTTTAAGGCGCAAGGGCCAGTCTTAAGGCGCAAGGGCCAGTATGAAGGCGCAAGGGCCAGTATGAAGGCGCAAGGGCCAGTCTTAAGGCGCAAGGGCCAGTCTTTAAGGCGCAAGGGCCAGTATTAAGGCGCAAGGGCCAGTATTAAGGCACAAGGGCCAGTCTTGAGGCGCAAGGGCCAGTCTTTAAGGCGCAAGGGCCAGTATTAAGGCGCAAGGGCCAGTATTAAGGCGCAAGGGCCAGTCTTGAGTCGCAGGGCCAGTCTTTAAGGCGCAAGGGCCAGTATTAAGGCGCAAGGGCCAGTATTAAGGCGCAAGGGCCAGTCTTGAGGCGCAAGGGCCAGTCTTTAAGGCGCAAGGGCCAGTATTAAGGCGCAAGGACCAGTATTAAGGCGCAAGGGCCAGTATGAAGGCGCAAGGGCCAGTATGAAGGCGCAAGGGCCAGTATGAAGGCGCAAGGGCCAGTCTTAAGGCGCAAGGGCCAGTNGCGCAAGGGCCAGTATGAAGGCGCAAGGGCCAGTATGAAGGCGCAAGGGCCAGTATGAAGGCGCAAGGGCCAGTCTTAAGGCGCAAGGGCCAGTCTTTATGGCGCAAGGGCCAGTCTTCAGGCGCAAGGGCCAGTTGTTTCCAACATCTAAGCAATCCCAACCGAAGTCATCATGCCACATGCTGGTACATGTAGGTACAACAGCACAAGCAATGGGTGAAAACAACCGGTCACTGGGGCTGGTCAGGCCAGGATGAAAATGAGGAAGATTCGAAACCAATCAGCATTTTGATGAAATCCGCGGGTAACGACACAACTATAACCTACTATAGCTCAAAATCTATCAATCACAAGTTGGTTCTAGTTTTCGCAGTTCTACCTATCCTTGCGGATTTGAAAGACTAGAATCTAGAACTATGACTATGCTTGTTCAGTTGAAGTGCTGATTGGTCTGATCCTGTGCCCTTCTGAATATGGGCGTGCCTGAAAATAGCGTACCGCGAAGCCCAATCCTTTTTTAATCATGATCCACACTAAAATTGCTGGGTATAGGAGGTATACTACCCCATTTCCAAACACACTCAAATATCCTATTGTTGCTGGTATATATCCCATTGCATCCCATATATTGGCTGGATAAGCCCATCAAATCCTATGCTTACCCCCCATGTTCAGACACAGACAAATATCATATTGCTGGTCAAAATCCCATGATACGTCCCCATCATATCCCCCTTGACGTTTTATTGTGTCCACATTCTTATATCCCCAGTAAACCACCATATTCATGGGTTCATAGCTACTCCTCTAGCTAGGGCAGAAGGCATGGTACCAAGTACCTGGGCTCTTCCCATGTCAACCATGCCAGCCACGCCCAGCCATGCGCCTGGAAACATCTGGAAACAAACGGCTGATGTCTGATCAGCAGCGTGTTTCAGATGATGTGCAAACGGACTCTGATGATGATGATGATGATGATGATGATGATGAGGAGGAGGAGGAGGAGGAGGGTGGTGAGGGTGATGAGGGTGATGAGGGTGATGAGGGTGATTGAGGGTGATGAGGGTGATGAGGGTGATGAGGGTGATGAGGGTGATGAGGGTGATGAGGGTGATGAGGGTGATGAGGGTGATGAGGGTGATGAGGATGATCAGGATGATGAGGCTGATGATGATGTTGAGGAGGATGAGGCTGATGAGGATGATGATGATGATGATGATGATGATGATGGTGATCATGTACAAACAAACTCATACTTGATATCTAAGACCATCAGAATCGATTTCCGTCATCTTCTTTGATGAGACAAGTTAAAACCCATTTTCATTTCAAAACATGTCTCCCAACATGGGCCCAGACTGCGAGTGCCCTGTCGACGACCATTTTCCGCCATTGTTCAACGTCCGGTCCGTTTGTGGATTTTCGACAGCGCAGCTGCGCCGTGGGTGACTTTCCGCTAGACAGCGAAGCACCAGGTGGAAGCACGGCCTATTTGAAGCTCGAAACGCTTGTGACTTGTATTTTCCCACCTTTTGGGATGTTAAATGTATGAGATAAGACCAGCATGTGTCAGCAGGTGTGCAATATACTCAAAAAAAAGTACCCTGATTACAGCAGATCATTAGTATGAAACTTCTGTGTCAAAACTACTTCAAAGCACCAACCAGATACGACCAGAGACGTGGCGCAAACAAAAGGATGACGCAAAAGTGACCCGAGGCCTGCCATGACGCAGGGCGTGTTTATGGTGGCTGGTTGATATCCCAGAGATGCCATAGATACTAAGCATAGAATACCATAGAATATACCATTGAAAAAAAGATACTACTATACTCTATAGTTGATATCTCATAGAATATCCCATGATTTTCCCATAGAGTGGCTGGTGACGGTGAATCCCCTTGAATCCCAATTCCCGTTTCTGCGCCGTGGAGCGTCGCTACGTCCGAGGACCTGTTTCACAGGAGCCGTATCACCGCGCGAGTGACGCGACGCGCTGATGCGTGTCAGGATGTCTCCAAAAATAAAAGCCTTAAAAACAATCAACCCTCCTAATGTTGGTAAAGCAATGTCATACACCAATCCCAATTTGACCTTATCACTTCAATAGGAGCCCCCCCCCGGAGGTCCCCACCTCATGAGGGAGACTCTTTCGGTCTGGGCGAAGTGGTCTTTGCCGTCGATGAAACATCGCTACCTATGCCGGTGCCGAATTTCGAATTTGTCGCACACGGCGACGTATTTCTGAAGCTTCATGGAGTCGTTTCGTCCATGGCCAGTGTGTCTTATCAAGATCCTTTTGCCACTGTTGCTTTCGTGAAAAACCCAGGTCAGCAATAGAGCGATTGCTCTTCAAGATTTGTTTCACCAAATTCATCACACGCTGTTGTGTTGGAAATGCAGGGCGCAATAAAAGTCCCGTTGTGAAATACATGTCCCCCATCATGTAAAGCGATTTGACCTGGCCTCTGGGCACATCAGGGTAGAGGCGCTCCGGCACCATGTCGTTGACGTGGCCAAAGATAAAACGTGCTTGTTCGGATTGTTCAGTTGTAGTGGTATGGTGTGTTGTCGCATCAGTGTATGTATGAAGATATACTGGATATGGTTCACCTTCTGCATTGTAGCGCTTGACTGGCAGGTACGCACCCAGTTCCAGCATGATCGCAAGTGAAATCTCTAACCAGGAGATCCCCACCGGATCCGGAAGCGGTCCATACTCATGTGTCGGCCACTTACACTGCATGAGAAATTTCAAAGTTGCATAGGCCNCGGATCCGGAAGCGGTCCATACTCATGTGTCGGCCACTTACACTGCATGAGAAATTTCAAAGTTGCATAGGCCACCTGCTGGCCATAGGGGCACATCTCCAGGCCCTGTGCCTGCACAGGTCTAGGGGGGGGCCATCCAAAAACTCGCAGGTGTCCAAGTGGAAAAAAGTTCACATGGATCTGTAGCATGAAGTTTACACTGTTCTGCAGCACCTAAGTGTGGATTGTGAAGGTCAACCTTGGTCTTAACCAACTGGAGCTCGATGATGTAGGTATAGACAATTTTCAGCAGCTGTTGTTCCTGTAGAATATCCGCATGATATTGTTCAAACTCCTTTACAGCGTCTGGAAACATCTGACAGTTGGCCCGGATGGCCGCATCATTCGCTTTTTTGTTACCGAGTTGATGGTACAGTTGCACATTGCATGCATGGTCTCGCAGCTGANATCTGCTTGTTGGATCCTAGTGGTGTCGTCCATTGCTAGGTCTGCAACCAAGGCAAAACTGGCAAAACGTGTTGACGGATGTGCTTGGTGTCGGCTACTGCCATCGGAGTACAAGGTTAGACCTGTTTCCTGAACAGTGGATAACATATGCTTGGCATCTTCAGGGATGACAACATCTGGCATCCTACAGTGGAGCTGGGTGATGAAATCCTGCAGAGGGTGTGCAAAAACAACTGGATGATCTATCCAACCTGGGTAGTCGTCTTGCAAGATTTGGACTGCTTGCAAGTGGTTCTGTCTTACTGATTCCATGGCTGGGCAGTGGAGCATGCGGTGCTCCTTGCTATCTGGTTCATTACAGAAAAGGCAGGCTGTGGAGTCATCAGTGGTCCATTTACTTTTCTGTCGTCCGGTCTGGAATGCTTGTGCAAGCTCACGCAGTAGGAGTTTGCGGGACCCCACATCAAACTTATTCAGCACTTCTGCGGTGGCTACTGCATCAGTTCGAGGAAGATTGAACAGCTTAAAACGTCTTGAGTGCATCACTATGGCGGTTTCATTCCAAGTTCTCAATGCCCACCAACTCAGGGTTTGGAAGGAAGTGCCAATTATATTAAGAGTGGTGAAGGGGCCTACAGTTAAATTGCCTATGGGGGAAATCTGCCACCCCAAACGCAACAAATACTCCTTGAGGACTGTGGCTGGTCCCTTGGTGCTGGCATGTCCTTGGTGGTGGCTGGACATGCGGAGAAAGGTGTGTCGGTCAGCATCATTGGCCTGCAGCAGCCATCGTCTGGCCATCTTGATGGCTTGGAGAATTACAAAAAGCTCTGGGTCAAAAAGTTTGGGTGTCAAGAGCATCGTACAAAGGACTGGGGTCTGGTTACGTGCATAGTCTTGGGTTAAAGTCTGGGCTATCAAGGACCGAAATCTATGAAGGTCTTCCGGGCTGAGACAATAAACTTCG
>BGPT01000941.1:120564-151297 GCA_003297045.1 Symbiodinium sp. clade C Y103 | reverse complement strand
GATTACAGAAGGTGGCATCATTTGAAGTTCTACTGCTCGCACCCCATCTGGGCCGGGTGCCGATAGGGTCTTTGTGGCGCGGATCGCATCCATCCAGCGCTGCAAATCCAACTGATCTACTGTGATATGCACAAGATCTGCAGGCAAGGCTGTCAAAACGGCTTGGAAGGCTTGCTGATCTTCATCGGAAACTTGCTCTCCCGGAGGATCACGTTGCCAATATTGGCTCCAATAGTCATTGAGCTGGTGGAAAATGGCATCCTTATCGAAATGTTCTATGACTTGTTTGATGGAAACTTCATGGGGAAGTTCATCGGCATGTGAAGTAGTCACCTCAATGGTGTGTGATGTCATGTTCTGGATCCACCATTTCTGACCAAGGATATCCAGAGGGAAATGCAAGTGGAATTTTTGGGGGTCTTCAACAGCGAGCTCGGCCACAACTTGGCCATCATCTTGGGTGGTGGTAATACAAATGGCAGTTTCTTCATAAACAGCTGCTAGTTTATGGACCTGAGATACGGCTGGGCCCCTCGCAAGAGCAAAAGCTTTTTTTGAGTGGCCATCTTTTTTATCTAGGGTCTGGGACCATTTGTATTTTTGGTAGCGGAGCTGCGCATCTGCGGCTACTCGTTGATCGACATGGTGCTTGAAAAGTTGGTAAAGGTGATAAATAAGGTCATTGGAAGGCAGCCATCTTGGCAATGGCCCCATCTCTGGCACTGACTGGGCCCATGCTGCAAAATGCTGGCCTAGGCTCGTGTCTTGGAGGATGACATGCCATTCTTGTTGAAGTTGAAAGACTCGCTGGCGAGGAATCAAACACCAATCGTGGATTTTTGAGGTCTGCCGCCACAGAGATTGAATACGTCTAAGTTGTCGAACTTGTCGCTTGGTGGCAATGGAAAAATACTCATTTTGGGGGTCATAATCCCCTTGGCGCCCTGGCTTCAATCGTGATTGCAATGGATAATGTCGAGCCAGGCGTGGTTGACCCCTTCCTCTGTGAGACTTGGGCAGCTTCGGCTGTGGCTGGGAGGTGGGATTCAAGGCAAACTCCCTCTGCAAAGTTTGGTCAACTAATGCCTCGGTTGCAGCACACCATGTTGGGATATCTTGAACATCATCATTCCAAGAGGGGTTGAAATCAATACTTTTTTGCAAGTCGCCTTGGTCTATTGGAAATTCAGTCCAAGTTTTTGGGATGGAAAATCGCAAGGATTGGAGTGGTTTTTGAGGAACTTGGAATTCCACAATTACTGGGTGATGTGTATCAAACATGTGATTTGTTACCACTTCCACACTTGTGACGTATGGCACTAAAACTGGTGAAATCACCGCAGTGTCGATATTTGTAGCATCTTTACATGTGCAAGGCATTGTACTTGCGTACAGCTTTTCATGGATGGAATCTGCAGTGGCATATCCCTCGGCAAGCAGGGGTTGGAAAGCTTGAAGTTGAGATGGTTCGCAGTTGAAATCTCCGGCAAAAATCACAGGCAAAGGCAGCAAACGAGAATGGGAGATTGCTTCCATTGCTAGTTCCTCATTATATTCCATGGCATCTTGGATTGAACGGGTCGCACCATACATAACCAAGAGTTGAACATGTGTCGATCCCATCTGGATTACCGTATGTATGATGCGGGTGGAGATCTTCCACCGTTCATGTTGAGGGAATCTACAGGATCTACATGGAAGCTGGGAACAAACTGCTGTACCCCCTGCCTTTCCTCGCAAGGATTCTGTGCCATCCAATTTGGCACGTTGGGGCTGAACAGGGTCGGAGAAAAGGGATTGGTATCCCAAACTTTGCATGGTTCGGCGAAACGTTGTCTGAACATTCAACGTTGCAGAAGTTTCTGAAAGTGCAATCAAATTGCATTCATGGGTTTTTGAAAGCTCTTGAAATTCTATTTCTTTGTTGGTGACTGCTGTGGGATTAACAATGGCAAGGCGGATCTTGGTACTACGCTTAAGTCGGGGTCCTGGATTACTGGCTTCTCCGATCCGGATGGAAAGGAGTGCTGCAATGATCTGTCTACGGCATGTCGGCTGTGGCACTGTCCAGGCTGCACCTGTCGGAAAAACAACCTGGTGGTAGCATAAACAAAAAATTGTGGCTGTTGCAGGGAACACTGCATGTTGATACTGTGACCCTACTAAGACTAAGGCTTGCATGGCATTCAGGCACCTATGGAGTACACCCTCACCTGGGAGGGGGCGTGGTATTGTGCAAGAGGACATATCTTCGTATCCTATGCATGGGCCTGGCTTATCAAGTGACAAGAGTCTGAAAAACCCGTGCAGACTACTCTGGTTGACAAGACTACAAAAGACAAGCAAAGCAAATGCTTTCACTTCCCCTGGTGTGCTTGGATGGAGTTGGACTGGATGTCAATCATCCTCCTCCATTTCCTCCTCGTCATTTCTCGGTCGCTTGGCATGTGCTCGGAAAAGCTTCTTGAGGTCCTCCATGTTGCTATTGAGATCTGCCGTCTGTTTGTCCATGGCCTGGGTCAGGGAAGTCTGAAGATCCTTTCTGATCTGGTCCATTGACGAGGCAACGTATTCCCTAGTCTGTGCATCCCTGTGTGCGACTTCATGGAAAGACTTTTCGGTTGACATCCGGAACTCGTCTTGGTTGTGCTTCATGACCTTCAATGTCTTTTCCAATTCAGAGATACGTTGGTCTTGCTTTTGAAATTGAGCTTCGATAGGTCCCTGGACAGACCTGGCTGGCATTGACACTGGCTGGGCAGGTCCCTTTGCATTGTGGTTTGCGCTCCACTGAGCCCAAGGATCTTCGGCCGTACCTGGAATGGCCTGATTTGATGAACTGGCTTTGCCTTGGTATGTCGGTTTGGGGCCTGCTACAATGGCATGGGAGTACCCTGCAGTTGGGGCTCGAGGTGGCACAAATTGGGCAATGACTGGAGTTCCATTGAAAACCATGATTCCAGCAGGTGGTTCACAATTTGTGGTGATCAACCAAGTGCGTGCTCCTAAGGCTTTGATCGGACGAACGTCCCATTTGTGGTTTTTCCCCCATTCCTGAACTGCTGAAGAAGGGCAGCCAAAAGGCAGAGGAGAAAGCTTGTACATCAAAGTACCTCCATTCATTGCTGGTGGATCTTGATTGGGGCAAAGAATAGCCCATGCATCTGCAAAGTTCGTTTTGAGGTATCGAAGTCCGAGGCTCTGGCGTCCGCGGATCAACCCTGCACAAGACACAGTTTTGGCAGCTTGGGCCGTGATATGGGCAAGATCGCCCTTCAGCCAAATGATCTTGTAATCGTCACTGGATCTGCCGGTCTCAGCTTTGGGGGTAATGTAAATTTTACAAAACCCCGAGCGTGTCAACAATCGGTCGAATGCATCTTGCGATACAGTGCAATGAACTTGGATGGACTCGGCGGAGAGATCTGTGGCAGGCTTGCCCTTCGCTCTCAAACTGCGCCCCCAAATTGAGGGAATGGAATCGTCAGTGCCATCTTCACCTAATGCAGTGCGGAATGTTGAATTGGTTGCTTTCAAAAAACCTTTCCATTCTTGTTCATTCCAGTCATCTTTCCACACCGTAAGTGCTGCAACTTGGCATTGCTTCATGGCCACCTGCTGGGATGTGACATCTTTGACAACTACTTGCTTCTCACCAAGTTGGACAAGATAGCCTGAGATGATGACCTGCTGGTCATTGCGATTGGTGCATGGAAGCAAAATCTGCTTGGCATTCAGGGCAGTGTCAGGCTTCACGGTGTCCATGAGGAACAACGCCAATTCATCCTTGCTGATGAGTTGATTTTCTCGGAGCCAAGGTTTGGCTGTTTCTGCATCAACCAGACACACTCCTGTGCTGGCTGAGGTGATCTGAGGGATCTGTTTCGTCTCTGTGGCATCTTGATTGCAAAGGAAACCTGGGACTACTGCATAATCAGTAGGAGTCGGAGGGACTACATTGGGACGCTTGGGCTTGGGTCCTACCAGGCTTGATGGATGCAATTGCTTGGAAGGCTCTGGCATGGTGACATGGCAGTCTTTGCAAAGCTGCAAAATTTGTCGCTGTCGATCATTACCGCCTGGCAGACGTGCAATTGTCATTGCCTTTTTCAATCCGGCTTTGGTCAAAACTGCATCGACAATCTCCTGAACTTGGGACAAGGCATAACCTGACTCAAGCAGAGTGGCTGCAATGGAATTCTTGACTTGGGTTCGATTGAGTTCCTTAGCCCCTCCCCCATGAATGGACGCAACAATGTGGCCTTTGAGTGGAGCCTCATGACTCTGGGGTGTCATCTCTGCAATGGTTGACAGGAACCACTGTCGTCCACCAATGATAATGCGTGGAACTGCATCTTTCATGCTAAGGCACAAAGTCCAGCGTAGGACTGCTTCAATCTGCTCTGTTGTGGTTGACGTGGAAATGGGCCCGGACCACAAAGGACGTGAGAGCCATTTCAGAACAAACTGTTGGCCATCTGGATCACGAAAACCGTCCAACATCACTCGGGCTGCAGCAACTGACAAAAGGATCCAAAAAGGATCTGGTGGCAAAGGGCAAGTGGTTCCCGTGGGAATGTACTGAACATGGAACGACTCAGGTGTTTTGTCTGCCTGGACCTTAAGACCCAAGTGCATCAACCTGCTGCTGGGCAAGAGCAATGACCAAAATTCACTCATAGTTGTGGCACATGATGCACATCCTTGACCTTTGATGGAAAAAATTCCAGTGTCCATGGTCCAATCGGTTGAAAAGGATGTGAGGGATTGCAATGCAGAAAGTACAATGGCTGGATATTGCATAGGAACTTGAGTGTGATCACATGGTGGCAGCAGCAAGACTGAGCCATGGGCTGATTGCTGGGTTGTCAATTCGCCAAACTGGTCCACAACTGGCGTGGGCACGTTCCACTCTGCAATGCATGTGTCGAGAGAAATGCCGGGTGCAATTCTGTACAAACTCAGCTGGCCGTCTCGGACAAATGTGACTACTCTCGCAAGGCCGGATGCAACGTCATGCAAATCTTCTTGGCAGGGCTGGATCTCAACTGATTTTCCTGTGTCCGCTGTTTCCTGGCTAGTGAGCCAATGGGCATGGCATGTGGCAATGTCAAATCCCGGTGACCAGTGGTGTGTAAATTCCGGCAGCTGGAAATCATGCTGGAACCAAAAGGATGTTTCTCGGTCTGCTTGGATGAGTCGACCTGCCAACATGGCTGCAAATGGGGCTGTCATTTCCACATCATCATCATCTTCAATAGCCGTGGATTGAGATGGGACAGAGATCTGTGATGGCAATGGATAAGGTCTGTGGCCTGACATGAGAAGCCATTCTTCCTGGGTAAAAACCCCTTGGGACAAGGACCACATGATCTCATCATGAAAATGGCCACTCTTGATGGTTTCAAACAATTGGTGGATGTTGGAAATGGCTTGGTCATGGAAACGTTCGCTCTGAAAATGGTGGCAAATGGAAAAATCCGCAAAGTGCTTGACGACTGATTGAGAGGCTTGCAACCTACCATTCCACAGGGCTGCAAAGAATCGATCGATCGGAATGTTCGGATGTCGCTGTGGCAGTGCATTCAATGCATTTACAAGCAGCAGGGCGGCATGAGGAGTGGCAATTTGATTACCTTCGATCTGCCATCCAAGTTTCAAACCTGTAGGTGTGCACACTGAGTCCCAAATCAGATGATGAAGTGCAATCTCCATTGGATGCCAAAACCTTGGAGGCTGGGAGTCTGATTGGAAGAAGTGGGCATAACACCCTTTGTTGCGGAGATGATGTGTTGCAATTTCATGCTGACTACCATACAGGGCCATGAATGTGGGTAAGGTGATCTTCTCAGAAAAACATCTGGATTTCCAAACTGAAACCTGATCCTTGGCGATTAAGGCTCGCTGACCCACCGGCAAAAACTCATGGCTGGCACAGATTTGTTTGACCTGGCTGGTCAATTGCAGCTTTTGGAGAACTTCCGAATCAAATGGCAAAACCGTATCCATACTGCTTGGGGTGTTTGGTGGTGAGGTCGGCCACATGTTGAAACGTTCAAACACTACCTGTGGATCATGCATGAGTGTTGCAACACACAACCAACGGTTTCGGTTGGCGCAGGTCCATGGGGACACTTCAATCACTCGGCTCCAACGGATTCGATATCCTGCTGCTCTCAACTGGTTCAAGACAAGACTGGAATGTGCATGCGACATGAAACCTGGGACATTCTCAAGCAAAATCACCTTAGGACGGATCCAACGGAGTTGTGCAATGGCTTCAGCAAACAGCATCCCACATGGTGAGAAAAGTCCTGATTCCAAACCTGCCTTTGACCATGGACCACAAGGTGCGGAAACTGTGGCGACATCTGGGCGCCACTGTGCAATCTGCGGCAACCACTGTCTGGACGTGGCATCAGCATGATGTCGAGACCACTGTCAATCAACCCTTTTGGCAAAGGCTTTTCTCCAGAAACAATGACTGAACCATGATGAATAGCGTAATTGGCAAGGGTCGGAAGGTCATGTTCCACTGCTATGATCTGGCTCTGTGTTTGGCAGAACTGTCGAATGAATCTGGTAGCATATGCCCAACCCCCATGTCCCCCTGAGAAAAGTTCAAGATGACGCAAAGGGCCTGGGCGATCTTCAAGCATCCAAAACTGAGAAGCATCATCAATGTGCCAGTGGATTTGCAGATCCTGGCTGGCTGGCTTCCATGTCGGCTCCTGTGGAAAAGTGTCTTTGATATCCCAGAGCATCATCTTACCTAAGTTCTGAGGAAAACCTAGGTCGGCTGGAACTGAGAAAGTCAAAACCTGGTGTTCAATGGTCTCATCCGAATATGGCATCAAGATGCCTGCTTTCAATTGCTGCGCTGAGGATCCCATGGGCAGAATCGGCTTCGCTTGGAAAATCAACTGACCATTGTGCACATCCCCTTCAGAGCACTTCGATACCAGCAAATTGGTTCTATGAGGAAACAAACTGGTCCCTTGCATACCATAGGTATCACCTTTCGAAATGATATCCAGTAGGCAGTCCATGGCTTACGATCAAATGTCGAGGCCCAATTGGCAATCCGAGTCGTTGATTGACAGCACACACCTCGGGTAGGTTTGGGCCATTAATGGCTATCCCTAATATCACCATAAATGGGTGGTAAGCATCATCCCCAAGTGGTAGGTTTATTATTGGGTGGACCACATTTGTCAATCCACCTGAAATGGTTTTACTCACTGTTAATACCCACCATGTTTGATGGTTTAGACTTGTTAATACTCACCATGTTTGATGGTTTACACCATGTTTTGCAAATCAGAGGCTGCTTCTGCTCTTTGTTTGTGTGGTTGATGCAGCGTACATGCTCTCCATGTACCAAGTACCTCGGCGACGTTGCAGTGGTGAATGGAGGGAGCAATGAACCGAAGGATTGGGGTATACCTCCAATGTCCTCCAATGAAATAGCCATTGAATGGGGAAAATATTGGGAAAATGATGATTAACCATTGGGTTTAGGGGTACACTATTATCAGACAAACCCATATTCATAGTTCCTATTAATCCCTTGAGCCTATATGGATTTTCCCCCTTGAAACACTGGGGCCCATATGGGGCTATTTTATATTAAAGGGATTGAATGGGGAGAAAGAGCTAAGAGAATCCCACACGAGAGATGATACAATGGGATGCAGGGATGTGTGTATTTGTATACCGTGTGGTAATTTAACATAGCCATGGAAAATGGCCCATTTATAGATGATTTATGATGATTAATTTACCTATTGAAGATGGTGGTTTTCCATGGCTATATGTTAAATAACCAGAGTGTATATATATATATATATTATGTAAATCACAATGGTAAATATCCCGTATGGTCAATATATCCTCATGATGGGTATATGCAGATGAATACAATGGAATATATCAAATATTATCAAATGCATTTTTTTGGCTAATTCATATTTTTATTGCTTGAGTAAAAAGGACCACACCCACAAATGGTTTCTTGATGATGTCGGGTGCAGACGAGTAGGACAACCATGTCAGGACATGTTTTCCTGGATGATCATGGATGGTTTCATTCAAGGTGAATCCTGATATCAGAGGATGTTAGTACACCAAGTACTAGGATGTTCAGTGATTTTTTCAGATATCGTTACATTCTTGCTCCAAGTTCAGATATCGGAAAATCTTACTTCAAGTTCGGATGTCAGAAAACAGTATTCAATTAAACGTGGATGTGGATTATGGCAATTGAAAAATAACCCAGAGTGCAACAAGTTAGAATTGATTGTGTACTCCAGCAACAAACTCCAATGGAGTTCGAATGATGTACTTATGGATTAGGTACTCATTGATTACCCTCTGGTAATCAAACATGGCAATTGGAAAATCCATCAGTTTTAGATAATTTTCCCATTAAAACCTCCATTTGTAGCGGATTTTCCAATTGCCATTTCAGGGAATATCTTCAGGAAACCGTAGATGTTCCCATAAAATATGGGGGGTTTCCTGTAAAATTTCCCTTCAACCAATCCAATGATTGATGATGTACTCAAACATGGCAATGGAAAAGCACCATTCTTGATAGGTAAATCAACGAACTAAATGGTTTTTTTTCAGTAGCTACGTTAGTTTACCAGAGGGTATGTCATCATTAATCCCTATAAATCACCATAAAATCCCATTAAAACTTAATTAAATCACCATTTTCCGATGGGTTTTCCGTGCTAATTCAATTAAATCACCATGGTTCCTAAAATGGGGGTACCCAAAAATTGATGCTTTATTTCATGGAAAATCCCAATCTAAAATGGATGATGACTGGGGGTACCCCTATGACTTAGGAAACCACCACATATATAGATATAGCTAACATGTAGATTATACCCTTGATCATGATATTGATAATCATATAAGATAGTGAATGTTATGAAAAGATAATATATGTAGCACCTATAATTTAAACGAACGACCTCCTTCTAGCTCCACGACGATCACGCACCCCCCACGGTCCGAGGTGTTCACGGGTGAGTCTCACCCTGGTCATCGTTAAGTCCTAAAAAAAAGGTGGGTGAACCCGACTATACATGGCTCATACAATATCAATCACTAACCAATAGTCATCCATAGATGGATTAAGTTACGATATTAGCCTCTGGTGATTTAACATAGCCATTGAAGCCATGGCCCATTGAGAGATGATTTTCCCAATAAAATCACGATTTAGTTAAAGAATTCTCCAAAGCTATGTTATATATATATATATGCATGTGCTAATCCATATTACAGATATCTATCCTGAATACATTTGCTATGAATCACAGACAAGTCGTTTGATGATCTTCCAAGTAGGATGATCCGATGATATCTGAAGCGCAAAGCAATGGGAGATCCCCATTCTTGATAAGAAACGATCATATGTATTTGCATGTAAGGAGATAAACTCTATAATTCATGAACGGAGTACAATCTTGTCATAACCTACAAATGTCTACAATCTACAAGAAGAGAGGTAATTTCTAGATGCCGGCAACCCTTTCTGAGGCAGCCTCTTTCTGTCTTGATTCTATAGACATCAACTATATATAATCCATACATATACAATATAGATCAGAATTCCTAAAGAAATCTGGAATTGATGCAATCGCACTTAGGCTGTTTCCTTAATCAGCCCCGTCCTGGTCTCTGCGGTGAAACGCGGTGGGGGCATCGTGGTTAGCGCGTGTTTCGGCGCCATCTTCTTCGGCGAGAAGTTGCAAGGTCGAAAGCAGCTGCTCTGCGTAGTGGCCATTGGGGTTGCTCGGAGAGATTGTCGAAGTGGACGGGAAATCCGGAGGAAAAGCTGGGATATGCGGTTTTTAGATGGCTATTGTATGTTTTTGTATGGGTTTTACAGTACATATTATATAGTTATATTGTTATTTGTGTACGGTTTTTATGGGGTCTATTTGTTTTTTATAGGTTTTTTTTACTATGGTTTTATATGGTTTATATATAGATTCTATATGGTTTATATATAGATTCTATGTGATTTTTGTTTGGTTTGTATGTGCATGGTTTAATAGGGATAATAATCGGATAATATGGGAATTTAACGCCCAGAAAATGGTAGGGCATATAATATATAATAGGGATATGATGGGAATATCATTGAACATTGATGGATATAATTTGATGTTGATGGAATTTTGGGATACTTGCTCCCGAAAGCTCCTGCAAAGGGTTCCTTCCATAGAGCCGCTGCCAATCATCATCTTTATCCTCATCATCAACAACATCATCAACAGCATCATCATCAAACATCAACATCTACACATGTACAATTTTGCAATCTTGTACAGGCATTACAGGCATTACATCCCGAAAACCTTTGGGTGTTCGGAGGATCTTCAACTTGTTTGCTTCGCCGAAATGTTGCTCCGAGGTCATGATTCTATGTGTGTGACGGTCACGTCGTGATTCTTGTGATCAGCCTGCTTATTGCTGGCTGTGCCTGCGCATGGTCAGCGATTTCCAGTTCTATATCTTTTCTTAATATTCAACTTTCTTCTGAAGTTGATCATCTTGCAAAGCAAACACCAGCCATGGAAGCATCAGTACTTCATCGCCTGTGTATCTTGGAAACTTGCTTGGTTCAGGGGAGTGATGTTGATACTGGCACCACTTCTGATCAGTGGCCTAGTCTGGTAAAGCCAAAAAAAATACACCATCCCCTGTTCCCTATCTGACCATTTCATACCATTTCGGGGTACATTCAGTTTCCCAAAAAGACCCCAAACAATGCTATGCAACTACTGTCATAGTTTTCATTCAGCAAGATGAAATCAACAGGAAGGAAGTGGAACTTGCAGCACAAAGAGGCTATCCATTAATTCGACTAGATGTTCCAGGCTTGTGCCAGCAGTTCCGGCGCGGGGATAGCAGAAAAGATGCGAAGTGTCATGTGCTGTCGATATATTGTCCCCGAACAACTGACACTGCGGATGGTTGCAAAACTATTAGGTAACTTTGTGAGATTGTAAGGGGATGAACTATCTACCAACTGTTGCAGGATTTCGCAACCATCCACAGTATTTTGCCAGTGGATCTGATTCAACACTTTTGTATCAGCAATTTCTGATTCAACCCCACGTTAGAAATCTATTCTGAAAAGCCAGATGTGATTTCCAGGTTTCCATGGCACCCATGGCACCCATGGCACATGGGAAGGCCATGTCTTTTCTGGTGGATGTTGCCAGCAATGAGAGATGGCCAGGGGGACATCTCCCTGTTTCAGTTCTTGACTGGATAATAACCGTAGTATATGCTGGCTATATGTGAAAATATCACCAGTTATATCCTGTTATATATATATATGTTTTATGTATATACATATATATATATATGTATATACATATGTCATATACTACATATATCATATTACTACTAAATATATGATTTTTACCTCAGTTGGATGAATGGGTTAGATTCATAAGTGATATAGGTTATAATTTGGATATATATATATATAGATAGGTTATATAGATAGATGTGGGTTGCAAACCAATATATATAACCTTCATAATCTATACGCTTGTTTTTACTTACTTGTTGGTCAATGGATAGGTTTATAGTCTAATTTTTTGAAGCCCGTGCAATGTATATGTATATATATATACATATATATGGGTGGTTATTATATATATACATATCTAGATCTATATCATCTATATATCCAGATGTATAAATAGATATGGTTTTAGTAGATTCTGATATATGGTGCTTTATACTTTATACATAAATAATATCTACCATCCATATCTGTAAATAGATTGCTATACTTATATCACTTACTATCATGTTGGGTTATCTATATATGGCTAATTCTACAAGTATGACATAACCATAGTGAACTACTGTGGTTTACAACCACTTTACCAACTGTATATATGGGGGGTTCCTAAAATAGGGCTATCCCCAAATCATCCATTTTATTCTGCTGATTTTCCCGTATAAAGCATCCATTGCAGGGATCCCATTTATGGAAACTCCCAATATATATATATATATATGTATGTATGTATATTGTTCCATGGCTTATATACCATCTATAGATCTACAGATATATACCATCTATCAATATGAGTATAGTTATAGATTTCATTTTCCCATACAGATACAGATAGATATAATCTATATAAGTATATATATATATATTATATATTATATATTAAATAAATATACATATATATATATATTGTATGTATATGTGTTCCTTTGCCACAGATCCCTGGCATAGCCAACAGCTTGCAGGATCCATGGCCCTGGTCCATGCCCGAGACTGATAGCCATTCCGAGGCCCGGAAAGGACTTCCTCGGAGCTGGCAGTGGGATTTCACCAGAAAACTTGGGATGTTCATGAGCAAAACCTTGGGATTTCTACCATGAAAGATGGTGAAGCATGAATAACATGTTATACATAGATATGTTTTTAATAGATTCTGATATATGGTGCTTTATAGGTTATATATGGTACATAGATTTGATACTGAACTCCTCTGAATCAATGAGTTCAGTCCTGTCATTGCAGGGCTTTCAGTCCGAGCCAGAAGGTCCAGGCATGTTGCAAGGGATGGGAAAAATGGGATCTAGGAATCGCGATGTTCGATTTTTCCTTGCCATCATCGCAGAAAAATGTGGGATAAAACATGATGAAACAAAAATCGACCGCTTGATCATGATTGTCATCAAAATAGCAATGACATGGCAGTATAAGTTTTAAATCGATTACAAGGGAAGGGCACCTAGTTTTCACACAGTAAGTACTTGGATCATAATCAATCCGGGCATGCCAATACAATAGGGGAACCATGCCCGTCGGCCACTGTAAGCAACTCAGGATGTTGTTTTTTTCTCGATTGGTCAACAGATGTTTTCTCTCATGTTTTTCCCATATGAAGGGAAATGTACATCCACAACTGCAATCTGTTAGTGAGAATAGACATTTCCATGGGGAAATGACGATTAACCAGCGGATTTTGAGGCAATTCCCTGTTTTCAGACAAACCCATATAAACGGAGGGAAACTTACCCTCTGGTAAACTAACATAACTATGGGAAATCACCATTTTTAATGGGAAAATCCTCTATTTCTATGGCCATGTTCAATAGCTACGTTTAATTACCAGAGGGTATATCCACACCTACCCGCAATATATTGATGCTCACCATGGTACCGATCGGATTTTGATCCATAGCATTCCTCATCACCAAAGGTGTCGCGGCTTAAAGCCTCCACTTACCTAGCCTAGTCAATTCTAGTTACACACCTGAACATATTCATGGACCCTGCAAAAGCGTGTTTGCAAACATGTTTTTCGATTGGACTATTTTTTGTGGATTTTGTCCAGAATCCTGCACCAGTTGCAATCGATGATGTATCCCAGCACTATCTCAGTATCTCTTCATGATCCCTGGGAAGACTTATTTTGCCATGGGGATATATTAACGATCTTCCACAAAAGTGCCATAGACAACCATGGCACATCATCATTTTTTCGCTGCTTAGATAATCTTAAATCCACATGGTTTATTGTGAAATCCCAATGTTTCCTGGTTGAAGCCTCATTTTTGACCCGTTTCCTCCGCAAAAAAACATTTTGACCCCAATGTTCCAGGGTGAACATGTTGAAAAATCCCAGAAATCCAGAAGTTTTCCATTGTAGTTCAACCATGTTAAACCAGTTGCCCTCTGGTAAACTAACATAGCTATTGAAAATGGCCATAGAAATAGTGGATTTTCCCATCAAAAATGGTGATTTTCTATAGCTATATTAATTTACCAGAGGGTATACCCCGAGAAACATCTCGGAGAACTCCCCGTGGCAACGGGTCGTTTTCGTCAGGCGAAACGTGTGTCGAGAAAGGGTTGTGGAATCGGCTCTGTGCCTTGCAACATGGACTCGCAGAGGTGGAGAGGCGCGCTGTGGGACAACACAAGGGCTTACCCTGCAGTAGAGTAAACGTAGCCATGGAAAATCACCATTTGTGAAAGGTAAAAATCATCATAAATCATCTATAAATGGGCAACTTGCCATGGTTATGTTAAATAACCAAATGGTATAATCCATCAATATTCACTAATGATAAGCTATTCACTATAATCATGAATATATGGATCGGCACTAATCCATTAAACATCCATTCTGGGTAATGTATGGAAGTTCAGGGGTTTGAATGTTTTTGAAGCTTTCATGTATGGTAAGACAAAGCCAGTTTCACCATCCCCAATGATTCACCATTTTTATAGGTCGTATAGACGATATAGTGTTTCGGTATATAGATGATATAGGTTTCTTGAACCACCAGATGGTATAGATGCTGTAGTGTGAAACCAGGATGGCAAGTATAGATGATATGTGCCTCAGATTTCCAGGTTTAAATGTTTTTGGCACTATACCAAAAGGTGGTGCCCCCCCAGTGATGTTTGTTGGTTTATCATTGTCAGCCCCATGAACTATAGATATACCTACTAGATATATCGTAAAGTCTAGTTGTTCATTGGATTGGTTAATGGGAAATTTTACAGGAAAGCCCCATATTTCATAGGAAAATCCATGGTTTCCGCTTAAAATTTTCCCTTTAACCAATCCATTGAGTTATTAGAGTTGCTTGCAGCAACTATTAGCGAACTATTGGGCACCTTAAAGGTACAGGGTTTCGTACAATGTGGTAAACCCGATGATTTACCCCTCCCAATAGAGGTTCATGAACTTGGGTATACCCCCTATGACTGGGAACATGTTTATTATGACCCCCAGTAATGGATGGTTGGATGGGATTCTTGATTATTGGGTTCATCACATTATACATTATTGGAATATACTGGGATATATTGGGAAATAATGCGAATAGAATGCCGGGATACACAGCTTGGTGAACAATTGAGCAATGGCTGCGGTTAGCCCTTGCCGGTGGTTGATGGGTTGATTATACAGCATTGGACCAGCTAATTTTCATATTTGGATCATATACCCTTGTTGGTTGGGTATTACCCAGGGATTTTCATGCGACTTACCAGTTATAGGGTTTGATGGGGTTTAAACTATCAAAGATATTGGGATAGAACTGATATTGACTGATAAATGGTGCGTTTGATCCGCAAGCAGCGATGAACAGCCCGGGGAGTGGGGTTCACCTTAACCTATTTCTGTTGGATTTGAACTCAGAGACATGGTGGTATAAACCAACAATAGTGTTGGTAGAATTATTGGATTGGTTTAAGGGAAAATCTACAGGAAACCATTGATTTTCCCATGAAATATAGGGGGTTCCTGTAAAATTTCCCATTAACCAATCCATTGATAGAATTGGTTTTTTACCTCTAAGTATAGGGTTTAGTGTCTCAACAAACATGTGAATTCAATTGGTTGTGGGAATAGAACGTGGATATAAGGGGGATGTATTTGGAATAGAATGGGGATATAAGGGGGATATATAACCAACAATATGATGTTCGGGTGTGTTTGAAAATGGTTCGTAGACCGTATGCCGTATACCCACAATTTATGGCCATGTAATGGGGAACATGATATGCCAGTGGATTTGTGGTCGCAATATTTTCAGACAAACCCAAATGGGAGCCCACGCAAGATGATATGGATTGGGTTTAAGAAAAGACCTGAATGATATATATTTCTATTTTTTGAGTGAAAATTCTACAGGAAATTGGGTGACATCGTCTTCTGGAAATTTGGCCTGTTTTCGTGATTTTGCAAAGAACAGTGTCAGAAAAAATGCATGTGTTCAATCACTTGTCAATGGATTGGTTTAAGGGAAGACCCACAGAAAACGATAGTTTTTACCAACACTTATAAGAAGTACCCTTTGGTAAACTAACATAGCTATGGAAAATCACAATATTTAATGGGAAAATCAACTATAAATGGCTATTTTCAATAGCTATGTTAGTCATTACTAGATGGTAAAATGTTGGACTTCCCTTGGGCTCTGCCAGGAAAATCAGCAAGCACAGCAGCTTGCAAGAGGCCCAAAAAAAAAAGGCCACCGTGGGAAGAGGGCGATTTTAGCACAACAGATGGTTGCTTACAAAATAGGTACCCTTCGGGAATCAAACATGGCTAGCTGGGAAATCACCATTCTCAATAGGTAAATCATCTATAAATGGCCATTTTTCAATAGCTATGTTAGGCAATACCAGAGGGTACGCTTTGGGAATCAAACATGGCTACCTGAGAAATCCTGGAACGAAGGTTTGTAGCTGGGAAAGTCATCGAACTCAATGGCGGGTCTTCCAGCAAGCCATGTTTGATGACTGAAGCGCAACCAGCAAATCGACTCTTTTGGGTTGAGTATGACCCAAGGACGGAGTGGAGAGGTCATTTTTTGGCACCAACGAGTAGATTCCAACTTGTTTCAAGGTCAACTGTGTTTTTCTTTCCAACATTGGTTACATCCATGCTATATTAACAATATATATATATATACATACACATACATGTGTATGATATAGTCTCTATTTGTCCCCCTAGAAATTGGACAAAGCCCAACTATACCATATGGCTAGGAATGTGGGATTCACCCAATGCCATACACCATCCCCAAGCCATCACCATTTTTACGGGTGGTATAAACTATCACCAAAGTATAGATTTACTATTGACTTTACCACATTATGGGATGTTACGCGAATTAGATATGATTAGATCTAATTAGATTGATATTAACTTACGGATGAATCTGGGATTTTGGGATAATGTGGGGATATACTGGGGATATACTAGGAATAAAATAACACCTGCTTCATGAAGTCTTAACCCAACTTGGACCGCTGCAGGCTCGACAGCAGCGCTGTACGCGAAATCGACACCGTTTCTCGCTTCGCCGCAGCGCTTGGGGATGAAAATCTTGCTTGGATGGTACAGGAACAGGCCCTACAACTAGCTAATTGGTGAAAATATATACCCTGCCCTCTGGTTATTTAACATAGCCATGGAAAATGGCCCAATTATTGATGATTTATAGTGACATACCTCTTACAGATGGTAGTTTTCCATGGCTATGTTTAAAAAAACAGAATGGTGTGTATATATATATATATTTATTATAACCTTAATAACTAGGAAAAATGATGGATATATATATATACAAATCTCAGTGATTGCAGCCAGTTTTTTGGGGTTTGTTTGCAAAATTTAGAGGAAAAAAAAACAATTCCAATGATTGATATATCATCACATTTGTTTAAGTGGCAACTTTGGTGATATATGGTTTTCAGACATAGCTGAGAAAATTCGAGAAATGGTTTGTAGACTGAAATACACGAAGTATACCCGGGTTTGCTGAATGTGGGGAATCTGCTGCGAAGACTTTTTATTGCTGGGGCACTTTCAGGAAAATCCAAGTAGCCTCCGGTAATCAAACATTTTGTTCGATGATTTCCCCAGCTGTAAAGCTCCATTTGGTTCAGGGATTTCTTAGCTAGAAACGTTTGATGACACCGGAGGGTAAATCTTAGGTTGCATCACGTTATAACTCAATCCGTAACCATCTGATAGCTTTGGAAATCATGCTGCTATGCGCCCTGGCGAAATGTGAGAATTGGTTAGCGAAATGAGCAGAGGTAGAAAAGAAGTCTAGGAAGGTACAGCAACCCAAAAAAAATGATCTGAAAGTATATCAAAGGCAAATCCGAAAACAGTGATGAATTACGGTTCTATCTCTTCTTTGAGGGTTGCTATAAACTCTAAATTCTAAATGGTTTTCTTGATCGAACAGTAATCTCCAAGTGATTGATGTTGTACCCAAGTTGGCTATAGAACAAAAAACTCCAGTAATCTTGTTGTACAACCCCCATCATTGATCTTTCTTTTTACCTTATTCTGGATGAAGCATGGTGACCTCATATCGAAATTGCCTTCGTTCATCTATATTTTCAGATTGATGAACAATCACTCAGCCAGATATATGGAAGGATAGTGTATATAACTATCAAATATAACACATGTAGTGGTTTCCTGAAATGGAGCTACCCCCAAATCATCCAGTTTATTTTTGGATTTTCCACATATATATATATACATACATACATATTTGTAAACCATTTTTAGAATAGATTCATAGATATATGCAATTTATCAATATTGTAAGATAGCTATTGATATTTGTTCCACACTTTTTTAAGATCATAGATACTTTATATACAATATAGATTGTAGATTCATAGACTCTTATAATTCATAGATACTCTATCTATATATTATAGATTCCACATATGTGTGTGTTTTCAAAAGTTTCACGTCTCGGGACGGGACTGGCAGCAGCGCATTCCGAATTTCAGGTTGGGTGCTCCAACAACGGCGCCAGGCCTCGGTTGTGACTGGCCGATGGCTCCAAGTGGAGATGGGAACATATAACACATCATATATCCTATTTATATATATACATATATAGATAGATAGATAGATAGATAGATATACAAGATGATATATATATATATATTCGTATGATATATATCTGTATGATATATATATATATACGTATGATATGTATATATATATATATGATATATCATGTATATCATGTATACCATTACACAAAAATATTGAGAATTGCTTGGTGGCGACATATTATTCTCAAGGCCTCGTGAAAAACCGCCATGAGAATCTTGGTCACGTCTTGACAGAAAAGGGTCACAGACAGCCGTGGATCCCAAATGATCAAGCCTTTTTTGGAGGTTTCCTATGATTTTTTTGGGATATTCCATGACAATTCACCTGTTAGTATTTAATGGAAAAAAAATGGGGGGTTCCATAAATTGAAGTACCCCTAGATCATCCAGTTTGATATGATTTTCCCTTGTAAACCATCCAGCTATTGGGGTATACCCATGACTTAGGACATCCCCAATTTGGGTGAATTTATGTCACCGACCCAAAAATTATTGTCCCATCATTTTCCCATGCTTACCCTCTGGTAAACTAACATAACTATGAAAAATCACCATTCTTAATTCGGAAAATCCACGAAATAAATGGCCATTTTCAATAGCTATGTAACAAATTACCAGAGGGTATCCCACTATTGTCCCTAGAAGACCAATCATTTGCAGATCTCGTCAGGTTCCCACGCGCTTCCGGACCTTGCTACCTCCTGGTGTCGCAGCCCGGAAGCGCAGCGCAGGGCTATGGGTAAGAAATGAGGCTTGCAACTGGTCACAAAAATGGGGGATTCACAACATTACATGGTCTAAACCATGTCTTAAAATATACACATAGAATGTGTTTATAATACAAATATATCATAGGTAAAATCAAATGTAAACAGACAGTGTATCTCTATATGTATGTATATATGTATGTAGATAAACAGATGTAAAGAGTGATAGACAGCACGTGCCAGTCAAATCTGGGGCCAGTAACAAATGGCATAAACCCCGGTCTATTCCGGCAACGAGAAGATACAATCAGCGAAGCCCCCTCATTCAAAACACCCTGACTGATCCATCCAGATTCTCCAAAATGATAAGTTTCTGCTAGTACGTGAGAGTTTTTCAAATCAAACATCCCAGGTCTTTTTTGATTTGAATCTGGCTTTCGCAAGAAGGCATCCACAGATACAGCTGATGCTGCCTGAGGTCGGCCCGACTTCACCTGAGGCGCAGTTCTCTTTCCGCTGGAAGAAATCGATCCCCCTGGAAAGCCTTGGTGGTAAATGTGATTTGGATTTCTATTTCAATGTCATGGTTTGGATCATCATCCACGGATCGTAGGAACTGCTTCGATAACTCGGGGATAACCCAGGTGGTTGTTGGCTTGGTGGCGCAAGAAAAGGGGGTATCTCAAGGGCATCATCCACCAATAAATTGGATCACCACGACGCACTGCATAGCTTCTCACCGACTTGGTGACGTCAAGGGGACGCTCCATTGTTTCAGAAAGCCCATGATTACAGTCATGTGGGGGTTTCCATAAATGGAGGTATCCCAATAGCTGGATGGTTTATAATGGACAATCCCAATCTAAAATGGATGATTTAGGGGTACCCCCATTTTAGGAAACCTTCATGTCAAGAAGTTCACGGAAGATTCAGACGCCTGAAATTACGTTGCTGCAACTTGAAGGAACACATTGGGACAGGCAGCTATATATTTCACAAAGATTCATATATATGCGAAACAGCTGAATGATGCTGCCACAATCTTGTCAAGTAAGAACTGAATGTCCAAATAATAAACAATGAAAATTATCCTTGCCGGCTTGATAGATACCTCCCAACATCACGAAGCACCCACCTCCACCTTCACTTTCCGCTCTAGCAGGTGACGCCAGCACCGATCGCAGGAGGCCCTGTTGATGATTTTCTCCGGGTTTTCGGGTCATTCATCCGCTTATGCCCAAAAATTGGTGGGAAAAAAGTGGGAACCTCTCATGATTCATAGAATTTCATAGATGTTCATAGTGTTTCCCTCAAACCCACCCATTGATCATTGGATTGGTTTAAGGGAGAATTTTCAGGAAACCCCCCAACATACTGTGGATGGAAGAAATCCTGCACCAGTTGGGAACTATTGGAAAGTATGAAACACTGCATATAATGGGATTCTAACAGGATAAACAATCTACTAGCTGGTGCAGGATTTCTTCCATCCACAGTGTGATGGTAAGAACCGTGGTGTCCTGTTTAATTTGTTCCCTTAAACCTATCCAATATATGTTATACTTGTTGGTTCTATTTAGTTATATCCACTATTATTCCATATATCTGGCTGAATTATAATTCAACCCACCCACTGAGAGTGTTCCCTCTTTTCGGTCATCTCTACCAGGCATCGCCCACCGCGCCAAAGCGCGCGGTGCACGCGCCAAAGCTGGACACCGAGCGGCTCGACCGCGACGCGTGGCGCAGTTGCTTCAGCAGGAAGTGACGCAGCCGGCGTTCTGCTTGGAGGAGACAGTGCCAAGGGAGGATGTGTCAAGGTGTCGGCAGCTGGGACTGGCAGTTGAAGATTTTTTTGGGGAGTTTTGGATGGTTTTAGCGTGTGAAAATAGAGGTCATGGAAATATTTGAATGAATTTTGATGGTTTACAATATGGTCTGATAATGTTTAGGGAGAATAGCGGGATAATTAGTCATGATGTAGTGGGATAGTCATTGGATAGGTTGGGTGATCTTCTCAGCCATCAGCTAATGGGAGTCGAAGTCTATACATCTATGTATAACATGGACTATATTGTGCATATGATATTTTATATATAGTATATATATATATATATATAGAGTGTACATATATATACATATACATATATATATATATATATGATGTTGTATATACACATGCTACTTGTTATATACACACATACATATACAAGCACCATATTGTATTCCACCAAGGTTTCCTTTGAGCCGTCCCTCAACCTCTCCACGTCTCCGCGTCTTCCCCGCCGACGACGGAAATGATGTCGACAGCATACACAACATCCCGGGCAACGACGATGACGACGACGACGTGCGAGGCGATGATCAGGGAGTCCAGAAGGAAGAGGAGACAGTTTCGGGCTCTGGTGATTTGGATCAGGTTGTCTAATGGGGATTTGAGCATCATAAATATATGAAAGGTTTTAACCTTGAAACATGTGAGGTTCAATTGATGCAATTGATGTATCATGATTGATTTTGACTGAATCATATTATATCATATTAAGTGGTCATCGATAACAATGATAGTAAATAGCAATAGTTTATGATAATTACTGCTAATAGTTTCCATAATAGTGGATAGTCCATAGCCAATAGGAATAGTGATAATCATACTCTTAATCAATGATAGCAATGATAATGAACAATATAGGTGGGATTGATTGATAGCTGATCTACTGTATTGATAATTCGATTGACTGCTCTGATGCCCCAATCATATTACCAATATGGAGCCCAATTGTTGATCAGGGGAAGGGATGAACAAGAATAAAACGATTGTAATCACAGCCTAGCAAGTGTGAAGGATGATAAGAATGTTGGTACCCTCTGGCAAACGTTTACATAACTATGGGAAATCACCATTTTTTATGGGAAAATCCACTATAAATGACCATTTTCAATAGCCACGTTTAATTACCAGAGGGTAATCATGATAATAGGAATTTCTCCATTGCAAGCTACTGGAAGGGGAGCATGAACATTCAATTACTCAGTACTCTCTGATCAGAAAGATATTGGGTTGATACTGTGGATGGTTGCGAAATCCTGCACCAGTTGGTACCTATTGACAAGAATGAAACACTGTAAATAATGGGGATTATAAAATATCATTATCATGGTTCATCCGACTATGATACTTTATCATCCCACTATCTACAGTGTGTGACAAACCGGTGGAGGATTTCGCAACCATCCATAGTAGTTCGGGATTTTTTTGTGGTCGATGGTGAACAACTGATATTGTGAGAGATTAATGCGGGCTATACCATTGGTGATGGTTGGATTGTTTGGAATGGAACAAACATGGCGGGTGAAGCCCACAATCATAGGGGTTTCAAGCAACGCTAGGGGTCTGTGTTTCTCCTTTTTTGGGGTGGATGTTCAAACATGTTCAAACGCTGTTATTGCTGGTAAGGAGAATCTCAAATATAGTAATTTCAGTTTTGGGAAACTATGTGCCCATATGTGCCTATGAGTTTTGCATTTTCTTTTCCTTTGATGATTCAATCCGTAGTTTTTCTCAGTCTCGGTTTCTGGGTGATTGTTGAGTAGGTTAGTTAGTGGGTTGTTTTCTTTTGCCATGTTACCAGCTATGTTTGTTTGGCATCTAAGAACTGGCAGGACATGTTGCGGGAGTTGCAGATCCTTTCCAACTCCTTCCAACCCGACATCGACTCATCATCTTCCGAAAAGTCTCCAACGTCCACCGAAAGGTCGCCGCAGCTCGTCGATCATTACCTGCAGCATCCTACAGATCCGGCCTATTCCAGAAACTTGAGCCATCTACATGAACGAAGGAGCACTGAGATCCAAAATGATGACATTTCACTGGCACTTCAACCAGTCCAAAGTGACGTAGCTGACGTAGCTCTTCCGGAAATTCTCGTTCAAGATCCGCAGGCGCAAAGACCTTCAACGGCATCCAAGGAATCCAAGGAATCCAAGGAATCGGCAGCGGCAAGCTCAGGCTCTGGAGACTCCAAAGCTTCGCAAGATCCGCAGTCGTCCCCGGTCCAACGACCACCGCGCCATGCGGTGTTCCAAGATCCAGTGGCGTCGGATGTCTCAGCTTTGCCGAGCCGCTCCCACCGCCATGCTACCTGGAGTGTTGACGAGTCGGCGATGATCTGTTTTTCACCAATTGCTGAATTTCAACAGAAATCGGGAATCTACTGGGGCGTATTTTTTTAAGATAGTTAAATCACACTAAATCATATTGAATCATATTCCATCATATTAACTAAACCCCCATTTTTGATGGTTAATCCATGTTAATCCTCTATTTTCTCCCTTTCTTTGTTCCCTGGGATCGCACCTCTGAGGCTGTATATGGTGATCCGAGTTCACTCGGGGTGTCCCGGGATGCGCTTGCATCCGCCTCCGCTGTGCCTCAAGAGTCTTCGGAGAGTGACGCAGATATTCAGCAAATTCTCAAGGACCCAACATATTCATAAAATTCCAGTGTTTTCAACTAATATCACTAATATCCCTTTCCTCAACTAGCTATATGTTAGTATATGTGCCGTGGCCAAAAACCTTTGTGCTTTTCCGAAGGGGACGGTCATCCCCCGGTGGGATGACCGGGGGTCCCCATCCCATGTTGACCATGGTGCAATCATGATATAAGTACAAGGGCCCATTCGACTACCTTTTCTTATTTGTCGAGCCTCGATCTTTCAGCCAGAACCCCTGTACATAGAACTTCGCATTTTCTGGGAGCTCCAAGTTTCGGCACTGAAATGGTCAAGGTGGGCCCTAGATAGCTTAAGTGAACTATGTTTTATGGTGGATATATCTAATTGCTGAGGTTTATAGTTGTCAACAAACATCTCCCGCAATTTTGGCCAGGAGAACGAAAGTAGCCACGTGGCTTTCGATGATGATGTGGACTCTCAGGAGGGTGTGGAAGGTGAAGAATCTGAAGAGTCCGAAGATGAAGAATCGGAATCTGAAGATGCCTGGCCAAACAAAGGTGGGGTGGAAGTATTAACCAACAACAGTGGGAATATGATGGGGATATATCACCAACAACATTCTGTTCAGATAAACCACTGTGTTTTCTCAGTGGTCATCCATGAAAACATCACCATTTCAATGGGATCAGTCAGCTGCCTCTCTGTGGTTGCCTGGCTTTGCTGTTCAGATGCTTGGGCTTTGAGTTATAAAATGGATCTGAACCGGGGCTATTAATCAACAGCAATGGAATATGATAGGGATAACCAACAAACTCTGCTGTTTGACAGTTTTTTTTCCGTTGTCAATCCACCATTTCAATTTTGGAATTTCCCCATGTATCTGATGTTTTTGAATGGGCCCCCTGGTTGCAAAGGAATTTGAGTTATTTTGCAATCGGCTATTCAAAATTCAATTCACTCGGCATCTCATGGAAACATCTTGATTTGTGCAGTTTTCTCGTAGGTGGATCCACCTTTCTAATCAGACATCTCATGTTTTTTTTTGGCCCCCTTCCGCCGTAGATCTAAGGATGTTGATGATGCCAATCTTGACAAGGAATAGTGCCAAAATGTGCCAAAGTGGGCCATCCTCGGAAGTGCATGGAGTGATGGGTTTGCCAATCTCACCTGGACTATTTTGAAGTGGCCTTGTGGGATGGTTATGTTCCCACAAAAATGGATTGTCAAAGACTAGAAAATGGCAAATGTTGTTGGTCTGTTGCTTGCTGGCCACCTATTTTTGAGCCCTAGTTTAGTGACTAGTGTGTAGTTCCTTCACGCTATTGACAAACACCCTCGATGCTAGTGGAATGCATACCGGATGAAGGCACGACCTCCTGATGATTGCCATCTGGCTGTGTTTGAGTGCAGAGTATGCCTTTTTCATGGCATTTTGACAAAGGAGTTTTTGTTTGATCAACGACGAGATTTTGGGGTACCCTCTGGTAAACAAACAGTTTGCTATTGAAAATGGCCATAGAAATAGTTGATTTTCATATTGACAATGGTGATTTTCCATCCTTATGTTAGGCAATACCTGAGATTACCATGACGTTGTTTTTGGACCAACCAATATATCAATCCCTAGTCATGCGGGTCATCCACTTGGACAGATGCGAGGATCCAATTTCTGCTTCTTGCTCAGATGTAGGTATATTAACATAGACCCTGAGAATAGCTATTTTTAGAGGAAACTAATCTTCCAATCCCTATTTGCCAGGGTCTATGTTAATTTACCAGATGGTAATACATACACATAATTATGCAGTATAATATACACACCATAATTAAAAATATGTAGATTATCCAAACTATGTGTGTATATACATATATACACGAGTGTCGAGCATGTACTAATATATACCAAGAAATGAATCACGTATGGAACTCATTTACTCTATGTCAACATATGTCCAAAACAATCCCCAAAAAAGATGCGGAAGAGTGTGAAACCAGGACGGTAGTTCGATGACATTCACCTCATATGTCCAGGCTGCCATTTTTTCAACCACTATCTTGGCTTTTCTCTGGTTATATTTTGAAGTTATCTCAGTATCATTCCACTATTATATCTCATAAGGAATCCAAAAAAACTATGGATGTGTGGTTTCCAACTAGTCTAGCCCAGGGCTAGCTATGTATATATATATATATTTGTATATACAGATGTATACATATGTATATATACACAGTATATACACAGTATATACATCATACATATGTCATCATATATACATGGCAACTTCCGTCCATTTGCGTCGCATCACCAAAATCCACCGAAGTTTACGTGTCACTCGCCATGCGACGTGCCGCAGCGGCCAAAGCCGCACCTGGTGGCAAGAACGGCAGCCTGGGCGGTGAGCCCTTGGAACTCGAGAAACTTCCGCCGCAGGTGGCACTCTGATGGGAAATCACGGCAGATCATCCACAATCATATGGGATGCTCATGGAAAATCACGCAACAAATCATTATAGAAGACTGGGGCAGTGAGGGCTATAGAAAAACAGATCCCCATGATTGGAATTCTTAGTTTTACCCCCCTTATCATTATTTATCATTACATTCTTCTATTTGTTCACTTCTGTTGCCAGAGTTCTTGTCATCACATATCACATATCATGATCACTGGCGATCTCTACGGAGCTGGGGATCTATCCGACTATTCCCACTATTCCTAGGATCCAGGGAGCTACGGAGCTAGAGTTTCCCGTTTCCACATAGAATATAGTTACCCTCTGGTTATTTAGCATAGCCATGGAAAACCACCATCTTTAATAGGGAAATCACCATAGATCATCTATAAATGGGCCATTTCCATGGCTATGTTCAATAACCAGCGGCTATATTATTGGTGTTGTTGCTATAATTATCATAGTCTTAGTCAAAACATACATATTTAGCAATATATTGTGTGCATCATTATTGCATAATATCACTGCTGGATTTTTTGGGGATAAGCGGAGCTATGATCGCTCAGATCTCTGGGGCTGCGTCCGTATTAGTGACGCTGGGTATTTTGCACATCGGCATCAACAAGATTGAACAACTTGTTTAAACTTCTCACTAGCAGCATAGCATCAAGAGATATCAAGAGCGCGTGGCAAGTTACTTAAGAATTTCAGCCGCATAGCATCGAGAGTGTGCGGCAAGTTACGCAAGAACTTCAGCAGCGTAGCATCAAGAGCGCGTGGCAAGTTACTTAAGAATTTCAGCCGCGTAGCATCGAGAGTGTGCGGCAAGTGACGCCAGAACTTCAGCAGCGTAGCATCAAGAGCGCGTGCATAAAGGTTGCCGTGCACACCTCTACAAAAACCAGTCGGCCGTCAACCAAGCGATGGTAAATTACATCATTTTGAGTCAGGTTAAAATGTGACAAGCCAATCAGAATTGGATTACGGACAAGAGCAGCTATAGTCTTTGTTCAATTGCGATTTTTGTGATTCTATTCTTAGTGTCAATTTGATGCGAGCGATCATTGTTAGTTCTCAAGGGTATTGATCAACTATCTCTACTTGATGCCTGGCACCAAACTTACACCAGCTATCAGCGGTACCAGTAGTCAATTGATAACCATGCTAATTAGCCAAATTAAACAAATTGACTAAATTATCTAGATTATCTCAATGATCTAAAGTATCTAATATTACCTAAACATCTAAATCAACCATTTTGTACCATTATCAACCTCCCATGGCAGGAGGTTCTGGTGAATATCTACGACGTGGCAGCTTGGCCATGCAGATGCATGCGGATGCGGATGACCAATATCCGACTCGTTTTTTTTTGGGGCGATGTCGTGGTCACATGGCAACCCAAAAAAAAGGGGATCTCACAATGGTTTATAGTGGTTTATAGCGGTTTATAGCGGTTTATAGTGGTTCATGGTGGTGAAACAGCGGGATTTAAGAAATGAAACATGGTGAAACATGATGTTTCACCCATGTTGAAACAGAATTGGGTATGGTTAATAGCTCCTGTGATGGAAGATATCTCCTTCATGTTCATTGTAGATGATTTTCGCATCAAGCAGCAGGTTCTTGGAGGTAGACCTGGGGTGATCTTTATGGGCCTCCCAGAATTATGCCCATTTAGTTACTTCTTCAGTCGATTTGCATCCCCAGGTATAGTTCTGTGGTCTACACTAGTTCCAACTGATTCCAAATGCTAAAACCACGCGGCTTATTTGAGTTAGGTTTGCCACATACAACTCAAAACTTGCATTTGGCATGTTTCTCTGCCTGTGATATCCTATGATCTCGTGTTTTCTTTCATGCCATCATAGTGGACTGGCTTTGACTGCTACATTTTGGGCGGACAAGACATGACCAAGACTTCATCCGAAGCCACATACATCAAGGTAGACGCCCGAAAGTCATATACGAGACCAGGTACATTTGGCACTGTTAAAATCACCTCATATGTACAATGTATCACATATATATATATATATTATATAAATATATGTGTACATATTTTGGAATAATTCTGGCTGTTAGAATCATCATTCTTATTGGAATCATATCTCCAAGACTACGATGATATTTCACCAAGACTTCGAGACACGTCTGGTGAGATAAAACCGGGTTCACACCGAGGCCGGATTTCTCCAGCTCCAGAGCTTGCGGAAGAGCAAAATCCAAGAGCTCTTGAAGAAGGCCTACGCAGGCGCCGTTGCGCGGCTGGGATGTTGGGGCCATAGATCAATGGCTTCAAAATGTTCCTTGAGACCCCAGTTTTCCAGGGAAAGAAACCATCATGAAATATGCGGAGATTTCATGTGGATATGGAGATAATAGTGGTTTACCACATTAGTTGTAGATCTGGGTAAATTATGACTGGAATTATCCAAGTAGGCATTCTTCCTAGTTGATCTAGGGGAAAATTTTGGACCGGCAACCCCATGGTTTTTCACGGGAAAATCACCATGGTTTCCGGTGAAGATTTTCCCACCAATCCAATGAGCTATGGAGTAACTATGAAAAGTGGGAATATGGATCGAATCATCCGGACGTCATGGTTGATGTTTTTTGGGTGCCCGTGAAATGTTTGTTGGTTTATAACTTAACCCCATCTTTCTAGTTTGGGTCACCACTCTGTGAGGGATCAAATAATCCAACGGTTTCGAAGCTAAGGTCAACCATGGCTTAACAAACCCCAAACGGCTGTTGAATTGGGAGCTACCATGTTTCAGTATGATATCACTATTTGGGGAGTACCCCCCTTATGAAAATAACCCATGGTTGGGTTTTGTGCACACCTGTTTCTAGGCGTCCTCCGTGGTTGGATGTGATACTCCACTGATTTTGTAGACCGAACACCTCAGAAGAATCAAGAAAGCACAATCAGGCCAATCATTTTGTGTTGTTTGGCGTTGAAAATTCTACTCAGTACGTTATAACCTCAGGTACAAGTGGGCGAGCATATGTAGCCCATTCATTTCACCAGGTCTACAACTTCCTAAGTACGATGAACCACATTAAATCGGTTAAAAGGTTTGGACCTACCCAGACGTTTCAGAGAAGTTTCTGTTTGCAGCGGTTTTGGCTCATCAGTTGTCCTCCCAGCTGCAAACATGGGCTGTGGTGCAAGCACGGCCAAGGTGCAAGATGGGAGAGCAGTGTGGGTTTCTAAGACTTGCGATCTGAAGATTCTTAGATTTAAACCTGACCCCCCAGGCAAAGATTAACTAATTATAGCAATGATTTTCATATGTCCAACCTTTTGTTTTGTTCTGAATCTTGCCACATGGGGGTTACTTCCAAAAATGATTGAGTTTGTCGGTCCATTGCTGCGCCATTTGCGGTCGCAACACACAAATCTTTAGATTTAGATTAAGAAAGCTTGAAGACTGTGTGCTTTCCTGTGCTATAGATATTGTTCGACAGATTCATGTGTGACTGCTCTCATGCTTCTCACACATGGCTAGGGACTTTTCTTTCAGAATGTGACCCCGAAATCATTGAAAATACCAAGTCTAAGTATTTTAAGATGGACGTGTCGCAGGAACATGCTACCTTGCTACATCACATGTCAGCCTCAAGTGTCATTGCCATCGCACATGTGAGCCAGAGCTTCTTGGGAAATCTGAAGATGTGAAACTCACTGGCATTGTCGGGGTTGATTGGGGTTCATTTGCAGGCAGTTCTAGCTCATCACATCCATTGCAACCCCTATTCATTGCATCCATACCACGGCCTCTATTTTAAGAATTGCCTATGTATACCCGTTTCGAACCCCATGCTTTCCCCAAGTGCTATTACCTGTAAATCATAAGTGACTGGTTGCTTGATATGTCTTCATTCTATATCCTCTTAGTTGTATAGCTGTACATGTTATGGGAGTTGGGGGTTTCTTAAGATTGGGAATCCCCAACGCAATGCGGTTTCAATACGACTAAAAGGGTCTAATCACTTGGATGATTTGGGGTACCCCCATGACTTAAGAAACCTCATATAGTTGTATCCTAGTATTCCAGTCGTAGATCCCGTGAAATGTGCTTAAATATCCCAATTCTCATGCTTGGTGGTTGTATCCCATTACAGTAAACTAGAGTATCGCCGTAAAGCCAGAACAACATGTCCATTTTTTGGGTAGAAATCTTAGCCATGTATACTGGGTAAACATGGAATTTTCATGGGTGTTTTATATGAGGGCCGTTCAAAAACCCCGTCAATTTCATCAAGTCTATGTCCAAGATTGCTTAAAGAAACCTTGAGTCAAGTATGTGAAAACATGAGGGTTGCGCAAGAGCGCGCAAGGGCGAGCGCAAGAGCAAAGTGTATTCCCCAGTCATTCGTACTGAAATGAATACAAAACACAGGTTGTTTCATGTTGTTTGATTGTTCCAAAAAGTGGTCCGAAACAGGTCTGAAACTAGGAAGGGCACGGAATTGCCAGGTCATCCATCCCCAATGTTCATATCGCTCTNCCGAAACAGGTCTGAAACTAGGAAGGGCACGGAATTGCCAGGTCATCCATCCCCAATGTTCATATCGCTCTCATTCAATGAGACGAATATTGAACAGCTTCATTTCCAGACCGCAATAGCTGCGTTTAGCTTGCATTTTGA
>BGPT01000941.1:93592-105176 GCA_003297045.1 Symbiodinium sp. clade C Y103 | reverse complement strand
GTGCAAGCTTTGTAGTACGAAGTAGTACTGGGAAGAGCTTTGTGCAAGGTTTGTAGTACGAAGTAGTACTGGGAAGAGCTTTGTGCAAGCTTTGTAGTATGAAGTAGTACTGGGACGTGCTTTGTCCAAGCTTTGTAGTACGAAGTAGNGGGAAAGCAATATCGTCAGCGCGTGCAGTGAGTTACGTTAACCTTTTGGTGGCATATATGTTTTTGATTTATGAGATAGTTTATCTTCGTGGTCATCGTTTATGTGTCTTTCTACNATATATGTTTTTGATTTATGAGATAGTTTATCTTCGTGGTCATCGTTTATGTGTCTTTCTACGTGATCTGCATTCGGGTTCGTTGGCTCCTCTTGTTTTCATGGTAGTTTCATCTGGAATGGTGGATTTTTGTCAACTGACACACTACACTGCCTCCTGGCTGAAGCCCGAGATGTTCACTGCAATCCCAGTGGTCAATCGAAAACATGTGAAAACCTGATGGAAAACCCACCGAAAATTACCGAGTCGATATCTATATCCTTGGTGGTTTCAACCCATTCCAAAACATATTAGTCATCTTGGATCATCATCCCAAGTATGGTTGAAAATACACAGTATTTAAAGCCACCAACAATATATGTGGGATGATTCAACTGGCTTAATCAAGTATGGTTTGAACCACTAACCAAGTCCCGCACGAGCTGGATTCCAAACATGACATGATCATAGCCCACACGAACTAATGGATGTGTTCCCTCGGCATGATCCGCATGATTAGTTGGGTTGTCGGCGTATTCCTGGATCAAAACCCACCCGGCTGTTGACATCAGAATAGCTGTAGAGCGAAGTGTTCATCCCCTTTCCACCAAGATATCCATGTATATATACAACATTATGCAACTATACATATGTGATCATATATGTACACGTCCTTCAATGTATCTTTGGCTCATGAAGGTTTGAGATTAGCCATACTAAATAGTAGTTGATGCTTTTATTGCCCAGTTTTTGATACCTTTCTTTCTTGCCCACAGAAAGGCCGGTGAGATAAGTCCTTCTTCAACCAGTCTTTGCTCAGGCGGCCCCGCTGCAATGGAAACCTCGCGACTCGCAGTCACTGGGTGGAACATTTGCAGAGCAAAACCACCGCATTTCATGGTCAAAACTACATGGGTAATCCTCAGATTTCATGGGAAGGAAGCCACAAATGTGGATCAAACAATGCCATAAACCATCCATTTGGGAATGGTTTATACCACCTATTTATGGTGACTTTGGGGGATGGGTTATTATTGTTTTACCCACATTATAGTTTCCTACAAATTCTATCTCAGTTCTACCCGCTTGAAAGAAACGCCGAGTTCCTGAACTCTTTTCGGATCATCCCCCAAGGCTTGCACCATGTTTTTGAGGTGGGGATGGATCACAACCCTGGAATGCTGGGTGAAAAACATCCCCAAAGTGACGAAAAGGGTCGCCATTTTGGGATGTGAACGGCTACCTTGGGATTTTCCCATCTTGGCTCTTCCGAAGTGTGGACCAGGTTAAAAAAGGCTGGGTAGAAACTGCGGAAGATCAACTCGCTTTTGGGGTGAACACAGCTTACCCACAGACCATGTGGCAGGGGTTGGGATGTGTTTGTCGCCCCAAGCTTCTCCGGTGAAACCCGACGCGAAGCAGCAAATCATCAGGAGCACAAACCCTGCGATGCTGATTTGGTTCCGATATGAAAATCTTTACTATACATTTAGCAGCTGACGAAGTGCAATCTCTAGCAGTTTGAATCCGAAAACAAGAAGCTGATTTTTGGGCCCAAGGAGTGGCAGTCCTGGATAATATATGTTCTATGGTCGAGGTCTCGATTTTTTGCGATTCTGGGCATTGGGGGACCAAATTTCAGGGGACAAGGGGTTGTCTTCAAAATTGAAACTCACTGACTCACAAATCCCTCCTTTGCAATTACTTTCACATTGAAATGGCAGGGTTAGAATCCCCCATTTTGAGACGAACGCATATAGTTATGTATATAATATATCCCATTGTGTATATATAAGTATATATATATATGTATAATATAATTACATATTATATATATATATACATATGTGCTATGTATCTCCAAAATATATTCCCATGATATCCCCAGTGACTTTAGTTTGTGTGCATTTTCGTGCCAGGAGACACGGTTGATCCACTGCCTCCACCTGGCCGCGTTAGGGATGCCCAGTTCTATGGATCCAGAGGTGGCTTCGAAAAGATGGTGGTGTAGTAAGGTATGCAGATACCATCAAATACCATCAAATACCTTAACAAAAATGAGGATCATGAAAAAAGATCAAAATGATTCAATTTGGAGGGTTTCAAATTTCAACCCACAAATATGATCGAACATGTAGGTGCAAGAGAAAATGTTTGCATCCCGAGGGTCAGGAACTCCAACCCCAGGTTTACATGTGGTCGTCCGAAGCAACACACCCCAAAGGATATAGGAAACAAACGTCCCAAACATGGCCAAGGCCACTTTTGGCTCTAGTAGGGTGGCGGGTGCCTTTGGGCATCGATCCATATAGATGATTTTACCATGGGATTGTTACACTGGATTTCCAATGGAAATCATTCCTCAATGGCACCCATCATTTGTTTTGGCGGACCAAAAGTCGGCCAAAATCTCATGGGTTCACACTCACAACATCTCATGACCATAAGCTTCCAGTTCCCTACAAGTAACTGGGTCGCTAACCTGGGAGCTGTAACTGGAAGGAGAATCTAGTCGCGAACCTGCTCACCACTTGGGTCTGAAAGTAGGCGCACCCCATTCCATCCATTGCTTCCCCGGATGGAATATGTTGAAATCTGTTGAAATGCCACAAATTGGGAGTATACCGTATACCCCATTTTCAGACACACACACACCCCTTCGGTATATTCCTTGCTCCCGCCAATCTCGCTCATCTCGCCCTTTTGCTGCGCCACAAGACGCTTCACTGCTTGTGCCAATGGGGAGACACTACATGAATTGTCACATCATTGGAATTGAAATGATAGCGAACGGATGCGAATGATACCCTTAGGCCCCCAATTTTGTTGGTGCTGCTCCACTTGAAGTGAGACTCCTTTACCCATGCTGATTTTGGCCCCTGCAACTGGCCATGCCGAATCGCACAGGGATGGTGATGACTCTCGTCGGCATCTGTCTGGTTTGGTGATGTTTGAAGACGCCAAGCTCCAAGATACACATAGTATCATATACTTACTTAGAATAGATGGCCTAGGGTTGCTACCACTTAGCCCGCAGTTTTATGATAGAGTATGATGAAATCATACTTCATATTCCCCTCTACCATGACGTTGGAACTGGGATATTTGTTGAGACACACTGCCTTCTCTGTTGATCTATGATCAGTCCCAGTCCCCATCCCACTGCTGATCCAAGTCCAACAAATAACCCTTGAAATTTTGTTTTGTCGGATCATGTTTCCCCGTTATTGGACATTTCCCGACTTTCAAACCACACTTATGGTTAAAGTTCGAGTGCTGTGTCTCAAACTCAAATAGGAATAATCTTCCTCATGTTTCCACCATTTCTGCAGAGTTTACAACGTCCCAAACCAGACTCCTGCCGGATCAGCCATTTGTTCTTCAGTAATCGTCATCATCTCTCCAAAACTTATGTCCAACTTCCAGTTGAACGTCTCCAGGCTCGTATTTCGCCACACGAACTGTGCGGTACCTGCAGCAGGTGTCTGGGTGATGTCATGCTCAACGCTTTGACCCATAACCAGATCGTCCTATCTTTGGGCAAGGAATCATGAAACATCAGTAAACATGTCATATGTTTACAGCTTTCCCATGTTGGCATGTTGGCACTTTGGGGACGATGCCTGGGACAAAATCACCATTGCAGGTGTTTACCGTCCGGCTGAGCTGGCAATCTGGCAACATTATACATCAACCATTAAATGCTTCATAGATGCATGACGAAATATGACACCAGTCAATCCCAAAATGCCTGGCACATGGGTAGTTTCATGACCCCTAAATATGGTGCTGTTCATAGTGTTTCATAGGTGTTGAACCCTTCCCAATTTTTCTGCTGAGGATCTTCCGAACTTCTCCATAAGGACTGTTGGGGATCCCAGGTATGGATAGAAGATTCAAAACCTCATCATCCCAGCTACGCTACATATATATATATATATAATATAGATATGTATATATAAGGGTGTGTCTGAAAATGGGGAATACTCCACAATAGTCCTTTTTAATGGGACAATGATCATAACCATTGGATTTTGAGGTACCTTATTTTCAGACAAAGCCAATATGTATGGGTATGGGTCAAAAGTAGATACCCCTAAAACTGGTTAATGATATGAATGATCTATGATTATCATCTTCAATTGGCTTCAAAGCAGATTCTCATTTTTTCCAGGCCCAAAAATTAGATACCCCTATGATATCCCTAAATCATACAAATATGAACAGAATCTGCATATTTTGGGGGGGCCTTAGATGATTGACCCATCACCTAAAGGATCCCAGCTGCACGGAATCCGCATCAATCTCCTTCGCTTCCGGAAGCCGTAAGAGCTCTGCCTGCGGCTCAGGTCAAGTGGCACAAAAAGTGGGCATTGTAGATCCAAAAATAGATCAGTGTATTTCAGATGTATAGATATAAAATACCTATGGTATAATAGAGTATATATTTCTGTTAGATTATCATCACCTTTTGGGCTCGTGAAGCATTCGTGAAGCACTATGAGTCATCCATTCGGGATCCATCCACCTTGCACCAAACGCAGTGTCGTGGAAAACCCGAGAGAATTCAATGGTTGTTACATAGGAAAATCATCTACAAATGGTGGATTTTCCATTGCTATGTTTGTTTATAGGGGTAATCCACTTGAAAATGGTAGTTACAGTACTCATATAGTTGCAACACTCACATATCCACACAACACAAAGCGCGTCCAAAGAGCAGGCTGCTCGATGTGGGTAAGGGTCAAACTTGGATACCCCAACATTTGGATCGTTTCGCTTCAAAGAAGACCTTCAACATCAACACGGGAACAAACATGTTCGACCCATAATCATGTTTTGATAGTTGAAGTTCCCTTTTTGTGATTGAATCTTGAAGTTAGCATTGGTTTCCTATGAAAAAGCATCTCCGACATCCCCAATGTGTTGGCAATAGTGTTTGCTTGAAAGACGTCCATTCTTGTTGGTTGCTGAAGGGTGCCACCAGGTATGTTTATACAACTCCTTCAAACTATAGATGTGATCCACCACAAATCCAATAGTTAATGCAGCTAGGAAAAAGCAACTTAATGTAATTAATCATAAATCACAGATAAATCCCAATCATTGTTGGTTGAATCACCATGTTCCTCCATGTTCCAGGACTTTCCTCCATTTTTGATGGTTAAATCATACTTGATTCCTCTGGTTTTTGATGGGTATAGCTCATGATTTCCATTCTAAACCCATGAAATCACCATTTTTGATAGGTACAGTAAACCATGCTTAAACTCTCATTAGAACAACGTGTTGGGCGTTTGGCGCCCCTTCCACTGCAGCGGCATGTCTGGGCCACCTTCTCTTCTCGCTGGAGTGGGGCTCCGTCGCGGATCATTTTCAGGTCCTGCACAAGCCGTGCGCTGAAGCTTGGTCCATGATTTTCATGGGATTTTCATCGGGTTTCAAAGGGGGTTTTGTGGAATTGTTATGAGATTTGAATGGGATTTAAAGCGAGTTAGTGGGAGTCTAAGGAGTTTAACTTTGTTCATGAAACTTCAATCCCAACACCAAAGCGATTGGATTTAATCCCATGCCCTGTTCATATTAAACACCTAGATTATATGGATCCCAGTCAGATGGGGTTTCATCCACTACTTTTTACCATGGTTTTTGCGGGGTGTTCAATATGAGGGGATGGGATTTTATCTTTAGTTGCTTTTCATGTTGAGTATTTCCAAATATTTCCAACATATGTCTTATGTACCAGTACTGTGGGTATAAGAATAATAAAACACCCATTTGGGAATGGTTTATACCACCGATTTTTGGTGAAATTGGGTATGGTGTGTCACTGTTTTACCAACATTACTGTAAGATGATGTAAGATATTCCCAGTTCCATGGGTCTAAATACTATGCGGCCTCCCAATCTCCAGTGCTCAAAGATTCGACTTGCGAACAGCACTGGTAAATCCATGGCCAAAATTAAAGAATGAATGTGGCTTGTGATCATTCACCAAGCTGACACATTTGGTGATTTTGGGATGGGGAAACCCCAATCCAAATCCCATCATGGTGACGTCGTGACCTTTTTCGGCGGGTAGGAATTCTCACCGCTGGGGGAAGAAAATGAAGAATTTGTTGCGGTGGTTTTTGGCTATCAATCATGGGTTTTAAATGGTTTTAACATATTTTAAGTAGCAACGAATGGGGACAGTAACTGGTTGATTTCATACATAGCCTCTATGGATATGGCCTTTTGGGTTAATGTACTTTCCGCCATCCTCCTAACACTTTTTGTGTAGGTGAAATTCATGTTTTCACCCAAGGCTTACCAGTGATTCTGCAGCATGTTTGGTGATTCTGTAAGTCCAATTGCTTTTTGTTGGTCAAGCCAAACCTATGAATGGTTGATAAAATCCCACCAATCATTTCCCAGAAATTTGTTCATTTCACCTGCTCAGCCATGCTCAGCCATGCTCAGCCAGATCATTTTGTTCCCCCACTGCAGGTGATGGATATCTCTATCGTTTCGCCAAGGTACACTAGATAGTTTTAGATGAATTCATGGGCTGTGTAGCGGATTATTCATGCTCCATAACTCTGATTCAAAAGGTGGATATCTCTGCCGTTGGCCGAAGATCATCCAACTTACAAGGGAACCCGCTATTAATGTGGTAAACCAAATAGTAAACCATCCCACCCATGTCCAACAAGACCCAAATATGGGTCAAAAAATATTGGGTGAGTCCCAAATTCTACAACTGACACCCCAGCAGTTCTCTGCAGACCCCCGTCCTTCAACAACATGGGGGACGACAGCACCCGGCTCCCTTCCTCCACGTGCCCCAAGGTGTTCGCCGCTTTCCGCAGCGTCACACGCGTGCCCGTCGGTAGCAGGGGCTGCCTGGAGCGTTGGCCCAAGAGGAGCGGTTTGAAGCAACAGAAATAGGCATTGAATCCAGAAAAATGTGGGAGCTGACCACCCAGAAAATGTGGATTTAACATGATTTCATGACTTAAACTGAGAAAAATGTGGGATTGAACCAACATAACATGTGGAAGCCACTTGAAATTGTGGATTTCTAGGCAGGAAAAATGGTGACTCGAAATTGGTGAGAGCACCAACTTGCGTTGATGTACATTCACGCACGAACTCTTGATGACTGTTGGGTCACGATATGTTACATGTTGCCGCTGTCATCCCGGCTTTGTTGACTAAATCCCCATGTTGTCAGTAAAGTCCTTCATATCTCTACAGTACTGCTTGTCGGTTAACCCAGAATTAGTGTTGCTTCAAAAGAAAAATTTATAGTTGAATCTACCTTTCTGAAATTGGTTCACACCATCAAATAAACATTCAAATAGGAAATATGATGATCAACCATGAAACTTTAGGATACCAGGTACCATATTTTCAGACAAACCCTGTCTGTTCCATGAACTTCTTCTTGCTTCGGCCCATGTTTGATGCTTCGGCTGCAATCCCATCAACACCTGGGGCTCCGACTTGTGTGTGACTTCCAAATACTTTTTGCTGTTGAAGCAGGGGGGGGTCGGGATGGAACTGTTCCAGCGCACACCTCGAAAAATGCTGAAGTTTTACAGGGAAAAAACATAGAAAAAAACATGATGTTTTTGCATGCAAACATTGGGATTTACCCAACACATTTTTGGGGATTCGTGGCAGCAAAATTCTATGATTTTCCAGCAGGAATTTGGAATCGTCCAGCAGAAAAATTGGGGTTTGGCCGACAAGATGAGGAATCTGACCTATCAAAATTGGCAATTTTGCCAGAACCGTAAAGCATTGCGATACAACCAATCAATTTGGTGATTTGACCAAGAAAATAGGGGATGTCAATCTTACAAAGATGTTTACCAGCAGCAATTGGTGTGTTCACCCACCGATTTCACCAAGAAAAATTGTGGCTTTGAACCCAAACAAGGTGATGTTTAAGAACAACAATAGGAATTCACCGACTGGATTTCACCTGTGAGGTGCATACTGAAACGACCTGAAACGTCTCTTCATGTGGTTTTTTTGCCACCAATTCGGTGCTCTCAAACCATCCATTTCTGGTCATTATGCAGTTATATGGTTATGGGATGTTATGGGTAGATTTTCACATTACTAGATTCACGTCATGGAGATAACACGGCTCAGGAATGCACATAGATCAAATCTCTGCGGGATGGGGTCTTTCGCCCCTTGCAGCGCATCTCAAGGCTATTTTGTCTCCAAAAGTCATCGAGGTTTAATCTACCGTCGAATTCCAGTGGAGTCCATGGGCTGTACTGAGTACTGAAAGGGCCCGGTGATCATCTAAGCAGCGGATGAGCTGGTCTTCACAAAAACCGACCAAGAGCTAGTTCTGTGAAGGGGTGAAAGGATCCCTTAAATGCAGGCTGCCGATGATTTTGATTGGGATCCTTTTAATTTTGACCCAAGAACTGGGACGAGACAGATTCCTTCAGGGCCAGGGCCCGAACCCCAACCATCTAAAAAGGCTGTACCCCAGAAATATGGATGAAAACCATCAAAAAATTATAGCTGGCAACATTTTAAAAAAAAGTAGCACTGGCACTCCAAGATATCTCAAGGGACGCAACCATCCTTCCAAATGTCCCGGACCACCGTGATGGCAGGCCGTTGACAGCAAGCACCGCCCGAACCTCGGACGACTCGCCATCCGAAGGGTCCATGGTTGGTTGCTTTGAACCCAAACAAACCCCTCTACTTCTTAGTTGGTTCCTACGTATCCCCATTCAAAACCCACAAAAAAATTCATGCTGAAATCCCAGCATTTTCAGACTCACCATAGATTTTTTGTAGGTGTTTTTTACGATTTGCTTCTGTTTCCCATGGTTTTTCCCATGGTGGTTCCCATCCCCCCACCGGCCATCCTCCCCCCATCCGCTCCAGGTCGCTCCAGCCCCATCTTCTCCAGGTCCTCCCGTGGCACCGTCGCCGCGGCCTCGAAGCTTTCATCGAAGCCCAACATCTGCAGCAAGGGATCCAGGGACACCTCGGCCGAATGCGGTGCGCCTGCTTTTTTGGGGGCGAGTGAGGAAGGAGAATAAGTAAAAATAGATGGGAAAATATAGGATGATATGGGATGATATGGGATAATTATACTGGTAATGATACAACATACCAATTGTAGTGCGGGATATCCCTGTACGGATCATATCGTAGTCTCAAGTATGTCAGGACTACGTTTTGTTTTAAAGAAATATAATCCCAAATGCATATAACGAACTGGGGGCCACATGCCGTTTTGAAACACCGCATCATGATGCATACAAGAATCATAGACATAGATGCACAATGATATACATAGACATACATAGACATCATGGATCATGGATCACCGCAATACTTTGGTTGTGGCTGAAAATGAGTGTGTCTGATAATTTAGGGGACAAACACCAATTCCAACAGAGTATCATCATTTTCCCTCTTAAAATTGCTATCTCTGGGTACCCTCTGGTAAACTAAAATAGCTCTTGAAATGGCCCTCTATAGTTGACCTCCCTATTCATCATGGTGATTTTCTTTTTTTATGTTCCTTTACCAGAGGGTATCCCCTTTTTTTTTCCAATGATTCCCCTACTTGTTGATCATGTTCCATGGAAATACCATGGAAATACCATGGAAAATCATCGAAATACCTCATTGATCCCTATAATTGGTTGTTTGATGTTAATTTACCATTAAACATGACTATTTTGGGTACCATAGATTTTGAGCCATAGCCATTTACCAGAGGGTATCCCCCTTTTTTTAGACAACCCCAAATGGTTTACCAAGCAGGACCCACAGTCGCCAAATCATCGCCAGGACACAGCCACTGCAGTGACTTCATCGCCACTCACCGTGGCGTCCTCGGGTGCGCGAAGAAATGACGCGGCTATGCACATTGATGGAGATATATGTCGGTTTCCATACATAGGGTGCAGTTCAAAATAGATGGTTTATAATGGATCCGAAAATAAAATGGATGATTTGGGGGTACCCATATTTTGGGAAACCTCCATATGGGGTACCCTCTAGTAATTTGACAGTTAGCCATTGAAAATCACCATGTTTGATGTGTAAATCAACTATTTTTAAGGGCAATTTTCAATAGTTATGTCAAATTGGAGGTAGTTACCATATTTAAGGCCTATGCAATGGCTAAATTTCAAGGAATTTGTCCACACAAGATGGCATTATATGGTGCAATACCTCCATTTTAAGGTCTTGAAATTCCCATTGATAGATGCAAACAGTATAAAACTAATCACAATGTGGATATGATGGGATGTAGCGATGTAATGGATATAGTTCACCAACTATATGATGCTTGGGCGCTAGGCAAACGTGGAATTGCGGGTAGTGGGTAAAAGTATTTCGGAACTTGTGACCGGGATATCATTGATCATTTACCCGGAATGGTTGTGAACAATGAGGACCTTCACCAACCAAGCATTTGGAAGAGGACATCTATGTTGTAAATGTTGTTGCTCAATTTTCTATCCCTCCCCTTCATCTATCAAGGCAAATGAAATTTGATTAGCCTGCAATGAAATTAAAAAAATGATCGTCTCGTGGTGAGACCGAAATAAATTCTTTTCAGACATATCCCATGTTCATGTGGTACGTCCACGGTCAAATCACGAACGCTTATGGCTAATCATGGTCAAATCAATCGTTTATATCATTGAATCAAAATTGTCCGCCATGTTTTATGCCATTTCCCACCGTTTTTCAAACCGTTCTCCATTCGACTCCAAGGGACTCCTGAGATTTCCAAACCTTCGGATGAGATCAGTTTGCAAAAGGGCACCTCGCCACTGTGAAGACTGGTTGTTTGCCATGTCATGATGATGTATGTTTACATTTTTTTTCATACAAGTCTAAATTCCACAATGGGTGCATGACGGTGTATGAAATTTATGAATATATGGTCAAAAATACACAAAATGTGATTTGTGGACATGTTTTTCTGGGTTTTTGTGCGCGCAGATCCTTCTAGCGAAATGGCCATCCATTGCTGTTTAAGCAATCAGGGACTTACCATATCTAATTTTCATTTCGTGGGCGGGATGTTCCAAGAACTGTCCCCGACCGCCAAACCAGCCGAGCAATCTACCAGTGCCAATTACTCGTTGCTAGCTACCTGTTGCTGGCTGCAGGTTGACATCAAAAGCGGTGCTAGTAGTTGGCTGACGGCACGGAGAACGCAAGCAGCGTGGTTTAGGTCTTTTGAAAAGAATACAGGTACGAATGTCGTCGTCGTCGTCGTCGTCGTCGTCGTCGTCGTCGTCGTCGTCGTCGTCGTCGTCGTCGTCGTCGTCGTCGTCGTCGTCGTCGTCG
>BGPT01000941.1:75757-93345 GCA_003297045.1 Symbiodinium sp. clade C Y103 | reverse complement strand
TCGTCGTCGTCGTCGTCGTCGTCGTCGTCGTCGTCGTCGTCGTCGTCGTCGTCGTCGTCGTCGTCGTCGTCGTCGTCATTATCGTCATCATTATCATCATCATCATCATCATCATCATCATCATCATCATCATCATCATCATCAGAATCATCATCAGAATCATCATCATCATCATCGTCATCATCATCATCATCATCATCAGAATAATAATAATAATCATCATCATCATAACAATAATAATCATCATCATCATCAGAATAATAATAATAATCATCATCATAATAATAATAATAATCATCATCATCATCAGAAACATCATCATCGCCCGAATCATCATCATCATCATCATCATCATCATCATCATCATCATCATCATCATCATCATCATCATCATCATCATCATCGCCACCCATATCCTCATCCTCCTGTGGGGGCTGGAGCCTTGGGATTGCGCTCTCCCCATGTGATCCCTAGAGCGGTCGAATCCGAATACATCTTGTTGTCATGTCGCCAATTTCCCTTGTGTCTTCTGGCCTTTTGGCTTCAATCTCTACATCTTGTGCGTCATATCAAGACACGTCATCCTTGTTGCTACCTCCGTGGGCAATGAGCAATCGCGCTCCTGTCATCCCACTGCTGGTTGATTCCCATCACATCTTCGGACTGGGGAGCCTGCGGCTCATCTGGTGACCACCCTGGCCAGGCTTTGTACATATATTACCCTCTGGTAAACATACAAAAAGCTATTGAAAATGGCCATAGAAATAGTGGATTTTCCCATTAAAAATGGTGATTTTCCATAGTTATGTTAGTTTACCAGAGGGTAAATCGCCTGAGTTAGGTCTGTTCGTCCTCTTTTGCAGTGCCTGTTCCTTCCCTCAGCAAGCCGGCTGTGAGGGCTTCAACGATGTGCATTGACAAAACAAATATGAAAAGAACATGCAACATACGCAATATATGTGAGATATGCTCTGGTATGAAGTTCCAGATTTGTTGAAGTCAAGATGTGTTGAAAATCTGCACGATATGACCTCGAATGATCTCCGCACATGGCCCTTGGACAACAAAGCGCAATTCACTGTGCCACCAGAGTCCGCGGGTAGAAATATACTCCGGGCAGGGTTTATTTTTTGTAGGTCACAGCGGTGTTCATTAACATCCAGAATAGATCTGTGAAATTATCGAATTAGAACAGGCAAATTTGTAATTTCATGGTTCACCAATATCCACGAAAAATATCTAATAATATCCAATGACTGTAATAATTCACACACCTGAAAACTGAGTGAGATGGGGCTGGTGCCACTGGTCAATATCTATGGTGGTTCCATGTGGTTTCGCCTAAAATGTGGTACCTAAGAAAAGTCATGACGATTCAATGTCACTGGATTGGTTGAAGGGAAAATCTTAACCGGAAACCATGGTTTTTGCCATCAAATATGGGGGTTTCCTGTAATTTTTCCCATCAACCAATCCAATGACAATGGGAAATTTGATTTTGTCAACCATCAAAGTTTGGGGTTACTCCCATGTTCAAACCACGGGCCCGTACTGGCAATTTAACATGGCTATTGCAAACCACCATGTTGAATAGGTAAATCCTGGAACTAAATGGGGGTTTCCTAAAATGGAGGTACCCAAAAATGGATGGTTTATAATGGAAAATCCTATTAAAATGGATGATTTGGGGGTACCCCTATTTTAGGCTCTTACTCTCAATGGATAAGTTGAAGGGAAAATTTACAGGAAAACCCCGTAGTTCATTGGAAAATCCATGGTTTCCGGTTAAGATTTTCCCAACAAAACCAATCCATTGCCCATGTCCTCCGTGGAAGGCACCTTCATTGCCTCCGCGACTTCTTTGGTCAGCTGATCTGCAGTCATCGCCATCTCCGTTGTCAAGATTTCCTGCAAGAGCGTGACTCTTGCAACTCAAGATTCGTGTTGTATAATGTTTGTATGTGTATGTATATTTATATAGATATATATATATATGTGTATAGGTATATGTATATATATATATATGTACGTGTGTGTGTGTGTCTGAACTGGGTAATAACCGTGCCTCATTAGAAGGGGGTGATCATATGTTCTATCGTTTTCAATCAAAGTATCCATGTATTAAGACGGTCTACTTACAGATATCCAATTCACATATGTTCATATATATATATATATCCGTCTGGAAGAATAACGTCTGACAACTCAATCAATTCACCAATCAGCCCATATCCAAAAAGCACAAGCACAACAACCTAGAACTCAACAAATATGAAACACCTAAGTTCATCTGCTTATAAGCACGGCTCATTGCTTAACCCACCTTCAAAGCTTGAAACACCAAATCAAATGCAGCATCAAAGGGCTCCTGTTTCCCCTATTTCCTTTATCCATGCATCCAGAAACAATGCGAAGGCCCCTGTTTGCTCTAATTACAGCATTTCCCTTATCTTTTGGGCCACGTTAAGTCTTCAGGCTGTGGTAAAAAGATTGGAAACACGGACTCTCTCACGGTTGTGTGCTTCCCCAAGCAGGGAAGCTTGTGAGAGGGTCCCGATTTCCCATACGTTTTTGGTACATGGCAAGTGCTGTGGCTGGTATCTTCCCCAAAAATAGGTAAAAATAGTGGTCTTGTGCTGGCCTGATACTCTGGAGGTTTCTTGCTGCTGGCAAGCAAAGAGAATATTGTCAAATGATCGGGCAGATAGGATCCTAGAAGATCTGCCAAAAAATACGTCGGTATGATTGCTAAGCAATATATCACAAGAACAAAATATACCCAAAGAAGCGACCTATGTTTGTCGAGATTGCATATGTCAAAATATGCCGCAGGCGGCGTGCAATGAGTTGACATGACTTTGTTTGGCCACGAGTCAGCCACGATGCTCGGGCCAACATGCAAGGGTCTTGTTTTGAGGGACAGGCACGACAGGCACTTCATGCATTCCCAGCTGTTAAGGATCAAGTATGAAGACCGTATTTATTCCTTTACATGTCTTCACAATCTACTTTGAAATGTCAGTTTGTTGATGCATATCAGTGACATGTGCTTGCTAAATTCTGCCTCTTGCGGACGGTGGGGATTACTCGCAAAAAAAAAAAAAACATTTTGCTATACAGGTTAATGTTGGTAAAACAATAATAAACCATCCCCAATTTCACCATTTTTCCAGGTGGGATTTCAACCATTCCCAAACTGGGGGTTTATAGCATTGTTTTACCCACATGAACCTTGAATGTGAAGCCACATGGGGGAACATGATTTTCCAATTCGGATTTGGGGGGCTCAACAACCTGCCCTTCCTTCGCAGTTTATCCAGCGTCTATCCGGGTTCAACGTGTGATCCCTGCCATGGGGTGAACTGCCAGCCCTGTCCCAGCCAACAACCCCCCCCCTCTTTCCTCACCGCTCAACGTCACCACTCGCACCATCGCGGGCAATTGCAACGATGACGGGGAGGCGGCGGATTTGAACTTTGAAGTTCTGCAGTGAGAAGTATGGAACAAGAACAACCTTCTGGTTGGTAGGCTTAAAAACTTCCCGCAAAATGTTACAGTCGCTCGGGAAATGGTGGAAATGAAAATGTTCGAAACCACCGAATACAATCTGTGGCCTGTGATGTCGGCGTTCCATTCCCGAGGAAAAGGGCCTATATAGGCCTTTAGGCTACAGGTGCTACGGGCTTTGGTGTTCTGACTGACACACAAGTGGGGTTCATATCTTGAACGCCTTGTCTGAAGTAATTGTGACAAAGAAATCTGCAGTATATAGTAGTATCTAGTAGTACATGCTATATTCACAGTTCTATGGTTTTCCAAATCTACTATATACTACTATATTCTGCAGTATATAGTACTATAGTATGTTTCCTCCAAATATGGTTTTTACAGCGAGTTTTACAACCAAACCCATTCGCCCGCGTGTCGCCTCTCGCCCGTTCGGAATCCATGGAGCCTGTCTGGGTCAGGCCTGCCATGTTCTGACATATGCCAAAATACCCGGTTCAAGAGAGGGTTTAATGGTGATTTAATGGTGATTCAAAGGTGATTCAATGGTGATTTAATGGTGATTCAATGGTGATTAAATGGTCATTCAATGGTGATTCAAAGGTGATTCAAAGGTGATTCAATGGTGATTTAATGGTGATTTAATGGTGATTTAATGGTGATTCAATGGTGATTCAAAGGTGATTCAATGGTGATTTAATGGTGATTTCATGGTGATTTAATGGTGATTCAATGGTGATTCAAAGGTGATTCAATGGTGATTTAATGGTGATGCAATGGTGATTAAATGGTCATTCAATGGTGTTTTATTGGTGATTTAATGGTGATTCAAAGGTGATTCAAAGGTGATTCAATGGTGATTTAATGGTGATTTAATGGTGATTTCATGGTGATTTAATGGTGATTCAATGGTGATTTAATGGTCATTCAAAGGTGATTCAATGGTGATTCAATGGTGATTTAATGGTCATTCAATGGTGATTCAAAGGTGATTCAATGGTGATTTAATGGTGATTTAATGGTCATTCAATGGTGATTCAATGGTGATTAAATGGTCATTCAATGGTGATTCAAAGGTGATTCAAAGGTGATTCAATGGTGATTTTATGGTGATTTAATGGTGATTTAATGGTGATTCAATGGTGATTTAATGGTGATTTAATGGTGATTCAATGGTGATTTAATGGTGATTTAATGGTCATTCAATGGTGATTTAATGGTGATTTAATGGTGATTCAAAGGTGATTCAAAGGTGATTCAATGGTGATTTAATGGTGATTTCATGGTGATTTAATGGTGATTTAATGGTGATTCAATGGTGATTTAATGGTGATTCAAAGGTGATTCAAAGGTGATTTAATGGTGACTTAATGGTCATTCAATGGTGATTGAATGGTGATTCAATGGTGATTCAAAGGCGATTCAATGGTGATTCAATGGTGATTTAATGGTGATTTCATGGTGATTTAATGGTGATTCAATGGTGATTTAATGGTGATTTAAAATCACCATTAATGGTGATTCAATGGTGATTTAATGGTGATTTAATGGTCATTCAATGGTGATTTAATGGTGATTTAATGGTGCTTCAATGGTGATTCAATGGTGATTCAATGGTGATTTAATGGTGATTCAATGGTGATTTAATGGTGATTTAATGGTGATTTAATGGTGATTCAATGGTGATTTAATGGGATTTAATGGATCCATCATAGTAATTCTCTGACTTGAAATCTTCGGCCAGCACTTGGGATAACTACAACAATCCGACTCCCTTCATTCCACATGGATGACTTCAGCTGTAAAACATCTCAGGTCGCTTGCCACATGCGACAGTACCATCCCGATTAGGCTTCCAAGAAAAAAACATGCACTACAATATCCCTGATTTTTTTTCGTGTGATAAGTAGGCTTAATCCACTGACAAAACTAGGGTGAACTAATCTACTTCGGATCCGTCTCAAAACTTCTTCATCCCAAGCAACCATGTATAGATGCGTTCCCACCATTCTTAGATGCTTTCCCACGATTTGTATATGGCTTTGGCTAAAAAACAATGGGAAGGTAACCTCCCAAAACTTTTTCATCCCATGACAGTAATTATAGATTATTTCCCACGATTCATAGATGGTTTCCCATATTTCCCCAGTGAATATCATCGGTATCCATGCATTTTTAATGATCCCCACCCTCGCCTTCAGCGCTCTCCGAAGATAAAGCTTCCACCTGTGGAAATTCGGGGCCCGAGATACGCTGGACATTTTGGAATCGCCAGAGGAATCCTCCGCATCGAACAGGGTAACCTTCATTGTTCCTTACACATGATCTACAAATCAAATACATGTACGAGTTTTCGATTTTTCAGTTGATAAGGATTTCTCCCCCGATAGTGGTTTCAACATGCTTCAACCCATCCAAAAATATGAATATGCTAATCAATTGGAGATCATCATCACAAATCCCGTGAAACAAATATAATAGTTGAAGCCGCCAACTAGATCAGGTTTGCAGCGATAATTATAGAATTAATGTTGGAAAAACAATGCCATAAACCACCCATGACTGAGAATGGTTGAAATCCCACCTATAAAAATGGTGAAATTGGGGGTGGTTTATTATTGTTTTACCAACATTACTCATGTTGGAGGGTCAACTACTGTTCAGCCATCCATCCAGCAAAATATCTCCTGAAGTGCAAGTGTTGATGCGAGCCGGGCGACCGGTAGCAAGAAGGGTAGAGAGCGCGAAATGATCCCAGGTATTCATTAAATCCCATTCAATCCCCATTGAATCATCATTGAATCCCATTAAATCCCGTTAAATGACTATCTATTCACCATCAAATCCCATTCAGTCGCCATTCCATTCAGTTCGGGTGTCAAGGATCTTGCGCCAACCAACCCTCCGGACTGTGGCTTCATTGATACCCTATACCGTCCGGTAGTCAAACATGGCTTGCTGGAAAATCACCCAGCTATATCTAATTTACCTATTCAACATGGTGATTTTCAACAGCAAACTGTTAAAATTACCTATTTATAGATATTTATATGATTTTCCCAGTTAATTAAACCTCAGTTCAGGTATTTCCCAGTCAGCCAAGTTTGATAACACCAGAGAGTACATCCGCGATACTATACTGTTGGCGTTGTATATCTTGTATAAATATACCCATGATATTCCCATGATATATCCATTTAATCCTATTGAACCACCATTGAAACCATTGAATGGGATTTAACCCATTGAATCCCATTTAATCACCATTTAATGGGATATAATCCCATTGAAACTCATTGAATCCCATTTAATCACCAGTGAAACACATGAATAATAATGTGGGTAAAACAATAATAAACCACCCATTTGGGAATGGTGTATACCACCTATTTATGGTGATTTGGGGGATGGTTTATTATCGTTTTACCAACATTGTTCCCATTAGAAAAAAAACATGATTTTCCTTTTTTTCGCAATGGGGAATGATGAACTTAACATGAAAATCCACCATGAAATTCCCATTGAAATCACCATGAAATCCAACCCCAGCCGCACCCTGAAACCTCCTCCACCTCTTCGTCCCAGCGCTTGGGCGTCCGGGTGTCCGTGAGAACTTCGTCGTCCACGGAGAGAACTTCGTCTTCCTCGTCCTCGTGCGTCTCCTACAGCGGGCAGCCCCAAATGGGGCCATGAATGGCAACACGGCCCCGACGCCGTGGAACATTCGTACGGATTTTTTGGGGTTTACCCATGTAAAATGGTGATTTAAAGGGATGTCATGGGATATGACAATCTAAGTCACAGATTATAGATGATGAAAAATGACCCATAGAAAATGATTTATGATTAAACTCACCTTTAAAAATGATGATGTTTCATAGCTATGTTAAAGAACCAGAGGGCAAATGTGTTGGTGAAATTCCCAAGTTTGATTGATGAAGTTCCAAAATGTGTTAAAATAATGTAAAGTGTACACTTACCAGGGCTGCTCTGATTTCTTGATATGATGTCACCATTTTTACTTGAAGACCCATGTTGGTTAGGTTTGATACCAAACTTACTAAAAAGTACTACTAACTGAGCAGTTGCTAGTTGGGAGGATCCTCCAACTTTGGACATGGACTCTCCAACTCATAAACATCATCTGCACATCTGCATCAGGAGCTGCTGAAGAAAATAGTGGTGGTTTTAATCCCCATGTGTTTGCTGGTGTAAAATCAAGCTAAATCAGATTTACATCAAGTCAGATCCTGTTCGATCAAATTACATTTAAAATCTTAAGTTGTTCAAAGATCCCATCCCAAGTGTTAATTGAAATCTTTAGAGAAAAACATGAATACCATTAAATTTAGATGATTAGATCTTAAGACTAATCGACCACACTTTTTGGGGGAATCCTCCATCCCAAGTTTTCACCCCCCATCGTTTTTCCGGATGTCTACCCGTCCCACGTCAACCAGGGCGCCCGAACCAGTTCCGGCGGTTCCTCGTTGTCCGAAGTCGCCTCCACAATTGATGGATGATCAGAGAGCTCCTGTTCTACAGAAAGTGGTGGATAAACATGTGGAGAAATATAGGTAGGATATGGAAAAATTGGATAAGTATGGATGAATGTGGATGAATATGGATAAAATTAGATATATAATCTTGATGAATATGGATAAATATTGATATACATGGATCTACATCCGATGTATCCAGCAGTTGATGTATATGATTGTATATGATTGTCCATCTATATGTAGAGAAGTTGTGAACATCCTCTGCCTTCGGGATGGTACTTGCAAGGGTTCCTTCTACCACTCTACCACCAAAAAGTGACGTTTCACCACACCGTTGAGGCATCCATACTCATCTATACAGAGACCAATCCCAAGTTCTGTTGACAGAAATCCCACTTCTACTTACAATTTGGCATTGAATACATTTATAAACATTGATATAAACTTCTATTTACAGTGAATGCCTATCCCCACGTTATAAAAACGTTGAAAATGGTTGAAAAATCCCACCGAACCAATCCTCCATGTCTGGTGAATTCCCGCCTCACAGGTGGAAGGTACTTCGGGATCGCTGCACCTCGTCGGGGATGCAAAAAAAAGTGGCTGCCATATTAGTGTAGCTATAACTATAGAAATAACCCCACTTTAATGAACTCTAGGTATCTATAACAACAACTATAACTATATACCGAGTTTGACACAAATAATTCGGGGAACGTGTTTTTTGGTGTTATGACATGAGTTGTAACTATGAATCTAACAGAAGTTCTAATTGTAATGTTGGTAAAACAATAATAAACCATCCCCTAAATCACCATAGATAGGTGGTATATACCATTCCCAAATGGGTGGTTTATTATTGTTTTACCCACATATATTCATATCATGTGTTATTCCTTATTCAAAGAATGTCATAACCGGGGAGGGTAAGGGTTTTCCATCTATTGGGCTATATAATGAGGTTTACATCAGGCTTACGTAGTTTCTACGATACGGTTATACGAAAGAAGTGGGATTCTTTACTGGTGTTGCAGCTTCTCATGGGGTGCATGGGGTTATACTCCGAGAGAATTATCTCATACATCGAGTCTATGGCTAGGAATTAAAGCATCAACCGACAAGGCACGGTTTGGCGTCTGCAGACTTTACTGACCAAATGGCAACGTATTTCCGGGCAGGGCACAGTTCCCATTGCTTTCCACTCTTCTTCACAGTTTTTAACCGCTCCAGTTCCCATGGCAGTGCACCAAATCTCTTGTGGTGACACATTTGGGAAATTCATCAACCGCCCATGCAAAAAAACAGACAGATTGTATATGCAGTGATTTTGGCAAGATTTCAATGGTGGTTCCGATCTCCAAACTGAGATTGCCGGATTGCTTTTGTCAATACCAACTGATATCCCATGATATTCCGGTGAAAAAAAACACCTCTATATCCATATATGATATCCTTCTAAGAAATGACTGAATCCGATGTTTGATGCACAAATCAGTCCTTCCAGGCCTCACCAGTAGGTCTTTTCCGGAGACCTTGATGCTGACCCAGCCTGCAACGTGGATATGGAGATTTTAGGGGCATTGGTAACTACGAACCATAGCTACTCTCTGGTAAACTAGCAGTTGGCTATGGAAAATCACTATCTTTAATGGGAAAATCAACTATTTCTATGGTCCATTTTCAATAGCCAACTGTTAGTTTACCAGAGGGTAACCCCAGTTGGGTTCAGTGGGATAACAATGAAATACCAATCGAACGGAATCCAGAATGGGCATTGGATGTTCATGGGATATTTCACGGGATACAACTACTACGAACCATGGACTTAACCAATCAAACGTACTTAATCACCTTACTAACTTAGAATAGCCCAGTTGGTTTTATTCCAAGGTCCATGGAATTTCTACCCCCAATGATGGAACCCCCATTCACACAAGCTTCCCATATCATTGGGAATTCTTTGCGGGAGATGCGGATGTGTGGAAGTGGTCTGGGAGTAGTGGTCCCATCATCAGGGGTCCCTAGGGTCCCTAGGAATTCCACCAAAGATGGTGAGGCACATGTTGGTGGTGCATGACTCGAAAGATATGGGCTGAAGTGTCTGTGTAGACATGCACAGTGCAGGTGCAGAGCGTGTGTCTGTGGATATGCGTATATGCCGTCCTGATGTACCGCAAAATATCAAAGGTGTTTATGCATACATGCACGCATCCATGGATGTATGCAACATGTATCTATCTACATCATCTCCTATCATCCTATCTGATCTAGTGTAGTGTAGTCTAATCAAATGCAATCATATCTAACTTATCTTTCTCTACCTATCCATGTGCAGTGTCCGGACACCCCTAAATCCATAGGCTCAACAATTTCGACCCATGCCATGTCCGAAGATCTTTGAATCGCCCCGGCGCCTGTCTTTGGACCACGACCCGTCACCTGGGTTTTGGGATTGGAGAATGCACGTCTGTGGAGATAGTTATGAATATATTCAATGGCCATTTCAGAAACCTAAATTGGAGGTATCTACCATACATAAGACCTATGTAAGGGCTAAATTTCAAGGAATATCCTTACATCATATGGCCTTATACGGTATATTACCTCCATTTTAGGGTCCTGGAATTCCCCCTGATATATGTACGTGACCAGCGGAGCTTTCATCTGGAATTCACCTGAAGACTGACAGCAATCTACATCTGTCTATACGTATGTATATACAATGATTATTATATATATAGTTATATAATAATATACATATATACAATTATATACATATGCGATCATATGGGTATGTACGTACTAAATAGCATAAATCATGAGCTACCCAACGACTTGGGGGTGGGATGGTGGCCCAATGAACAGGTCCATTGCATTCCACCTCTCTCAGGGCATGTTGTTTCTGGAGCCTGTGGGTTTCGTGGATCCTACTCCTCTGCGAAATGGCTGAGATCAGAAAATGTTTGAAATGGAGATGCCAGCATGTTTTTTCTTTCTGAAGGAAAGAGACCTCCAAAATGGATACCAGGCACTATTTTAAATAGGCTTCACCCCATGAACCATCAACTAGACCGGATTTGGATCCCATCTTGGACCTCAAATCCTGTTTTTCGCCTACGGAGTTGCATCCCAATCACATCCCCCTAACATTAAACACATTCAAACATGCCCACGCAACGCCCTGGTTTAGTATTGAATTATTAAGTCTACTCATTCTTTGTTCCCAGTCCCAGTCATGTTTTCTTTTAATATTCGAGATCTCAGGGGAATCTGATTCGAAAAAAAATCCCCCTCATCAGGGATACTTGAAACATCCGGGGGAACCCGATCTTGATCTTAGGGATATGTGGAATCCTATTTCCAATGGAAAATCCCCAAGAAAATGCAGCTTTCAGCTGGGAAAATCATCGAAAATGGGGAAACGTCTAGCTACCTTGGATGATGGTAGGAGGCTAAATTCCCATCAAATATCCCAGTAAGAATCTATGTATCAATTTATCAATGATTCATCATTACATAATCATTATTTCCAGATATTTCCAGTGAAATCCCCTAAAAATGAAGGTTTCTGCTGAGAAAATCATCGAAACCAACGGAGAAACGTCCAGCTCGCCACCTTGGATGACACCGCCTCCGGGTCAAATCCCTGCGCCAGGGGGCCAATTCGAAGTTCAGCCGTGTGCCAACCAGCTCCAACTCCCGCACCTCGCTGTAAAGCAGCAATGGCTGCTGAGGGCTGTTGTATTGCTTTAGTAACATCTGGTTTGAGGTTTCATCTTGAATTCTATCATGCGTTTCTTGGAGAATTTTGGATATGGGATGATATGGGTATCGTTCATCAAAAAAAAGAGATTCATGACTCATGACTTTCACCGCGAATGGTAATCCAAGGAAGAGCTGTTGACCCACAAGTGATCTCTGCGGGCGCTTGCCAAAAATGCTTTGACCCACGATTCTCCTAGCCCAAAGGTCACATACAGACCCAGACTGCGACCGAAATTGCCAAGATGCAGATTCGCAACCTTTGATGCTTTCTCCATTGAACTATAATATATGCATATACAGTCATATATATATATATACAACGAATAACGTTCATATATGTACCCACCAGTAAACTAACGTTGCTATGGAAAATCACCATGTTAAATGTGTAGAGTAAATCATCGAACGAAAATGGTCAATCTATACCACTTCGCGAACTGTAACAGTCATTGCCAGAGGTTCCAAAGGGTATCCAGGGCACTTGCCACTTCAGCCAAGTGTCGGTGGCGCGGAAACCAAGCCTGCAGCAACCCCCAAGGCGAAAGCCCAGTGGTTGGCGAAGCGGGAAAAAAACGTGCTGAATGCATCGAAAATTCCAAAGGAAAGGACATGTGGGTGTGTCTGAAAATGGGGTATACTGTCTACCCTTCAAACAGCAATTTTTCAGAGGGAACATGTTGATGAACCGCTGGATTGGGGGGTACCAAATTCTCAGACAAACCATGTAAAGTTTAATGCAAAGGTATCCATGAGTGCTGCGAAATATCCGAGTGAAAAGAGATTTACGATCCGTTGCAATCTTCCAACAATTGGAGGAACCCCTCTTTCAAATGGTAAGAAAACGATGGTGTCTAGCAAAGATCAGGCAAGTATCCCCTTAACCAAGGTGTCTAACTGCACTTTTCATACTTGAGTTCTGCGGATATCAGAGTGCAGCTTAGCAAACAAAACACAATCACCACCAAATCCCATAGAATTCATCAAAGCTTCGGTAGATTCCCATCATGCAAATGTATATGTCGATCAACCAAGAACAAATCTTGGTGTATCTAGCAACCAACAAGTTTTGCCCAAAGAGACTTCGGAAGCTTTTAGCGCCATACGGGGGTCACTTTTTCTGATCCTTTTTGGTGGATGTTCCCCGAAACAAGCCATGCCCCTTTGCCTGCCAGAAGCCTCCGGCGATTTCAAGTCCTCCGCAGAAAATGTGAAGTCGATGGCCTAAAGTCATCAGATCATCTAAGTATATCTAAGTCAAATATCTGGGAATATCATCGAGTTGAATAATATGATATTTGATGATACGAGTATATGGAAAAAGATATCTTCGAATTAATATATTCAAATATTCTTCCATGCAGAGCTGTCCATATACCATGAAGCAAGCCAAACCAAGGCTTGCCAAATTTTCAGATCGCTGTGGAGCCTTGTGAAGAAATTCCAAACTCACCATAATTCATGGACAGGTCAAGTAGCTGTAGATTGTCTCAGATCTTGGTTGTTGGGGTAAAAATCTCCATGTGTGTTGCTCAAATCCCTAGGTTTGCTGGACAGATTTACCATTTCTGCGGGTGAAATCCCATGTGTGTTGCTTAAATTCCAATTTTGGTTGCTCGAATCACAGTTGGTTGTTGGTTAAAAATAAAACCATGTCTTGTTGATTAAATCCCAATCATGGTTGCTCATCCCATTGTCAATTGAATGATTAACTGGTTCACTAAAAATATACTCGAACACTTTGCTGGTTAATACATGGAGGTTTCCTAAAATTGGGGTACGCTAAATAGATGGTTTATTTCATGGAAAATCCTACTAAAAAGGATGATTTAGGGGTACCCCCATTTTAGGAAACCTCCACATGTTCATACCTAATTCGTTCCCATTCTCTGCAAGGTTTCCCAACATTTCAGTCATCATTTCATCGCTTTCCTCAACAGCCTCACGAACCGCTCCTGCGCAGTGCGCACCAACACTCCACCCGCGCAGCGGCCACCTTCGGAGTCAGGTGATGTGCCACAAATTGATGTGGAAAAGCCATGGGGAAACCGGAACATCATCTACAAATGGCGGGGAAATCCACAGATCCATGGAAGTTTAGAGGAAAATCATCTACAAATGATGGATTTTCTCAGATTCATGTGAGGTTTTAGAGGAAAAGAATCTGCATTCATAGTGGGATTTCTACATGGAACTAGTTTACGCAGATGTCCAATGACTCTAGCTTCCAACTAGATGATTTATACTTGAAATATGTATACAATTAGACGTTCATTGGTAATGTTAGCGAATGAATTCATGCAGTGATGCTTTACATTGATCTACCATGTTTAGTGACTATGGCCGATAGTGCATGTGATAATGATGGTCAAAAACCGCCAAACTTTTGAATGACAATCATTGCAACAGTGAGGATGATGGTCTATGATGATCAATCAAAACCAATGATCATGTAGTAACCAATCACCAGTTGTTTATGATGATGATACTCTATGATGAGTATATCATTATCATAGACCATTAATACCACTGATCATTAATGATTCTATCCCCACACCACCAGTTTACTGGTGGATTTTCATGTCCGCCAATTGATCATCATCCCAAAGGGACCGGTGCCAATTTTTCGGGAGAGGTGCGGTTTTTTATGCGATGGTCTAGCGATTCATCCAACGCCATGGTATGGGCAATTCCGAACAAGGATTTACCCTCTGGTAAACAGCCACATAGCTATGGAAAAGCATCATATCTAATGGGAAAATCAACTATGAATGGCCATTTTCAATAGCTATGTTAAATTACCAGAGGGTATGTCCCAAGTCCTGCAAAGCAGGACTAAGAGTCAAAGCGTTTGACACATCCCATGACTAAATGAACATCAAAACACACAAATTTCCCTCATGTAAACGTTTACGTAGATGTGCAAAACCGACCATGAATGTAGATCATTTTCTTTGGGAAACCATGGGTTTTCCACATCTATGTTAGCCCACCGCTGTGTATATGAAGCTGTTCATTCTTTTCGGGCACGGTGAAGGGACACATCCCCACAGGTGCTATGGTCAAGTTACATAGGAAATCTACGGGTTGTGGTCATTTATCACAATTGAAATCCTTACAGTGGGTATGTGCTATCCCCATCATCTTTCTATACTTGCACGGAAGCCGTAGTTGGTATGTAATATATAAATCCCTATTAATGGATTGATGACCATCCCATCTGAAAAGAAAACAAACCATGTCTTGACAGTGGCACATACTGTGGATGAGTCAGAAATCCTGCACCACCTTGGTTGAAACCCTGCGAATTAGATGGTAAATAATGGGATAGAACACATCCCTCAACTGATGCTATGGCTATCTTCCACCCACTTGCAGTTTCACGTTTCCTGCCCTCTCCCCACATCCCACTGCCGCACCTATGACTTCCCAAGTGCCTTGATAGTAGGATTTTTCCAGCACGCCATGTTCGATGACCAAAGGGGGACGGGGACTACACAAAAAAAATCTGAAAAAGATGGATCAGCACATAAGCCAAAACATACGGTTGCTTCTGTTTGCCAAAATCAAAGCATCAGTGTATGTACATAGCGACTATTGGACACAAAAATATCAAACATTTGATGATCGACAAATATGTTATATATATATATCTAAACAATCATGCATTTATTGAGAATACGATACAAACGGGACAAAAACATGGCCCACAAACAAGCCTCTTGAATTCTGCACAATCTACAGTAGAGTTCGGGCGAGATTTAAGGTGCTAAGGCCATCTAAGGCCATCATCTATAAGTCTATGAGCTTGGTCCACATTGTCGCTGTCCAACTGTTCATTTCGGAGGCGCGACAGGATCTGAGATCACCACAATCCTCATCAAAACTCGTAGGTTCAACCAGAGTTTCAGGTGGGATTTGGCCATCTTAGGGCATGAACAACTATCATAATATGGGGATGGTTTGTTTCACTCCCTGTTGTGCTAGTTTGATTTGATATGTATATATATATATATATCATGACAACTACCAATTAATACTAAAACTCACATAATACTACTACTGATAACTCTTTCTACTAAAACCACTACCAATTACCAAGCTGATGCCTTGGGGATGGAAGCACCGAGCCCCGAGGTCCAAGTGGGTCCCCTAGGGTCCCAACTCCCAGCGGCCGGAACAGGCTCACCTCCCAAGGGGAACATGGTCTGATAATAAAATAATAGATGTTAGATCTACATGTAAGTATATGTATAGTGTATAGAAAAAACTGCGCATAGTCGACTATGCTGTATGATCATATATATACAGTACAATTGTATAACATGAATATATATATATATATATTATGTGTGGATGCGTCTGGTATTCCCATCAAATGGCAAGGTAATAGGGACACAATCATAAACCCCGGGCGCTCTGGTGAAGCCCAACATAGCTGCTACACTAAATGGATGGCATTTTTAACCGACGCCATATGGCATTGCATGGGTTTTGATCTATCACCAGATGCCAATAGAATATCTCCAAGAAAATATCCGATGTTCTTCTATGTTTTTGATGATTTCTACAGGAAAATCATCCGAACATGTGTTCTTTAATGTAGCCCATAGCCGGCCTCCCAGGAATCCCTCCGCGGGTTCCAGAACCATCTTACGGAAAGATCATCGAAAAAAATGGATATATATTTATTTATATATATATATATATATACACATATATCTATATAAATATGTATATGTATATATATATATATCATATATCAGTAGTATACAGTCTATATAGGTTCTCAACCACATGGGGATGCACCCAGTGATTTACCTACACCTTTTTTTGAGGCTCCCCTCCAAAGGGCACCTCTCGAGCGCGGCGATCCCGCACCTGAAGACAGGGGAGCGGGAATCATCTTCTCAGGTGGCACTGTTTTTATCACTTACCCTCTGGTAAACTAACATGAGCTCTGGAAATCACTAGGTGTATCTATGTGTAATGGGTAAATCATCTGAAAAAATTGTTTCATTTTCGATAGCTATGTTGGGTTTCTGGAGGGTATATCGTTTTGAAAGCGATATAGTTGTAGATTGGAATGACGCCAATCCGCCGGCCTGCCGGCGTGTCTGATTGGAAGGTGTTGTTCCTGTTCTGTTCTTGGCTTGTACTTGTTCCTCTAGTAGTAGTAGTAGTAGTAGTAGTAGTAGTAGTAGTAGTAGTAGTAGTAGTAGTAGTAGTAGTAGTAGTAGTAGTAGTACTAGTAGTAGTAGTACTAGTAGNGTAGTAGTAGTAGTAGTAGTAGTAGTAGTAGTAGTAGTAGTAGTAGTAGTAGTAGTAGTAGTAGTAGTAGTACTAGTAGTAGTAGTACTAGTAGTAGTACTAGTAGTAGTGGTAGTACTAGTAGCAGTAGTAGTAGTAGTACTAGTACTAGTACTAGTACTAGTACTAATACTAGTACTAGTACTCGTACTAGTAGTAGTAGTACTAGTAGTAGTAGTAATAGTAGTAGTAGTAGTAGTAGTAGTAATAGTAGTAGTAGTAGTAGTAATAGTAATGGTAGTAGTAGTAGTAGTAATAATAATACTAGTACTAGTACTAGTACTAGTACTAGTACAAGTACTAGTACTTGTACTAGTACTAGTACTTGTACCTTGTACCTTGTACCTTGTACTTGTACTAGTACTTGTACTTGTACTAGTGCTGTAATAATAATAAGTGTAGTCGTAGTACTACTACTACTACTACTACTACTACTACTACTACTACTACTACTACTACTACTACTACTACTACTACGACTACGACTACGACTACGACTACGACTAC
>BGPT01000941.1:28598-75737 GCA_003297045.1 Symbiodinium sp. clade C Y103 | reverse complement strand
GCTACTGCTACTGCTACTGCTACTGCTACTGCTGCTCCTGCTCCTGCTCCTGCTCCTGCTCCTGCTCCTGCTCCTGCTCCTGCTCCTGCTACTGCTACTGCTACTACTGTGCTGCTGCTGCTGCTACTACGCACTTCTACCCCTACTCCTGCTCCTACTCCCAATACCACATTAAATGCTCAATGCAAGCTGCTCAATACCCAAGTCCCAGAGGTCCCGAGAAAAGACTGCCAATTGCCTATGGCCGGCGGGCTTGCCGTAGGCAATTAAATAGAGACCGAGTGAAATAAAGTCATGTGGGAAGCCAATGCCACAAACCTACCATTTGGGGATGGTTAAAATCCAACCCATATAATGGCAATATTTGGGGATGCTTATGACATGGGGTTTACCACATTAACAAAGACCTTAAGCCACCCAGTGAAGATCCAAGAAATGGGATGATTCACTAATGTGCCATGGAAAAACAATGCACTCTCACATGGAGGGCAGTGAATCTGGCTTCCACAAGACCTCGTTGGCAAGTGGTTTATAAGCAAGTGGCTTATAACTAACCCATATACATTGAACTGGGTTTCATCCCCTTGAAACTTCTATGAGAGTAACGATGATAGTCAACAACATATATACGAATTGGGACGTACATCCAAGTAGCACCTAGCGAAAGCAATTCTCTTATTGATATTGAAGGACTGGTGCAACCGATCATGATAAAGACCCCAACAAGTCGGAACCCACAATGAATAAATAGAATACAAAATCATGGTTCCTGTGGAACTATCCTGCCGCTATCTGGGTTTATGCAGATCAGGATTTGGTGTATTGTTGGGTTTAGCAAAATGTGATGGGTAAGCATCCCAACCTATTTTAACCACCAAAACTTTCCTCAGATCCACCCATGTTTGAATCATTTGGGTTTGTCTGCAATACGGCAACCAGTTCCATTTCATGCTTGCAAACTTCATGTCCCCCATCATCTGATGGCCACATATTGGGTACATTCCACTACTATGTATAGCTAGCTAGCTAGATAGATACATATAGATATGTGTATATATATATATATACATACATTAGTTTATAACATTATATTAATATTATAACATAATCTTAGAATGTTATATATCCCAGTCCCATAAGAAATCCCAATCCATCCATATGAATTTTCACGCAGCGGGGCGTCCACTTTCCAGCGCCCACCGCCTGCGTTGGATTCAACGAGTTCTTCGTCCTCTGGACCAACGATGTGGCCGTTCGCCGCCGCTGCCTGCGATTTCGCCATCGGCGCAGGGACATGGTGATGGGATGGCAGTGGAAACATCTGAGGATGTCGCCCCAAAAAAATGGGGGGGGGGGGTTAACTGAGTGACCAACCAAAATGTGGGGAAAAACCACGGGACTACCCATTTGGGGATTTTTTGCTAAGATCAAAATCCGTGCTCTTCTGGTTTTGACGTGTTTTGACACCAAAACCGCATAAAATCGTAGGTCGGAATAGTGAAATAGCTGGATGTTCATCCGCTCCGGAAACTCGTCACAAGCAATGCTTGTAATATCTGGCTTAAGAGAACATGAAATCAATTGTCATTCCATTCACTTCATAGAATCATAGAACCATAGAATCCCATGCCATAGAATGGAATCATTTGCCACCTTGTCTTCATAGAATCATGTGTCATTCCATTGAGACAACATATAACCATAGAATCCCACGTGGCGACAAATCCACCTAAGTTTATGGGCTACTTTGCACGGAAAATACCCGTAGAATCCCATGTTTCCATTGGAGACTTCAAGTGAGCACCAAGGTTGATGCGCCCCGGAATGCCCCCCCCTAGTTCAGAACTAATTTACCATCAACAAACAATTACTTTCTGATTCTATCCCCATATCTTTAGTGGTCAAATACATCTTAAAACCCCTCAAAATGATGCCTATATCCCCGAAAACTCATCAACACCAGGGTCAACATGGTTGAAACCCACTAAGAATTGCAAACAATTGACAAAATCATTGATGATAATGGCTAAAAATGGTTAAACATGGTTTAAAATTGTTAAAAACCCTTTAAGGATTCCGAAACGTAGTTGCAAACAAGTTTAAGAATTTGTTAAAATATGTTGACGCCAAACCCTGCATTCGCCCATGCCCACATAACACACCCAGACAATATACTGGTCACCTGAGGATCCACGAAAACACTGGCTATACGCACTGATTTTGACCTTAGGTTTCAGCATTTAGGGTTTTTGGGCTTATGTTTTTTGGGTTTTAGGGTTTATTGTTTTTGGAAAGTAAAAAAAGCGCTAGTCCTACGCAGGGATTTGAGCATGTCAAAGCATATGCGAGATCTGTCATGGGCAAACGTAGGGTTTGCAGCGAACATGCTAAAGATGCTAAAACCCACCAAAAATTGTTAAAACTTGTAAAAACCCAGAAACAATGGTTGAAACTGGTTTAAAACCCATTCAGAAATCTTTGAAACTGCTTAAAATCCAACAAATGTTGAAGAAAATCCCCTAAGTCATTCCCTTCCCCCCCTGCCCCGCCCCCCGGCAGCGCCTCCTTTGGGTGGTGCAAGTCCCGCAGAGCCCGACGGAGCTGACGCTCGTGCAAGCGCGGCATGGCGCAGAGCGTCACCAACTCCTTGGCAACTTCCGCGGCGAAGTTGGGGAAATTCGACCATAAACCATAGGAAAACCATAGGAAAACCATAGGAAAACCATAGGAAAATGGTGATTGAAGCAAGAAGAATGATGATTCAATGGGATTTTGGCTGGGAATATGATGAACATGTTACAAACAACAATTAGGGAATGTCTTTCTGTAATGGAAAAATGGTCCATGAATTCCCCACCTTAGAAACTAGAGACCCTACAAAAATGGACTTTTCACTGGAATCAGGAAGATTTTTTTTGGATATCCAACATTCTTATGGAAATGTCTCCATTTTTTTCGGTGGACCACCATGACCGATCATCCCTTTGAGATCCCCATTCGGGTTATCCGACTGGTGAACCACGAGTTTTCTGGTGATGAAAAACAGCGAAGTGGCAGTGGATGTGGATTTGGATGTGGATTTTATGACTATCACTCAATAAATCTCACCATCATTCAATCAGTACATCATCGAAAAGAATGGACCATGGCTTCCATAGTTAGTTCACTGAGGGTGTGGACTGGTGGTACATGATTTGAACTGGGTGATTCAAAACGAAGCCCACAGTGCCACTTGCGATCCGTCCATTTGGCTAGATGGGGATGGTTGGAATGTCTTGGTGGCTAAAAAAAATGTGAGATGGAAGCGGATATGATAGAAACAGGCCAGTAGGAATACCAACAATATGTGGCATCCTGATCACAATTATCCAGAATATTATCCTGATCACAACTTTTAGTAATCATCATTATCTTTTACCAAAGAATATTATCCCCATCATAATTGTCCATAATAATACTCACAATAATATCAAAACCAATAGTATAATAACCATGATCAGATTACCAATGATTGTCATAACTATAGATTTGTCCAACGGTAGTATCCACAATGATGTGGTATACCGGTATACCCAATAACAAACCTCTATTGACGATGGTTGTTTTTTTGGTTTACCACATTACTTTCTGGCTGAACCATATGACATTCACTAACCACTAAGCTGAAAATAGCTGTTATCATGGAGCCATTTGGGGATGAATCCCTGAATCCAATTCCCATCATTCCAGCGACGTCATATTGAGGTCATTATATTTCATCCAGATAGCATCACCCCTATCAATTCACCATGTTTGCACAAGGAATTGTGATCATCCCTATACTTGGTGGCTCGCTTCCCACGGATCCTAAGTAGGTTAGTTCACCCCAGTTTTGTGAGTGGATTAACCCTACAAAAATCCCACTCGCAAAAACCAGGGATTTCACCTGCTTAGGATCCGTGGCTAGTGAGACCATATGACTATCAACTTAGATTCTTAGCATTTAATCACCATTTTTAGATGGTGAAATCTCCACATTTTTCCAAGGCATCCATGGCATTCCACACCAAGCTGCGCTGACGTCTTCCTCCGTGGCCCGGCGGATGATGCGGAAGTCGTCGAAGCCTTCGGCCTGCCGGAGACGGTCCACCTGGGACCCCAACCGGGGTAGTCTATGGGTAATATGTAGGTTAAGATCATCATAGATACCCTCCGGTGTCATCAAACGTGGTTAGCTTGGAAATCCCCCGAACTAAGTGGAGGTTTTCTAGCTGGGAAAATCCTCGAACTAAATGGTGGAGTTTCCAGCACGCCATGTTTGATTACCGGAGGGTAGTCATATATGTGACTAAAACTGAGGTACTATACCATTTGTTTGGCCATATTTGCTTGGGATATTCGATTACATTGCCCTGAAATTTAGGCCGTATATATGGTAAGTACCTCCAATGTAGGTTCCTGAAATGGCCATTGTGAACCCAACTGAGGTATTCCATGGGGAAGAAGTTCACAGAATATATATGTTGTATAAACTGGATAATTTACAGTACCATGTTGATTGTTCTATATACATATATATACAATGATATTTCATTGGTCAAATCCATCGTTCATAGTAGTCATATCCCATAAAAAATAAAAACGTGAATATCTAAATAAGTACCCATTTTGGGCGGTTCCATTAATATTATTCATGTCCCACTAAACCCAACTGGGGCTATCCCATTTGTAAGTGGACTATAACCCAAGTTTCCCATCTATTTCCACCTTGGATTGCTCTAAATTCTGACTGCCAATTGGAGGGGTAAGACTGTAAAGTAGTTGTTTCAATTACCATTGGAATTGGTGGGACCCCTGGTGAAAATAAATTGGTGGATTAATCTTGGCTCAAAATTAGTGCAGCATTTGGTGTGTGTCTGTCATAGAAAGAATCGAGTTTAACATCATTTTAAAGAATGCTCCACCAATCCAAAGCCCCGCCAGGGCCAACACTTCCGATATTGTCAAATCACGTTCACTTGTTTAAAGTTGATTACTGGGTAATCATATGCAATCATATAATCATTGTCAATCTCACAAGCTAATCCTATAAAACCAACAGGGGCTATCTACAATATTCTACAATAACAAACCATCCCCAAATCTTGTGCCTTATTGTTATTGGGCTGGCTATCGTGTAATACCCTGTGTGGGATGCCTTAAAATGACTCCCAGCCATGGCTGGTTGGGGCTGGGCGATCCAGAACTCTGCTTAGATGGCCCCATGAACTTCGCTGTTGAGTCACCATCTTAGTTGCCTTTTTTGAAACAGCACATCTAGTTACCCTCTGGTAATTAAACGTAGCTATTGAAAATGGCCATGGAAATAGTGGATTTTCCCATCAAAAATGGTGGTTTCCCATAGTTATTTTAGTTTACCAGAGGGTAGTTCATCTTGAATCCTCGTCTTTGCAAAAGGATCTCCATGCAAGTTGCTTCTCTCAGAAAAGAACACTGCTAAAACCTCCACACTTCCCTCAGCTAGATCCGTCCATGGTGAAAATTCGCGAAGTAAATCCCCAGTTCTGCTCATACATCACCATATTTTATCCATATTTCACATTTCATATTTACTTAAGTCAACTAAATTCCGCAACACTCTCCCTTTCATCTTTCAACTCGCTTTCGTAAATCCACCATGTCTCTGGCGTTTCCACGCCTGCAGCAGCCCGAAGTATCGACCCAAGCCCAACTCTTCCAACCACATCTGCACTTCCGAGCCGGCGGCCTCCGGGAGACCGCGACGGCGCGACGAACCGGCCATGGCGGTTGAAATATGTCAACCTTTGATGAAGGAAAGATGACGCTTGTGTTTCAAAGCGTTAAACGTTGATATATGTTGATGATATGATATGTATTTATCATTATGTATGCGGTACGTTCAAGTATATTTTCCAAGTGATTTAGGTGAAAAATGTAGGCAAATAGACCATAAGACCAAAATTGAGACCCATTTGGAACAACTAATGTCGGTCAAACGTCTGCCATGTCTAATATGAATACTTTCATGTTCTAGTGACAGGGTTTCAGATTCTAGGTACACTTGTATGAATTCTCATGAAAGTTTCCTCCATCAAGCTGGCTCAAAACATTAAAACAAAAAAACATAAAACCAGCTATAAAGTACTTTGAAACCATCACCTGGGTAGTTTTAAGCCGGATCTTCGGAATATATAACCAAGTAAAAGACCCTAAAAACCACCAACAATGAATGTCATCGCTGCCGCATCGCTGCCAAGCGACATCATTTTCCGCCATGTCGAAGATGGGTGGAGCCGCCATGCCATCAGCGGTTGTGGGAAGAAGTGACATACCAGATATGTTGATGAGGTTTGATTGTTATAATATGTTTAGTAAATTGGAAAGAAAAACCCTGTTATCAGTTTTTGAGTTGATTCTTTGCCAGTCCAAACTTCTTGCAACCGGAATCATCAAAGTGCTGAGTGCTGATGCATCTTCAGTGGGGACAGGTGCAGAATGACGTGAAAGTCGCCAAAATATACCAAAATTCCGTGAAAAATCAGTGGGCCAAATTGGAGATCATCAAGTTTGGATGGTTTATATAGACATGAACCGTTTCTGGCGTTGGTTGTTGTGCAAATCCGTCCTTGAGGTGCTCAATCTGTTGAGTTCATGGTCACGCGGGATGAGTGCTGGCTTCAGGGCTGAGTGTTCAATCCATATCACTTTTGATTCGGAAACCATGACATATCATTGGTCATATGGAGGTTCCCGTACATGGGCGTACCCCAAAAATGGTTTATGATGGAAAATGCTACTAAAATGGATGATTTAGGGGTACCCTCATGACTTAGGAAACCACTATATAGTCATATCATGTTGCCAGACATCAATCCAGACCTACCACTGTGCTCCCGGTCATGATGAAACTCCCCCGGCCGAAGTTTCAGAAAAACGGCTACCCTACCAGGACCTAAAACCAATGTCCTGCTGAGCCCGCAACGTTGCAGCGAAGCTAGCCGGGTGTTCACAGCCCAAGAGACAGCACTTGGGTTGCTGCAAAATAAGTACTTTCCCTCCTGGTGGTCAAACATGGCAAAGGAAAATTTGCTTTGAAACATAATGTCCCTGCTTAAAAAGACCTGGATTTTCCGTTGCACTATTCGATGACCGGCAGGCTAAGCCATTGCTGTTCTTGAGATATAAGACAATGCGTATACCAAACACATCTTCCCTTGTTCCAGTGGCTGGTTGATCATGATCATCATCATCATCATCATCATCATCATCATCATCATCAGAGTAGTGCTGCGGAGAATCAGCTGCAGTAGTCAATCGCCAGACAGTGGTCAAGCACACATCGTCAAACCTTGATTTGTGTTGCACCGGAAGTCTGCCGCTCCTGCAACAGCTCAACAGCCCGTACGCATCATTGAACGTCTCCACCTTACTTGCCAGCATCTGATTCGCCCTCTCCCCTTCCTCCAACTCCGCATTTGCGCGCTGCAGCTTTTGCGCTGCCTGCTGGAGTCTTTCCTGCAGCTCTTGATTTTGGCTTGACGAAGCTGCTTGTTGCTGGTTTTCCAGGAGACTCAAGGCGAGTTGGGAAGGCCAGGGCCGAACTTCGGCGGAGTCGCATTGATCAACCGAGGTCGCAGCGAGCAGCAAGCAGCCAGTTCTCTGACATAGTCTTGTTGTGCCAGACATTCTCACAGCGCCACAGCGTTTCCAACGTTTTAAAACAAATTTGTTTGTGGATTACCATGTCACCCCAAAAACGAATAACAACTCTATATCTTTCCTTTTCAAACCATTTGCCACACTCTCCCAGCCTGATTTGTTTTGTGGGTTCCCATGTCACCCAAAAACCAATAACAACTCTATATCTTTCCTTTTCAAACCATTTGCCACACTCTCCCAGCGTGATATTCCATGCACAGGCATTAGGCTCGATTTTAGTTGTTCATGTCCCTCTACATGTGCCACACTATCACAGCGTTTTTTCCATTATACAACTGAAAGTTAGTAGTTGGCTTTGAGCTGTTCAATTCATTGTGGAGAATCCAATGAGAATATTATTCATCATCCTCGTCATCTTTGCCATCTTTCAACATTTTTTGGGACATTTTTGGTTCCAGAAATCTGGACGACACTATTGAGATTATCCGATTTTTACCAGCTCAAATGCACCTTCACCCATAAGAATGGTAAGACTACCAGCAAGTGAGGATTATGCAAATTGGCAACAAAATATGGAAAATAGGGATATGTACTAATACATATACTTTTTCCGCTTCAGACTGAAATGCTAGATAATTTTCGTTCATGTTGAGATTATTTGCCCTGCAGATGTACTTCGGTAGATCCCAGTTTTAAAAGGGTCAGAATTGCCCCACTTATTATCTATATGTTCTGTTGAGACCTTGGAGAGTTTGCCACATATTCATACTGAAATATATATTTATATATATATATGTATAAATATGTGTATTTATAAACATATATAAACATATATTATAAATCTATAAATAGATATAAATATATATATATATCCACGTGTATATCTTTTTGATGGCTTCCAAGACTCAAAACCTTTGGGATTTCACTTTCCAGGACCTCGCGGAACGCCTTTGCCCGGCGGCGCAACGGTTGCCACTGGAGCCGAAAACAGCGCGAAGTTGGCCCCAGTTCGTTGGGGAAGTTGGTGCCGCCATGGGAAAATCTATGGAAATCTATGGAAAATCATGGGAAAAATGGGATTTAATGGTGACTTATGGTGATTTCATGGGATTTATAGTTGATTCATGATAGCTGATCCACCATTTATGGTGATTTAATAGGATACTGATGGACATCACCAGGTAAACTAAGGATTCAAACCGACAGAAATGGTGATATCATGGGATTTCATGGGATTTAGTGGGCGAAGTTGGTGAACATAACTCCAATAACACTGGTTGATGATACTTATAACTATATATATAACTATAGTATTCATGGAGTTTACAAAGCAACAAACATAACTCGGGGGGCCCCAGAATTGCAGGTTTCACCAACAAAAAACGGCAATTGGGCCCAAATCATTGTCCAACATCGTGGATCCAAAGCTTGAAACCCTAGGTGAGGTGATGCCAAGAGAAGCCAACCGAGAAACATGGTGTTGTTTGTTGCTGGACTTGAGGCCCTACTTGGCCAGTTACAAGTGAGTTGAGTTCATCTGTTGACCAGATTTTCCCTTCCTGTCACATCCCAGAGCCTGTTTCAATGGCCTGAAATACAAACCGTCCATGGCTTCACACCCCAACTCACTGCAAGACCCCCAAAAATGCGTAGCTTTTCCTGGCACCTTTCTGGTCGATGCCACAAAGGTTAAGTGCACCATGGTCTCCAGATTCGGAACCCAAGGCGTCTTATTTTTCATGGTCCCCCTCGCAAAACTCAACGACTGGGACCCGGCAGAGCTGGGATTGTGGGATGAGTTCGTTGTTGACAGTATGTACTGCCAGGGTGTTCTGAATTCTCATGGTTTGCCTCCCAAAAACAGAGAAACACACGTGGAATCACATGGAATCGCATGGTCTCAGGGTTTGATGCCCATCTCTTCCATGATCTTCAGAAAGGTCAAATTGATCTCGGGTTCCTCTTCCTGGAAAACCGTTCAATGGAGCAACTGAGCAACACCCAGCTGTGTGGACATGAAATCATTGGGATGATGATGATGATGATGATGATGATGATGATGATGATGATGATGATGATGATGATGATGATGATGATGATGATGTGCCAATCTACAGGGAAGGTTTTCGCAGCGTTTTTAGACAGACTCGTGTTGCGATCAGCATGAGCCCGGTGAATGGTAGAAAGCTAGTGTGGGGTTTACCCTTGTTTTTGCCCTTTAGTTGCAATCGTGTACCATCATTGCCATATCTTTTCCAAATTCATGAGACATCACCCAGACCTCCACCCACCACGCTGGCTCACTGGGCCGGTCCTCTTCTCCCTCCACCATGGCACCCATGGCGCAACAGTCCAAGCAGGTCTTCCCTTCGGAATTCCTGGAGCGGCGAGGCGGCTCAAATCCCAAGGGATTCCAGTCGTCTTCATCCATTCTTCAGTGGTTTTACACGGTTACATCATCTACCAATGGGAGATATCTTCAAGATGATTGCCATGTTATTTATTGTAGTTTAATTTGCTTGGTGAACTTGGTGAGGAATGACATCAACTCTGCACAATGCTGGACATGTGGCTTTCACTCCAAACCATCATCAGCCACGGCGTCCTAAGTTTTTTTAGACCATCAATTTAAGGACAATCGATATGCTCTCAATTTCTCATGTATACCGCTGTATACCTAATGATCACCGCCGATCCGTATAGGGTCAGTTCATTCTGGTGGTATTCACACCTTTTCATAACCATTGTCCAGCTCGATGTTCATTTCCCCCCGCCGAGGTACTATCGGTGGCATGATCTATCCCTAGACAACTAATGTGGTAAACCAAATAATAAACCATACGTCCAATCCAACTTACCTACCCTTTGTAAAGGTATCCTAAACAACATCATAAAGATAGTGGCAAAAACAATAATGTCTTATCCAATAATGGATATGATGGATGCTACTCCCATCAGTAATCAATATTTAGTATTTCACCATTAATGAATATCCAGCACAACTATGATAAACATTACCCCCCATCAATCATAGTGGATTTGGCTTATCATACTTGTTCCTTTGGCTTAACGGCCTATATTGGAGGATAAATCCTTGCTTTTCATTGAGTTCGATGATTCTCTCCACTCAAAACTTGGGATTTCAAAACTCCGGATCTTCCTCTGAAATCTCTCAAATGGCTACGAGTCAAAACCCTGGTACCTTCTGTTCACCCCAAGTCATAGCTGGGATTTATGGATGTTCATCCCATTAAAAACTGATAATACCCTCTGGTAATCAAACATGGCAATGGAAAATCCACCATTTATAGTGGATTTTCCCAATCAAACCTTCATTTAGTTCGGGGATGTCCAAGCTAGCCACGTTTGATTACCAGAGGGTATAATAGGTTTTGACCCATCCCCAAATTCTCCATCGCCTCGCCTGGCCGAGACGTCGGCCTTGGCCTCCAGCAGCAGTTGCAGCACCGGGCGCACTTGCTCAGCCTACGACGAGGACGCGGGGGGCTGCGGAGTTTCACCAAAAATCGTCGAGTTTTACCTACTCGAATGTAAGGTGTTAGAATCTATCTATAGTAAATATCTAGCAAATATCTAGATGTAGATCTAGTAATGAATTTCTATATCTTATACATCTAATATCTCTTACCAGATGAATAGATATATATTACGTAATGGGAAGGAAATATATATCTGACTAATTTACACGGATAGATATAGGTTATAGGTAGATATACAGAGATGGAGATAGAGACATGGACTGACATAGATACTTGCCATAGTGTCATTTGATATGGTGATGAGCCAGCTTGATGTTATTTTCCGTGTGTTTTGCCAGGAACAAAAAGGATTGTCTAAGTATATACATTAACATTACATTAACTACAAAAATCTTGGCATTCTACGCCAGCTTATGGTACTTGTTTGATGATACTTCATGGATCTTGACGGAAGCTGAAGACTGACACAAGAAACGATGATAGATTCTGGATTGTGATCATCCCCAATATATTGGATAGTATAGTCCCATATGACAATCAACCAAAAGGGGTCTTGAACGCTGCTCAGATGATGCACAAGGGTTACATAGTTAGCTGGATCTGACATTATTCCTCCTTGAACATAGCCAAAATTGGCCATGTAAAACCTACATCGAACGAAGATTGACCGGATACGAGTAAGAGACAATCATGAAAGTGGAATGGAAAATGAAAATCCCAGGTCTCCATTGGTGTGTTTCCACTGAGTCGGTCCCGAGAAAATGGACTGGAAGGCTATGTAATGCTTATCAAACAAAGGATTTGCCGCCGAAAATAAGTATATAGCTTTGTAACATTTTGTAGCCGTTTAGAGGAGTTGACTTCATCATTGAAGCGACTTTCCGGAGGCGGAAAAGTATCGAAAAGTGAGAAATTTTGTTCTTTTCATGGTGTCCTAGGCCTGAGACATCCTAAGACTACCTCTCTTGTTTGGACCCCAATGAACATGATACCCCTTCAGGGGTTGCCGTGACAGCTCAGATTTAATCCCATCCACAGAAAAACAACACCCACCATTCTATCGTTCCAAATGTGATAAATGATTAATGTTGAGCAATGCCGTTTCATCCCCTACTAAAACATGGTTTCTGGAAGCTGTTTCATACGAACGGAGGAAGGGATCATTCATGGCATGCTTGCTTCGAGTTGCTTTTGAATGACTTCGACGAGTAGTCTGATGAACGAACGATGGAAGAAAAAAAAGCCGCGACTGACGGGTCAAAAAACCAGTGTCTTCATTTCAGGAAAAATTGAACCAACTTGTGGACGTTTGGGCACCCCAATGTCGACCATCAATTTGACCCCATCGAAAAAAGTGCTTGTTTTGAGTTTCACTTTCGACCATTTAACCTCCATTCAACCTCCCCCTCCACCACGAGCAGCACCATTGTTCAACCGGCACTCAGTTGTAGTAACTGCTATCCACGACCGGGCTTCTTGCCGGTGTGTCGAAAATGTGCCGAAAATGTGTGGAAATGTGTCGAAATGTGTCGAACTTTCGTCGTCACAGGGACCACTGACCTTAGCTTTGCGGTTGAACATCAAGAATAGGATTAAAAGATGTTGAAAATAAATGGACAATATAAATAATCCCCGTAGATTCCCCAGTGGTCGTTCAACGATTGCAGGACAATGCCAAAGATTTCTGCCACATAAAAATGTGGGATTCCCTAGTCATGGTTGATTCATGGTCATTGACCAACTTGGAACCCCAAAGAACCAGAAGTAAATGGTTTTCCCGCTTCCAACCCTTTGTTAAGAATTCTTTGCTATGTACCATAGGGTCTCAGAACCATGGATCTTTCTGGTTGGAACTGGGGTTCCGATGAGAAAATCGAAAAATCTATCAGAAATCATTTGGCCCAACACTAAGTAGATTCCCTAGTCATGGTGGATCAATAGTGATCATGATTAACAGGAATGGACCGAGGGGTTGGTAAAGCGTATCTGTTGGAGATGAAACATCCCCCGGAATCCCTTGGGTAATATTCAAAACACAAAACGTAAAAAGCCTCCGGCAATCAAACATAACTACGGAAAAGTCCAGCATTTATAGATTCGATCTTCCATGATTTTGCTATATCCGTGTACATTTTCCAGCAATCAGGCTATCCATCTTTGATTCTTCACAGACCGGTCCAATCGCTGGGAAGTGACTGGAACACTTGCAGGCCTTGCAAACGTCGCCGCGCCATTTCGACGAATCGGCCACGAAGCACATCTGAACCCGCAGGTGGCCCTCAAAGGTAGCGCAAACCTTCCTTGGGAGCGCGCCGGGGGTGGGTTTCCCATGGGAAAAACCATGAAAAACATGGGAAAATCCAGCTGAAATACATGCTGAAACTGGAAATGTGCAGGTAATTTCATGAAAACCCGGCTAGCTATTTGGGCGTTTGTCGAGGAGATAATGAAGATCTAAGGAACAATGTTTAAAATGAAGCTGGACATTCAAACATGAAGTTATAGAATGTTAATCAAAGGCGGATGGTTCTTGGGGAGTTAGGAAAGACGACTTGAATGCCACCTGGGCCGGTGCAATACATCTGAACAACTAGAAAAAAAAAACATCATCTTATGGCCTATGGGGATTGACAAGAAACGCATAAACATCTTCAAGTCTTGAAGCATCTTGAAGCATCTTGAAGCATCTTGAAGCATCTTGAAGTATTTGTTGGGTGCAAAAGTTCAAATCAGAAAGTTCACCAAAGCTACCTTTTTATGGCTGATCTATCCCCAACATTGGTAGTACTACCCCCATGTTGATTGGTTCAATCGCGACCAAGAGTCATGATTCCGCTCACCTCCACTAACGATCCGGACACAAACCTGACAGGTCGCTTTGCCAAACGGTGAAGCTTCCAACAGTCCCACCATTTTCCCCCCGGATGGTAGCTATCATTTGCCTATATTGGATTGGAGCAACCCTAAATGTCGAGAAATGTGGTTAAAATCATGGTTTTTCAAAAAAGTGACGACCCTTTTTTCAGGGGACTTGGAATTGGGCATGGCGTATCACAAGCATACCTGGGATTGCAATACCTCCGGGGCCTGAAAACAGATGATTTGGGGAGTTTTCCTCAATCCTAACCATCCTTGATGATGTCGCGGGGAGGTCTCTATGGTTCACCCAGATTTATACCCTCTCCAATCATGCCATTTAAGGAGTGTGGAAAACCAGGCACCGCGGTGAGACTGTTTGGATAGATTCTGACTGAGAACCTGCCAAAAAAAAAAAACAATTCTCTTGGAAAACTGAAATCTAAACGATAAAATTGAACAAAGATCACTGACAAAAAGACACCAAGGTACAAGGGCATTTTGTGAAATGCCGCCACTTGATCCGGCAAATTCGCGAAGCGTGCCATCCCCATGTGTCGGCAATCGCCGCGTTCACCGCGTTCGCCTTTTTCGGCGCGCTCCAACGCGGCGCGGGCGTCGCTACACATGCGATGAAACAAATGGCAGGAGAAGTCCGTGGCAAAAACAGCGGTCAAGGATTGGCCCGAAAGAGAAGCAAAAGGAGAGGAAGCAGCCTCAGTTTTTGAGACACTCTGAGTAAGACTTCGAAGATTTTGAGTTCTGGCAGACTATGTTCAGGTTATTGAAGTGTAGCCATGTGATGATTTCCCTATAAATATATGGAGGTTTCCTAAAATAGGGGTACCCCCAAATCATCCATTTTATAATAGGAATTTCCATTATAAACCAACCATTTTTGGGTACCTTCATTTTAGGAAACCCCCATATATCTACTTTATAGATGCAACACGAAAATGCACATCGTGCGCATGTCGCCAAGGCACACTGATCACCTCCTTGTCAAGGTTGATCTCGAGGAATGCTTCCTGTCATCCACTTCAGCCACAGCTTTTTCTAGGCTTTTTCGGGTGAGATCTGTGAACCAATCTGGAGAACGGTGACCTTTTTTTGTTAACGCCATCATGTCCATGGGTTTCCTGCTACAAAAGCTCCGACTTTGCCCACCTTTGGTCACCTTGTTGATTCCCTGCCAATCGTCTCACTTTCAATGTCGACTGTGCGGTGAATCCGTCAGTCGCACCCATAAAAGCGAAAAATGAAACGTCTTTCAACGTCTTATATGGATGGCTACAGGGCATCTTTACATGGATATCATAGGGACAAATACTGGATGGAAAAATCTACCCTCTGGTTATGACCAACATAGCCATGGAAGCCATGGCTAATTTTGGATGATTTCCCCATTAAAACCTCCATTTATAGTGGATTTTCCATGGCTATGTTAAATAACCAGAGGGTAAATCTACCAGTACAAAGCTAGATGGTCATAATCCATCCAGTATTTCTACCTGCCAGGTCAAGAATCAAGAAGACTCACACCTCCAGGAGAAGTTCCAGGGTTGCTCCAGACACCCCAGGTACAATGGGGGGTCCATTGGGCAAATACGGGGGGGTTCCAGAAATGGGGGTACCCCAATAGCTGGATGGGTTATCATGGAAAATCTGGATTGAAAATGGATGATTGAGGGGTACCCCCATTTTAGGAACTTCCAACTAGAGGTAAGATGACCCGTGTACCTCCCCTGTGGCTATCATTTACCGAAAAAGTGGCTTGGAGCAACCAAGAGAATCACGAGTCAGAAAGTACCACTCATCACTCATCACAAAATAAACCATTTATGGAGAAGAATCCTCAAGCAATTCACCCAATTCAACATCAAAACCAGGGTCTACCCCATGGTACATCCATGCAAAAATCATTTAAAAAATATCTTCGCACCATCACCCATATTTGGGTATGTTTAAATGCTTGGAACCCTAAACGCCATAAATGTTCCATGCTTTATCACTGCGTTCCCCATTAATTCAAATAGCCGTATGTTAGGTATTGTGTTGGAATATCCAGGTAAATAGGTTGAGTCCTCGTCATTTCCTTCCAATTCTGAATGACGAAAAGACATCGAGCTACAAAACAAAGGTCTACCCCCTTGTCTTTACGCTACATGGAAAGGACGAAAACATTCACATTGGCACCATCAAGGACCACCGGTTCACCCTGCTCACCATCACCTACGTTGAGTTCCTGGTTAGGTCCTCATCACCCAGATCTTTGCCTCCACTCACATCGCTTAATTACATTGCATTCATTGGAAACGCCAACTGAATCCTACCAAATCCACTCTAAATTGCCATAAATATGGGGTTGTCTGAAAATAAGGTGCCTTTAAATCTTCTGGTTAACTATCAATTTCCCTATCAAATGACCATTTTATGGCTTCATATCAGACGTTCACCCATATCTGTAACAACTCACCAACCTGATTGCTGAAATCTTCAGCCATTCATCCAGATGAAATCACCCTTTAAAAAAAATCCCTATGTTTGCCAAAATGAATCGTGATAATCCCCACTAGTATAACTTCATGGAATCATCAATCCTTCAAGGTTTTGGAACTCTGCTCAACCACATGTTTCTGGTGAAATCTTCCGTTTTCTTGGTTAAACTACCATTTTTCTTGGTCAAACCACCCATGAAAACACCCATGGCCTTTGCCCCATTCCTCACCCCACCCGATACACCGAACGTCCGCCGTCCTTGTGGCTTAGCTTCACGCGGTGCTCCACGATGCCGCTGCTCAGCGTGCGTTCCTTATCCTCCCGCGGCCAGCTGTCCGCGGAGTGCTCGGAGATGGGAAGCATGTCGTAGCCTCGGAGCGGATGACTCGAGGGGGAGATCTTTATGTCAGATCATATGGCTTCTATGTAACACTATGTAACATTATGTAACCATGAATGATCATAAATGTATGGTTGTAAAGATATGAGGTGTACACCTTTAAAACATGAGGATGCAAACCCAGAATGGTTTGTAAAGGGGACCTTTTTGATGGGGACTTATCAAGGAGGCTTGGAGGGGGTAAAATGAGGATGTGTAGAGGAGTAAAGCATGTGCAGCATGCATTTAATATGCGTTACATTGAACGTTTGAATCGCCATTTCTTCATTATCCTATCTATAGTATTAATGCCTGTATGCACGTTTAAATCTCCATGTCTATCCGTTTCTCCGAATTATCCCCATTTCTCCAAAGTGTATATATTCACATTGATATCATTTATGATGCATACACGTACTGTAGAGACTGTGAGGTTTCCTTGCATCCCACAACCTCATGGACGTCAACTGGTTTTTTCTATTTTAGTCACAGAAGGGAAAATTGACAGGACACCCTTGCGTTTTTTGGTGCGTTTTTTCGCAAAACATTTTCACGGAGTTTTCTTCTCAGTTTTCGTTCATATGATTCATATATCCCACAAACACGAGTCTGGCTCCGCGGGAATATTTCAGGAAGATATGTTGGGAGCATTCATTCAAATTCATTGCTGTTTCTGTCGGTACCAATAAACCACACTGAAATCGAACATGAAACCATGTCAGGGGCCCCACGCCCATGTCGCTCCCGTCCCCAAATGGTTGACCTCTCAATTTCCCAACCAGTCAGTTCAAAATATGTGCCACTCTTTGCCCCATGAAATCCTTGTGTCCTAGTAAAACCTACCAAAAACCAGCCTGAAAAATCTAAGCCCTTCTTAATATCATATAACCCCCATACGATACCCTGCTTCTGCAATTTAGTGCTTCATGAACTGCAGCAAGGGGGGCTATGGTGCCTTTTAGGGGAATGAGCAAACATGTACCACTTTTTTGCCATCAAATCCCCCTATCCTAGTTATACCCTCCGGTAATCAAACATGGCTAGCTGGAAAATCCACCAATGATGATTCTCCCAGCTATACACCTAGATTTATTGGGAATTTTCCATTGCCACGTTTGACTACCGAAGGGTATAACCCCTTAAATATATCTAAATATTCCGTTAAGTATCCATAATCATCAATGATTTACCACTATTAAACATTGTTTCCCCGTTCAATCACCATGAAATCGCCATTCAATCCCATCAAATCCCTAAGTTTGATGCTTAAATCACCATCAAATCACCATCAAGTCCCTTTCTAGAAATCTTCTCCCACCCAAACCACATCTTGTGGCCCCACAGGCATCTTTCATCCCAGCGGCTGTTGAGATCCGATTGATCCGAGCTATGTGACCAGCCTCGCCTCAGTCCCGGCAGCGACGCCAAGGTCATCGCCCCCGGCGCCGGCGGCGTCGGCGTCGTGGCCGAGTTCACCGGCGGCGGCGGGGCACGGGCCACGGCGTCGCGGATGGCGTCCGTGGCGGTGTCGCCGGCCAACGGTTTGACGTCGGTGAAGTCACGCAAACCTAACGGGTCGATGAAGTCATGGGATGAACCAAAAGAGTCTTAGGCAATAAATCAGCCGTTTTTTTCATATTCAAATGGTGAATTTGGGAATGGTTTACTATTACCTTATGAACTTTTTTATGTTTTTTTGGGGAAAAAACGACGCTACACTGAGCAAAACACAAGTTGGGTGAAACAAACTGGATGATTCTGATATTTGTTAGTCAAAAATCGTTGGGTAAACCCACCATTGCGGTCCTAAAAAGAGAACGAAATCAAATTTTCCCAAATAGATTTCCCATGTCTGATTTTTTTTCTAGAAATCCAAAGTCGCTACCAGCAAATCCTGGAGACCCAAAAGATGGCACTTCTGGCCATTCATCTTGCTATACTTCACCTTGCAGCCAGCGGTTGGGGGCCCCATGCGGGGCTTCTGTCCGTTTCTGTGGCTTTCGGCCCAAATATCCTTGTAATGTTGTTGATTGGTTATTAATTAATTACCAACCACGTTGCAAAAAAAAAATGGCAAAACTCATTTAAACGTGAAGGTTGTTTTGGGTTTCAGGATAATTTGGCGAAATAAAGACCTTGCGGAGAATCATTGGGGAGGTATGTGACCAACCTAGCATGTATCTCCTTAGCTAGTCAGTTTGCTGGTTGCTTCGTTAAACAGTTCCTTTGTGCATGAATTACTTACCTTTATGAGTATAGGCAAGTGCAGGGTTTTAAAGTTGACATGTTGAATCCCCATCATCTCCCTCTTTCTGGATACAACATTAGCCTTGACTCAGCGTGATTCAACAACCGGCCTTGTAATGGCTTTCACTGGTGCATTTCCCATGGCCAATCTTAGATACTCCGCTCAGTTGGTGGATCCAAACCCTCGTACCCCGCTGTTCACATCAAGATTTCGCTGAGGATTATGGATGTTCAACCCAACATCCGAAAATGGTGGGTGCTCATACCCAAATCAACAGGAGTTGGGAAAATCAAACAGAATGGGACCATTATTGAGTAATTCACCTGAAATGAGGTGATTTTCAGCCAATCCCCTACGCCCGTGACGTCTTGGTGCACTCGTACAATGAGGCCAAAATGCTACCAAGGCTGTCTCCCCACAGTTTTTGTCAGGTTCTATGTCAGTTTTGGGGGATCATCATCACCCTCTGGTTATGACTAACATTGCCATAGAAAATCCCCGAACTAAATGGAGCTTTCAATGGGAAAATCATCCAAAATTAGCAATTTTCCATGGCTATCTTAAAGAACCAGAGGCTATGTGTATGTATATATATATATATATATACATACAGAATTATATATACACATACATATACACTCTTGATAGTATATTTCCATCAATCATATGTATGAAATTCTATGATCATCAACAGGTTTTTCACCTTGGATCTTCTCTCTTTCACCGAAAAAAAAAAAAAAAGCGAAAAACCCGCCCCCCCGTCAGAGTCGACCTGAAAGACTTCGGTACGAAACCTCGACAGGAGTTCACCATTCGGAACGGGTAACTCACCAAAACACGAGAAAAAATGGGGTACCCTCTGGGAAACAGCCACAAAAAACGATGGAAAATCACCATGCTATTAATGGGAAGATCCACTATTTCGAACAGGCCATGTTCAATAGCAAACTGTTAGTTTACCAGAGGGTAAATTACAATCATGCCCATCAACCAATGGTGATTTTATGGGGTGGGAAGATGATATTTTGTGATACCAACGATTCTGGGGAAATTACAATATGTCACTAAGCTCAAATCAGGCTAAATTAAATGATTCCCCGAATCCGAACCATGATTGCCCAGATATGATATATTGTTTCAATGAGTTCTTGCAGAAGATATTCTATGTTGATTGTGGAGTTCAGATTGCACCGTATATGATTGATTTCACCATCCAGCATGACACTTGCTCATTTGCAATCTCAATCCCATTTACAACTTCACTTACAAGAATATACAATAATGATAATGATCATAACAATAGCCAGAAGAATAGTGCTACTCTTCGGTAAACATACGTAGCTGCTGCGGCTACCACTTTACTTTGCTGTCCTGACTATCAGTTGAGGCTGGCAGGGCAGCTCTCTGCGTGGAGCACTAGCTATTGGACAGAATGAAGAAAGAACATAAAAGAAGACTTTGACCAGGAGGCAACTAATATAGCCATCACTATACAGCAGCAACATAAGAGGGCTCCACTAACATGACTATCGTGTTTTTTCACTCAACATGTTCAACTTTCCTTCACTAATTTGGGTGAGGGCTCCACTAACATGGCCATCACTAAAATTTGCACGTATAACATACCATTTTACAGCTACACTAACGTGCATTATACACTGCCAAATCCATAGAAAAATCGGATACGTTAGTTCACCGGAGTGTATCTACATTTCTTGAAGCTATCAATCACCATGTATTTACAATCCCATTTACAACCTCATTTACTATCTAGATATGTATCTATATATATATATATGTATATATATATATGTATATATATATATATGTATATATATATATGTATAGACACATCTGTATATATCCATATTCTGAACCATCCATCAATCACCAAGCAACTTAGAGCTGGTTAGCTCTATACGCAAATAAGTCAATGTATATTAGTACATGCAAATAAATATAAATATAGATATAAATACAAACATACATATGATCATATGCATATAATGTACCTTTCAGCATAAATGTCACCAAGGTACTTGCTGGAATAGCTATCCACCAGCTTGGTATGAAATGCAGTGGCCCGCGCATCTTGATGCAGCAGCTCAGCAGCCCTACGCTGCTCGCCGCTGCTGATGAAGTCGGTAAACTTGCGACCCTTCAAACTGGCGCCCGGGCGACCCAACCTGAAGAACTGGCAATGGAAAAGCGTCAAAAACCAGGGTGAACTGATAGAAAAATGAGATTCAACTCACAAAAAATGAGAGTTAACGGATAAAAAATTTGACTGATATCTTTGAAATTGAAGCCTGTTGTGTTTTTCTCGGGCTGTGAAATGCTGCGTCCAAAAAGGTGGGTGTATGGTGGCCGTAGGTGAGAAAAATGACACGGCTAACAGAAAAATGAAGTGAAAATTGCTGGTACCCAACCCCCCCATTGGGGAAACGAGGTAAAAATAGTTGGGATAAGGGTCTAGCAAACCTCAAAAAATATACTGATAAATGGCAAATTGAACCGTTTCTTTTTGGGGGGAATACGACAACAGAAATGGAACAATTATATAATCAACAAAAATGCCAACAATTATTCTTGGTTTGCTGAAAACATTGGGGCTGTACGGGCAAAAGTGACCGGTTTCAACAACAAGATGGGTCTGGTCTGTGCAGCGAAACAGTGCATTCGACATGATTTAAGATGATCTATTTCACAAAGTCTGCAGATTTAAACAACAACATGGTGGGTGTTCACCAATGAAAATGGTGATTGAAACATATCTAAACAACAACTAGTTACGGCGTCAATGGGTTTTTTCCCATATACAGAGTTGCATAGTTTACTGAGTTTACTGCAAGACTACCAGGTATTCACGACGGCCCAGAATTGGTGGATTTCACCAAGATGTTGCTGGTGAACCCAGAGAAGTGGGACTTCTCAAAATGTCAACGGCTCTGGGAAGTTCGCCATCCAAAATCTTGGGTCCTTTCTGGGTTGTAGATCCTGCCATAGTTGGAATTTCTCATATCCTTTTTTTCAAATATCCCAGCAAAAATACACAGTTTCACTTGTGAAATGCGCCCGGCCCAGTTCGACATTGTTCATCATGGAATCCAGTCCTCACATGTTTGTTGTTTTTCCACATTCCAAGGCCCAAGACTTGAACAAAAATGGAGGTTTTTAAGAGGTTTCCTACAATAGGGCCGCCCCCAAATCATCCATTTTCAGATGGATGTTCATTTCTAAACCTTCCAAGAACTTGGGGATTTCCCCCATGACTTTTAGGAAAGCGCCCTGGGGGCCTTAGGCCAAGGTGCAGCATGGTGGTCAAGTTGGGGTTGTCATCTACCAGTCGCAGCTCGACATCCAGTTCCAAGACCGCATCGCAGGTGAGCTGCAACAACGCCGACGCCGCATTCCTTGGGGTCAAAAACGAACGAAGGCGTTTTTAAAGGGGACCCCGACTTGTGGACGTGGGAGGCAGTAAGCCATTTCTTGGGAAATGGTTTCTTACATAAATACATTGCGTTGCATCAATGTATGCATCGATGCATGTATGGATGTAGGCACAGATGCATGGTTGCACGGATGCATGGTTGCATGAACGCATGTATGCAAGAATGCTGGTATGGGTCCAAATTGGCCGCTCAAGAATTGGATGGTTTGCTATAAGAATCAACAATTTTCTGGTCTGCTCATCCCACCATGGAAACCGCGACGATCTTCCTTTCAGATCTGAAACAGATCCAACCAAAATCCGCCAGGCATCATATGGATCCTGCTGTCCCGTTCCCGAATCTTTGACTCGGCTTCTTGTAACATCAAGGTATCCGTCAGCTGAAAAACCAGCAGTGCGATGGGAATGTGCCAGAAGCCGAAGAGAGTCAAGAGAATGGGGTACTGCATGGAGGCCTGCGGTGCTTGGCGCCACGAGCACTGAGGTAAAGAAAACACCTGGGTAGTTTTAGGTCCTTTTGGGGTGTGGTTAAAAATTGTTGGGTAAACACCCACATTTTCCATGAAAAATTGACATCTTATGATTGACATTGCAAAGTCAATTTGCAGAGACCACCATTCGGCTTCATTTTTAGAACGTCAGTGGGGCACGGCTCAAGGTCTCTGGAAAAGCTCGCAAAACTGGGGAAAGTATCCATCCGATGATCTTCAGGCAATGCGTTGGGAAATCATGTGGCTTCCAAGCGGCTTCCCCCACCAAAAAAAAGTCTTACAGTAGATCTTCAGCAGGAGATTTTTACATTCCTCTATATCTAAATGGCGGAAAAGTACGACAATCTTCCCGATGGTCATCCCTAGTTTGGGTTGGTGACGTCCCCGCTTTCGTTCCAAAATCCTATGGTGCAACCATCTATTACTGCAACCTACCCATCCTATGCTGGAAGTTGAACCCATGCTGACCCTACCAGTCGCTTTCACCAGGAGAAACAGTCAAATCAAGTACCCTCTGGTAGACTAACAGTTTGCTATTGAAAATGGCCATGGAAATAGTGGATTTTCCCATGAAAAATGGTGATGTTCCATACTTATGTTAGTTTACCAGAGGGTAGTTGGTGTTACAGCATCATTGTTGCGGACATCACCAGTTCCCCCAATTACTTCTTGGTCATCCGAGTCGGCCATTCTTCGAAATCAGCTCCTAAAAAATTGCATCGCTGATGAGTTTTTGAGTCGAGTCATCCCCCACTGTTCTACATCCGAAATTGCAGGATTGTTCCAAAAAGATGCCGAAACCATCCGAAACCAGGATGGTACTTGGACAAAATCTCCGATATTTCATGGGAAAATCCATGGTTTCCGGTGAAGATTTTCCCTTCAACCAAAGCGTTGTGCTCTCCGTCATCGGTTTCCAAGGTCTTTTCCGGAGTTGCCCAGTACGTCGCCCCGGTCCCCCGCGTCCCCCGGTCCGCCGCCTCCGTCCATGCGCGGCAGGTGACGAGGAGCCAAAGGAACGTCTGACATGTGATCACCTGCAGGAATTCTGCTTCAGGAATTAGTATGAATCAGCTGTTGGACGGTGTATCTATAGAGGTCATACCCTGTATGGTATCTAGATAGACACAATCGTTGTTGTTTCTGTTGGTGGAGATTGTTCTGTATGAAGTTTGATTAATATCGGCTTCGATCAGAATTGTTGGTGTATTTGAAAAGCAAATTGACCAAAACCAAAAAAACAGGACAAATGTTGGATGTTTGGTGGATAATGAATTCTCTTACCCTGTGGTTGTTTAACATAGCCATGGAAAATCCCCTATAAATGGAGGTTTTAATGGGAAAATCATCCAAAATTAGCCATTTTCCGTGGCTATGTTAAATAACCAGAGGGTATGATCAATATCCATGTTGATTGATTTGTGTCAACTTTACAAAATTAACACAGCTTTGCAATCCAACAGCCGGTTCTAGGGTGCCAGGGTTCAAGGGTTCCGGCTTTCAGGGCAGGCAAAAAACAGCGCACTACTCCCAGGCCCCGAGGCTGAAACCCACCAGTCACTGCTGTTGCGAATTAACTGTATATTGAATTTATGTTGGATATATCATGTTGTATGGTTTGATTTTCATCTATGATGGACGCACCGCATAACTGGATCTACTATGATTGCCTAGAGGTTGTGAATCATAGATATTTCATCTACAAATGGGTGAATTCTGTCGTGAAGCTCTTTGCCAAGGCGCCACGACAGAATTTTGGGCAAAGGCCGCGGCGGGCAAAGAACACATCACGAATGCAGTACTGCTCACCACCAATTCCTCGATCACACCTGGCACAGAAAACAATAGAAAAACCGGGAAGAAAATGTGAGACTTGTGGGTTTGAAAATGGGGTATATCGGTATATTGTTTTAAAACCAATTTAATGGGGAAGATGATAATCGCCCAGTGGAAGTAGGGGCAGCCTATTTAAAAACAAACCCTTGTACTTGACCCGAACCTAAATATGTTGAACTGACTGTGGTTTTCCCCAAAAAAAAGGATGAACTAGACAGCTAAGGCCAAGATCCAAAGAATCCAAGGGTTTTTTGCTGAAATTTTGAGAGCTTTGATCCCGTCAGCGTGACTTGCCCTTCCAAAAAACGCTGCGTCCGAAGACGGGGGAGGACTGTTTCCAAGGGATGAGGGGATCCATATGGTTGAATCCTGGTAATTAGTACAGTTGCTGGCCATCAAAATTGCAACGTTTTAAGAAAAACAACTCACGCACTAAAATGCAACGAATCTGTAGAACGCAAAAAAAACACTCACACGTATCCCCGTCGACTATCGCACAAAAAGGTAGACTGCCAACATCCGGTTTTTGCAGCCGCATCATAAACTTAATTCTGCTGTTTTTTACCATCACATTTGTAATGTAATGTAATGTTATGTTATGTTATGTTATGTGATGTAATGTAATGTAATGTTATGTTATGTTATGTTATGTGATGTAATGTAATGTTATGTTATGTTATGTTATGTATGTATGTGTATCTATATACATATATATATATATATATATGCGTATCTGTATATTTATATATAAATATACGTGCGTCTGCAAATTGGGTGGAAAATAATAATGAATTCACAGGCGGCTCTGAATTTTAGAGTTTCATAGGGTTTCGTATACTTTTTCGGCAAACCCATATGTTTGATGATTCTTTTTTGGCTTTTGACTTTTACGTACTTTTATATACTTTTATCTTGTTAGGTGCTCGTTCAGGCAACCGCCCGTTTTGCACACCTGGCTGAAAGGTCCAGGGCGACAAAATCATGGCCACGAAGAGTTGACAGGTGATGTAGTTCGCATCCAGCGAGAAGCTAAAACGGCGAAGGAGCCGTGGGAAGTGCGTGGGGAGCATCATCAGAGCCACGAAAATCACCACGAACCAATGACCTGCAGGATAATAATGCAAGGGGGTGCCCCATAACATGCGTTGGTGAAGATAAAGAGGTGATTATGCTGTATGGTAGATATTATAGAACTAGTTCATGAGGTTTATAAACCAACACACATAACTAGGGGGGCACCACCTTGTGTAAAATGGTAAATGCAACAGTCAAGCTACAGAGTTCAACCAACTTACACATAAAGGGGCAAAATCTGGCAGCACCCGTTCATTTTCGTAGCAATCATGTACCTAAAATAGTTTGGAGCAGCCCCACCCTGAGCCAAGAAAAGCCAAGGACAATGGGGGGTGAATGGATTGTTTGAAGATGAAATCAAACTCATCAAGCCCCCACCCCTGAAGAAAACTGGAAGATTTGGCTACCGATTTACCTGCTTAGTTGATCGAATTTCGGAGTTAGGATTCATTGTGAATACTAAGGCTGTTGAAGGTGCTGTCTCGAAATTGGGGGCTGGGCCCCAAATATATGGTCATCAAATACGTGTGAAGATCAAGTTTGCAACCATGGGATGGAATGGGGTTCGAAATTCTAAGACAACCCCATTTTCAATGCCAACGGAAGTAGGCTGTCACTGGATTGAGCAATGAACCCATTGCAACTAGGATAGCATGTGTGCCATGGTCAAAACATGCTTAACCCCCATTGATGGGAGGATGACCCTCCACGTTCATGGGAAAATAAACCATGCTCTGACAAGAAACATTGCGAGTCGATTCGCGCCAGGAAACCCCTTCCACATGTCTTGGGGGTATGAAGAGAACAGGCATGTTTTCACCATGGCACATATGGGAAGTGCGGAGGATTAGTTTATCTAGCTGGTTTAGTTGGTTTACCTTGGATGACTGAAGTGTTGGTATATGAGTATAGCATAGTATAGCGTTGATTTAGGATATATCTTGGGTTTGGTTTAGGGTTTATTTAGGTTAGGTTTAGGATCTGTTTAGGGTTGGCTTAAGGTTCGTTTCGGGTGGGTTTAGGGTCTATGTGAAGTTTGTTTGAGGTTAAACTAAGTTTTAGTTTGGGATACAAGGTGCACATATGAAAACTACAAACATGTAGATACAATCTATATATAGATATTGATATTATATATATATATACACACAATCATATGTATATATATAAATATAGAATATAAATATGTAGAGTAGTGTGTTTTACAAGCGTGCACGTGCAAACTTGGACTCTAACCAAAAACCCGGAGGTGGAGGATTGCCTGGGAGGGCGCAGCGAACCCCAAACCAGAATGACAATACCTGTTCTCACATGTGGGGATGGGTCAAAACATATTATTATCCATTTTAATGGGATGAACATCCATTTACCAACTATTTTGATGTTCACTAGGGACCAGGGTTTTGACTTGTAGCCATGTAATGTTGTAGGTTGAATATGGTACTCACGGTGTCTTTAATGCACAGCAGAATCTTTGTGAACATATAGAACTTAGGTTGAGGCACAAGCGTGTTGGGTGCAAATAGTTTCATTGGAATCTATCAAAATGCTCCTGCAAACTTCACTATTGGATCTTGCCATTCTTTAAAAACATTATCATTCATTCTCCTGTTATCTTTTTCTCATTGATGTTTTACTCGTTGTCTGCACGATAGTTGCAACATACTGCCAAGAAACAAAAAAAGAAACCAAAACAACAAAAGGAAAAAATCACGAGGAAACAAGTCACGAAAGCCAGAGAAGCCTTAAAAGTCAAGAAGCCAGACCAAAAAACAACCAAAAAAAACGAAGGAATTCCCCTCTCTTATTGCCAAAGGAAGTTTAATTCGAAAACTTCCGAGTTGCGGACGATTGTCATGGTTGCCATTCCCACAACCATGTCAACCGCATCATCATGTCAACCACACATCATCAAGTAGTTGGGAAGTGCAACAGTTCGGAAGCGCGAATTTACGGGTGAAAATACTCTCGTGCGCCATCCATCCATCCATCCATCCATCCATCCATCCATCCATCCATCCATCCATCCATCCATCCATCCATCCATCCATCCATCCATCCATCCATCAACTCATTCATTCGTCACTCATTGATTCATTGAATCATTGATTCAGTGGTTCATTGATTCAATGTTTTTTTGATTCAGTGATATATTGCTTCATTGATTGCTTGATTCATTGATTCATTGACCAGTTGGTTCATTGATTCACTGATTTACTGACGCATTGATTCACTGATTCACTGATGCATTGATTCATTGATATGTTGGTTCACTGCTTCATTGATTCATTGGCATATTCACTGACTGATTCACTGATTCATTGATTATCTATACATTGCTTGGTTGATGCACTGATTGATTGATTCATTGATTGGCTAATTCACTGATTCATTGATTCGTTGATTCGTTGTTTCATTGATTCATTGGTTCGTTGTTCCGTTGGTTTGTTCATTCATTGATTCATTGTTCCATCCTGATTCATTGATTCATTGGTTCATTGATTTGTTGATTCATCGTCTGATTCATTGATTCATTGCTTCGCTCCTTCATCGATTCACCGACTCAGCGTTTCATTGGTTCATTGATTCGTCGGTTCATTGATTCATTCAGTCAGTTGTGCATGGAAAACAATGATCTTAAAAGATTCTCATCTTAGAAGTCTCTTGAAACATTCTTTCATTTCATTTCATTGGCATCTCAGCAACCTTTTGCTCATTCGTTGATGCACCTCACAACTTCAACACTTCATTGCTTTCCTATAGGCCATCTTCTTCCTGTAGTGGTTTTATGATGTTTTATGTAGTTTAGTCGTTTAGTGTTTTCGCAACTTCCGCCCCGGCGCGTGCCGGGTAGTACCTGGTACTTCTGATATCTTCCAATCCAACGTACCTGTCTTAGGTGGCAACATTGCAATGATAATTCTGCATGTCCGGTTGTAGTGGTTGAGAAATGTGGCTGTGAAAACCAACCTAACTAATCACCATAGATTTATGAACGATTCATCACCACGCTAGCACTGTTCATCGGCCTGAGGCATTCATCAGCAAGTGTTTTCTCTTCGACCACCATTGCACGACGATCCAAGCAATCCAGCTCGTACTCCAAAATCGTGCCTCGCTGGATGGATTTCGAGAAATCCCCCCATTACAGACCCCGAGGTTTGCCTAACAGCCCGCAATGAATCTTTGACGACCTCAAAAGAGATGAAACTGTGTTGCATTGCGGCTTGGCAAAAAAAAAACTGTACCGCAATCAGGCTTCCTTCTGGGGTTTACATAAGATATAAACCCCCACACCCATGCAACAATTAACCATACCGCATGTAGGGTCTCCCTTAGGTTTTACATGGTTTTACACAAGCCCCATGCCGCAGTAGGGTTCCTTCTAGGGTTTACATACGATACAAAATCTTCCACCCCCGTGAAACTATGAAGCATATCCTCTTCCCCTTCATCGTCGTCATCGTCATCGTCATCGTCATCGTCATCGTCATCGTCATCGTCCATCATCATCATCATCATCATCATCATCATCATCATCATCATCATCATCATCATCATCATCGATGCTCCCAAACGAAGTCCCGGTTTGCTGATATCTTCATAACTTTGGTCCGAAACATTTGTTGTAGCCTCTGGAAGGTGAGTAGCACGAATATAAAAAGACAGCATGAAAGGTCCCAGATCACCAATATAAGGCGGCATCACGGCATCACATCGAACAGCCATCGATTTTTTGGGTCTCCTTCCATGTTCCAAAATACCGAGAAATGTCTTCCGTTCACCATTCCGTCACCCCTGGTGGCTCGTTTTCAAGCTTAGAAACGTACCAGGAAAACTTCTGGCTCAAGGCCGTCTTCTGTTGGCAGATTTGCTCCGACAGACACTCATCCCGGACCTTGCAAAAACAGTTCCACTTCACCAAGCTCAGTCTCTTCCGAATGGCCCTGACACATCTTGGAACATGGCAGAGAAATCCCAGACTGCTGATCGCAAGCATCACGGCAGCTGTCACCTGGGGATTTCACGAATGGAGACCTGTTGAGTGGATACAGGCGTTTCCAAGCTGTTACGAAACAAAATTTCGTGGCGAGCGAAAAAAGCGTGTACCATCAATATCTATATGTATATGGCAGTATGTGGTAAGTAGGCTCGATCTAGGGTCTAGTTTACCTCCCCACCCCCTTCGGATGGGTGGGGGGGGGGGCTAGGGAGTGAACCTTAGATGAAGGTATTATGTAGGCAGTGCGGAGGGACTCAAAGTAGGTGTTGCCTCTGCCTGGGGGAATGGGGGATACCAGGGGCCAGGGCCGGCCCCAGGGAGGACCATTTACTACACACACACTGCAACAATTAGTTGAAATCTCGTGATAAATAAAATAAAGTCGTTGCAATTTTGCAACATTCATCTGGATTGAGTATCACAGGTATACTCAAGTGGAAATGAATGTTCAAAACCAGCAACTCTACCATTGGATATACCTGCTCTCCATCTTGATCGGTCAATCCCCATGGCCTTTTTGTTGGTGAAATCACCTACGAATGGTCGTCCGATCGCATCCGTTTGGCGTTGGTCTTCCACATCTGTATAGGTATGTTTGACTAACTGTATCATGGGTGATTCCATTGGAGTAGATAAATGTCACGAAACATCGGTTGTGCAAGTTCTCAAACGATTTTGAACATGTTGTCATCACTAGAAATTGAGAGTTTGTTGGTGACACATCCTCGTCTGTACTGGTGAACATATCTGGGTTCGCTTGAAAAGATAGTGCCCCATTCCATCCACATTCGTCAAGAACCTGCATTTTCCCTATGAAGTGGCAACTGCTGGTGACAAATACCCCGTGAAATCAGGTACAAAATCACCATTTGGGGATGAGTTCAAACCCCAATTTATCGTTATTTGGGGGGATGAACTTCCATGAATCCGAGCTTTTTTCGATGTTCACCCTTGCTTTTCTCTTGAAATTGATTCTGTCACCAAACGTTCAGTGAATTCAGGGTGCTGGCCACCCCAGGTACGTTTGTGGGCTTGGCTATCATGTACCGACAAAATATCGCTTGGAGCAACCCTGTCTATGGTAAGATTCTCCATTGACAGCAATGTTCAACACTTGAAAACTATACCCTCTGGTAATGACTGACATAGCTATTGAAAATGACCATAGAAATAGTTGATTTTCCCATAAAACATGGTGATTCTCCATGGCTTTTTGTATGTCTACCAGAGGGTATCTCCATGACTCCATGAGGATGAAAAAATCACCGTCGGGTTACATCCCAACTTCTGGGCTATGAAGTGTGTTATGACGACTTTGGGGGAGCCTTGCTATTACCCTCTGGTAAACTAACATAGCTATGGAAAATCACCATTTTTGATAGGAAAATCAACTATAACTAGCCATTTTCAATAGCAATGTTAAATTGCCAGAGGGTACATATTCTCATAGCTATAGCCATCAAATAACCCCAACTTCACCCCCAGTTGGCTGAGATCCAGTGACATACAGCGCCGCATCTTCCTCGAAGTCTTCCGTCTCCATCTCCATCATCCGCGGTTTCGTGATGGCTTGAAGGACAGCTTGAACCAAAGGAAGCCCATGGTGAAATCGCCACAAATCCACCGGAAACCAGATGGTCTAAAAGATGTTTAAAAGCCAGTAACTTGATTTATGGGTTCCGGTTGAAGAATTTTTCCATAGATCCAATTGCGAGAGTGTTGAGCTGAGTATTTTGGATGAAGCAACTTCTTTTTCGGAGTTTTCATTCATACATTTCCTGGGTACTACCTAATTTATATGCTTAAAAAGAAACACCGACGAAACCCGGCTGAAGCCTACTTAGGTGTCCACCCCAGTCAGCAACAAGAACATGTGTTTATGTGTAATATATGCGCAAATATGTGACGTATATACAAATATATGTATATATATATATATATATGTATACATATACAGTAATATATATATATACATATACAGTAATATATATATATATACATATATATATATATCATGAATATACATATATATGTATATATGCATGATATGTATATATATGTATATACATGATATATATATATATATACACGATATATATATATATATATGATATATATATGATATATATATATATATGATATATATATATATGATATGCATATATATATATATGATATATATATATATATATGATATATATATATATATATGATATATATATATATATGATATATATATATATGATATATATATATATATGATATATATATATATATGATATATATATATATATGATTCTATGATATAATATGTATATACCGTAAATATCCCCCAAAGACAAACTACCCATGATTGTGAACCAATTGGTAGCTGGTAAGGGGAAAGCACATCCAAATAACCAGTGGTTTTGAGGGGTTGCTCGGCGTCCTTAGTTCCCTGTTTGTATAGTGAGGATATGTCTGAGTGCACGGCGGAAATCAAGCTCATGATCCCATCGAAAAAAGGCCATGGGATACATCTCATGGCCACTTTTGGGACTGCAAAAATGGCTTTGTACTCCGTAGCGACAACATCCCATGGTGTATCATCACCAAAATGTGCCATTTCTCGGGGGAAAATTCCCATTTTCAGTCGCAGTGGATCATCATGGTGATGTTATCAGGCAACCATCCTTGATCACCGTCCCTCCTTGTTTCATGATATATTGGTTCATTTTGTTAGTTGTATGAATGATATCAATTAAATCCCATTCAATCCCACAAAGAGGCTGTTGATAGTTTCTTTCCTCTATTTGGTGGTTGGAATTACTCCATAGATGTGGAAAACCCACATCTAAATGCAGATCATTTTCCTACCGAAACCATAGCGTTTCCACATCTTTTTCCAAGTTTGTCCCCAAGGTACTTGGAGGATCATCCAACGAATCGTAACTGCAGGTGGGCTAATCGACTCGGCAAACCCAGGAGAGCTGATTTTACCGTGGATTTTCCCACGTTCCCATTGAAATCTTCATAAATCTCACATAATTTAAGCATGTAAAATGAATGTTCCAATATGTTCCCATTCAATCCCATTACACTTGAATTTTTCATTCGAATCAGTCTAGAACCTGCATAAAAAACAGTGAATCTTCATGGATTCTCCCATCTTTTCCCATTGGAATCTGCTCCACTGCGCCACGTCCGTCGCACCTCTAACTCAGTGGCCTGCGCCACGTGATGCAACGCAGTGTCGCCGTCCGCATCGGCGACCAGAACGCTGCTGGGCTGACGCTGAAGCAGCAGACTCAGCATCTGCACCTCAGTATGGCGGTGCCCACGGTTCGAAAAAACATCGAAAAACCATAGGAAAATGGTGCTTTCACCAACAAACATGGTGATTGAACCGGATTTAGAGCTGATTTATGGTAGCTGAGTTGGTGCAAATTACTAGGTGAATTCTATGGTTTATGGTAGATGTATCGAACTACTTATGGGGGTTACGAAGCAACTAACATAACTGGGGGTCACCACCTTGTTCAATCCCAGGAACCAAGATTTTAGCACCCAACAGGTTGGGGTTGGGCTGGGGTGACCCCCTTTTTTGCGGGAGAAAAAAAGGAGAATACCTGAAACACATGATATGTTTGATACGGTATAGAGGTTGATTTCAACAGAAACTTGCAGAGAAAACATTTCGGGATAGAGGTTTTGTCAGCAACACAAATGGGCTTTGACCCACAAATCCACCAAACAAATCAAAAAACAATGAGTCGGGCCGATAACCATATTATCATGAAAATCCACCAGGAATTCCATCATTTAGTTCGATGATGTACCGACTCAAAATGGTGATGTTCCGTAGCTATGTCAGGGCAACCGGATGGTTTTTTCTCGTGATTGTTCGATATTTCCCATGATAATCCCATTATAATCCTATTGAATCACCATGTTTGATACCCTCTGGTAAACTAACATGGCTATTGAAAATGGTTTTTTTTAGTTGATTTTCCCATTAAAATGTTGTTTTTCCATAGTTGTGTAACAGTTTACCAGAGGGTAACATATAGTGAAAACTGTGATATCATCGTAAAACTACCATAATTGATGGTTAAATCCCATAATCCTATATTGAATCACCATTTTTGATAGGTTCAACCCCCGAAGTTCAAGGCCCCTTGGGCCGTTTCCAACGGACCATCGCTGGGTTGCCCCGACATGTCCCCAGGAGGCAGCAGCCATCACCGGGGTGTAACCGTTCTCATCCTGCCGCGCGGTCACCGCGGTCATTGTGGCAGTTTGATGATATTCATTAGGCATTGGTCATATATGTTGATTGTCTGTGTGTGTGTGTGTTTAATGGATATCAGTTTGTATCCACTGTAGACACACACGTATATAAGCATCTATATATCATATATGTATTATATGGCTATGGCTCAAAATTATTAACCCTATAATTGGTTGGTTTATAGTCATTTACCATTAAAAATAACCAATTTTGGTACCATAATTTTGAGCCACAGCCATATGTGTATACCCTCTGGTATATTAACATAGACCCTGAGAATAGCTATTTTGAGAGGAAACTAATCTTCCAATCCCTATCTGCCAGGGTCTATGTTAATTTACCAATTGCTGGGAAATTGTTTGGATATCTGATAAATGGCTAAATGATTGGCATGTAAATCAGATGAAACTTGATGAACCCCAAAAAAAGTCATCCTAATAAACGCCACAAAACCATCCAGCTGTTGGTGAATTTCCCAACATTTGGCTTTACCAAGTTTCGCCCAGTGAACCCTTACTACGCGAAATCCCCGAAGCCCGTATTACTGGTTGTTGAAACTAAGGCATGAAAAAATCCAAACATGACTCGGTTCAGTCACCTTTGGAGGGGTCCAGAGAACCCTCGGTTTTCTGATGAAATCCACCAATTGTAGCCGTTTGTGGGGTTGATTGAATATCCATATGTGTATGGACTAAACATGACTAAATCAATTGAAATACAGAATACTGGTGACTTGATAGATATCCCGCCAATAATAGGTTAGTTCAGGATCCCCAATATACCAGGTAGGCAAATATCTCATAATCCACCGTTTCGTAACTCACAACTCAACCATCAACCATCATTTCTCAATCATCCCCCCAAATGGCCCATATGTTTGATCGTTAAACCCCTATAACTTACAATCCCCGAGGAACTAGGTGCGCTGATAAGGTATAATTACGGTCAATCAAGCATCGTTTATCATTATATCCCCATGCTCAGGAACTTCGATTGTTAAAACCCTAAAGATGATGGTGTAACTTATTAACCAGGGTTTTAATGGTTAAAACCCATTCGAAATTGCCACAAAAAAGAAACATCACTATCAAATCAAATATGTTAAAAACGGTTGAAACCGATCAAAAAGGTGTCCAAGAACATCTGCAAACCTCTTGAAAAAGGTAACATCAACCCTGTTCAATTGGATTTGTCACACCTTTTTTGGATAAATCCCCCTTTGTGGGCACTAGAATTTACCCAAATTGATCTCCTGTCCCCCAGAAGTCATCTCCTGTGAGCTGGGCGTGAAGCCTTCCAGTGCCATCAACGAATCCACCCGCGCCACGTCGCCGTCGCTGGCCGCGGTCCATAGGTTCTGCAGCATGGCGCTCTCAGAGCGCTTGGAGCTCTTAGGACAAACCCATGGAGAATGGGGTACAATGGGATTATAAGGTTTAAATCTGATGAAATGGGATTTTCTGTGATTTGATTTCGATGGATCTAAGGTTAAAATTTAAAAACATTGGGAAATTCATGGGATTTGCATGGGATTTAACCTATCAATGTTCAAATCAACAAACACTGGGGATGTCATGAAATTCTCATGTAACCAATTTCATGGGATTATTATGTGGATTTTTTTCATCTGAATCGGTCGAAAATGGAGAAATCGTGGTGATCTGACCATCAACGCTGGCGATTTGAGACTCCAACCACGTTTTCTTCATCAGCTTTCATGGGATTTCATGGGGATAAACCCTCTGGCAAACTAACATGGCTATTGAAAATGGCCATTTAAACAGTGGATTTTCCCATCAAAAATGGGTGATTTTCCACAGTTCTGTGGCTGTTTACCAGAGGGTAATTGGGAGATGGGAAATCCCCGAAGTGAATGGCTATGGGGAAACAATCCCGGGATCATTGGATTGGTTGATTGATGGGAAAATTTTAACCGGAAACCCATGGGATTTTCCCATCAAATCTAGAGGTTTCCGGTTAAAATTTTCCCATCAACCAATCCAATGACGGGGGGATTGTCCAGCACAGCATATAGATTACCACAGGGTACCGTGGGAAGATGATGAAGATTCTATGGATTTTCACCCAAACGGAGAGAAAATATCAATGAATATTGAATCAGTATAACATTGGGATACGTTCAGACAAAGCTGGAAAATTGGGCTGGAGCAAAATTAGTATGAGATTTGGGTATGACAATGGTCAAGAGTTTGGCAACAAACTGAAGAAAAGGTGCAATAGATTTTTCAGAAATGTGATTTCAAAGGAGCATCCCCTATCAAAAAGTGGTAGATCATCGAGGTCTTTACTTGTAAAACCTAGTGAACATGTCAAAAAAATGATCTGTCCACCTAGGATAATAAAGAAACAATCAAAGTTGGGGCGAATCCCCATCAAACCCACAGTGTTCAGTTTCACTCATGAAGTTAAATCAAATTTCCAATTTTGTCCGCTGAAATTATCAAGCTAAGAATTCATGTCAATGCTTGACTGGATGCGGTTATGACTCAATGCACAAAAACACAAAACAGTTCCAGAATTTTAAAACATACATCCACTTTGGGGTGTGAAACTTTGAGCCAGTATCATATGATGATTCTATGGCCCCAGAAAACAAGATGATGACGTTTCATCATGGCAGGGCGCACATTTCAATGCAACGCGATGAAAATTCTCCATCAGTGACCTACTTTGCAAAAATGTCCCCATTGACCAATAGCTCTGGGCGGGTTAAATCAAGGTCGCTATCATCCAGAATCGGCCAGTTAAACCGATTGATCCGATGAAATCGGGTGAAATCTGCCTCAATGGGGGGGGGTTCTTGAGTGATGGGGGATCCCCAAGTCACCATAGGTTTTACTACTAAAATAGGCGAATGACTTGGCTGATTTGCGGGGTAACCCCTGGACTTAGGAAACCTCCAAATCCCAAGTTCGAGTGAAATCCCCAAGTCGTTTCCCAAGTCATCTCCGCCATGGCCTCTCCCGGTCCAGCACCCGCCGAAGCGGGCGCGGGAGCTTTGAGCTGTTGCAGGGCGGTCTGGACCTGCGCTGAAACGGAAAATCCCAGGCCAAATCTTTGCCAAATGGGATATATCTTGGAACATTCACATTTGGCACCAGATAAATTAACAGTTTAGATCAATTTAGCAGGTACAACAATAGTAATTTGGCACAAGTTGTGAACTGGTGGGAATATGTGTGAAGAATTCACTGACGTGACTTCTCAGGCAATTTTGGGATAGTTACCTCAATCCAATTCCCATCATTCCAGTGAGGTCGCGATATGAGGTCGTGATCAAATTTGCACAGATATATGTCTACTTGCGGATATCAAATTATGTAATCATATCAAGGGATTATCTTCCCATAAATATAATATTCCATGTCATTTAGGAATCAATAACAAATGGGTTTGTGGATATGTATGGACATTAGTGAGGATTAATGGGATATATATATATACATATGAATATTGGTCTTACTAGTACTATGGATATTTATACTGGAAAGAAAAACATATAGGTTGTGTTCTTGTAAGAATAGGATGATTCTGGATACATGGGATGTGGAGGGATATGGAATGATGGATAACAACTACCATTACCAATGGATATTGTGGAATTTAACCATCAATTCGGGATATGAATGGATACGAATGATGATTGTGGCGAATGTGGTTGACCTGCAACCAGAAAGCATTCTCAAGTAGTTTTTGCCTAAACTTACACGACATGAGAAAAACAGCCAAATACAACCAGTCAATCTGTCCAAGGATTTTGTTGACATTCCAGGGACAGTTTTTGAGGAAATGATCCAATTTCACCTGGCGAATCGCCCCGTTGGTTCCCGTTGACTCCCACGGTTCCCACGGTCACCTTTTTCACGGCCACGTCCTGGAATGCCGCCTCCTCCGACGGTGACCATGTGTGGCTAGCGTTTCACATTCAATAAATAAATAAATAATGGTTCACTGCTTTGCCGTGTGAAAAATGTTATATGCTTAAAGCAACAGATCCGGCGGATACGAATTCACAGATCAATTCGAAAATTTCATGGCAGGTTAGAAGCGACCTGAAACATCTGGAAATCAAAAAATAGGAACTCTCAAAGCAAAGTTGTTAAAGGCAGGAAATCCTNGACCTGAAACATCTGGAAATCAAAAAATAGGAACTCTCAAAGCAAAGTTGTTAAAGGCAGGAAATCCTGGGCCAATGAAATCATTAGGTGAATCTTCATATGGATTCATATGGATGGTTTCCCCTTCCTCTTACCCATCATTTCTGGATCTTGGCCATGGACTGCAACCTCCTTCAAACCGTGNTAGGTGAATCTTCATATGGATTCATATGGATGGTTTCCCCTTCCTCTTACCCATCATTTCTGGATCTTGGCCATGGACTGCAACCTCCTTCAAACCGTGGAAATTTAGCTCAGCTCCCCAAACAGGTCGTGAGAATCTCGCTGATCCATTGAGATTTGTTCAACGAAGGATCTAAGAATAGTTGCTCCAGAAGAACAGTATGACTATAGATATGATATATGTATGTATATATATATATACACATGTTATATATCAACCTGGAGACAGGAGACATGCGCAAATCCCCATCCTCTTTCAGCTTGGCATGCGCAGAGCGATAACCTAGAGACACCAGGGAGCTGGTTGATGGAAATCAAGAAACTTTTTGCGCTGATCTCATTGGAAATGTGTCATGCATGTTTACATTGCCAATCTTAGATACTCTACAAAAAATTAGATTTGTAGCTGGTTAGTAGATATTCATGTACTAAAGTATCTAGCCAAGGTTGGGGATGTTTCTGCCTTTTTTCGCGACACTTTGATGGGTCTCTTCATTTTTCGGCTGGATCGCATGCTGATGCTGCCCCTGCAATAGACCCTGGTGTCCCATGCCCCAAATTCCACCCGATCCTAACCATCCAGACATCTGCATCTTGGTTGTTTCATACCTATCACTTGTTTTCTGTGCAAATTATAGGATATATCATATACATATTGTTCAAAAAGGAAAAAATGACTTAATGCCATCGTTTAGCTGTTGATAAATGTTGATTCTGATTCCCCCACAATTACATATATGTATATATTATACACATATTATCAACAAATATATATATATAGAGAGAGAGAGATGGGTTTGTCTGAAAATATGTTACCCTCTGGTAATTTAACATAGCTATGTATTGAAAATTGTGTATTTTTGTTCTTTGATTTACCTCGTAAAAATGGTAATTGTACAGAGGAAGTCCCCGAAATTCACCGCTGAAAGTCACCTAAGTTGGGATCCTCCGCAAGCAGTTGCTGCAAGCGCATCAGCAACTGAGAATCCTGCGCTAAGAAAAAGCCAGGGGGAATTGGTGAATAGAAATGGGTGCTAAAAACATGGTGAACAATAGTGGTTAATATGGTTAATGATAGGATAATAATTATGGTTCATATCTTTTTAACCTGGTTAATGATGGGATAAATAATGGTTAATAATGGGATTCCCTAATAGTTAATAATAGTTCAGAAGTGCTGTGCACCGTCACAAGCCCTCCCCAACTCATCACCATTTTAATGGCTGAGATTTTAACCATCCCAAGTCATGGCATGGGAGTTGTATCGGGAGTCCCGGTATAGAAACCACCCTGGCAAAATAGGTGCTGCGCACACACTTGTACTTGTATACCTGTAGAAATGTTGTTTTAATTTATACATATTGTATGATATATGATACATGATATATGATACATGATCTATGATATATGATATACGATATGCGATATATGATATGATATGTGATATGTATATATACATGATATATCTATTCATCTCATATATCCCTGTTTTTGGATGGCCGGCTGCCTATGAAAAGAAATGTCGAGCCATGAGCCACGTCATAAACCAGTATCAGTTGTAAACACGTATCCATGTTTACCCTCCAGTAAACCTATAATCACTGAATTGGTTTAAGGGATACTTTGCAGGAAACCCCCATATTTCATGGGAAAATATGTTTCCCTTCAACCCATCCAATGAAATATAGCTGTGGAAAATTGCCCCTTTATATATGACTTACCAAAACTATATGGTGAATGTCCACTTGGCAAATTGTTCGTCATTGCCGGAGGCTATTCTCCAAGTCTGGGATACAGGGTACAGACCATGGACAGGTCACATGCTTCGGATGTGAACTATGGATATGTACTAAGTTACTAAGGTTTCGGTCCATTCTCATACCCTTCTTAACCTTCTCAGTTCTACGTGGCTACTAAGAAAAGCTTGACTCGGAATGGGAGACAATCCAGCGATCGAAACAGCAGATCAACGGATACAAACCTCCGATTTTTTTCGATGGCCAGGCACCTATAAACCTGACGTTCGGAGGGATAGAATCAACGGAAAATCCACTGTTGGCAAAGGCCACATTCACCAGGATGATCATATCCATTGATATCCCGATTTGAGATCGTTAAAGTCAACTCCCGTAACATCTGTTGATAATGCTAGTATTATTGATTCAATCATCCCCATTTCATATCCCCATGAATATATTCATATGAAGGTTTTGCCGAAAATAGGGGTACCCCAAAATCATCCAAAATTAGACCATTTTAGTATTGAAACCCATGGTTTTGTGGGGTACCCCCATTTTAAGAAACCCCATATCAATATCCACATCTGATGTAAAATCCAGAAGTGTTATCCCATTTCTTATCCTTGGGTTTGATCCATCAAAAAGCCCAGTCCTCCATGGCAGTTCCGGGCACCCACAACTCACTACGGTCTTTGTTTCGATGTATGGAATGTGGGACATTTTTTCGGTGGATTCGCCGGGGATTCCACCAAAATGTGGATTCATCGTTTGCCAAGACTTCCGGGGATGAAAGGACGTGGTGGAACCTACTTCAGCCACATCCCTCTCCTGGTCTATGTTACATACTCTTGGGTTTCCGAACTCTTCGCCCAAGCATTGCTGAAAATTCTTCCACCAAGAATTCCTTGTGTAGCTTAAGCTAAGGATCGGCCGAAGATGGCGGTTTCAGAGCCGAAAGTCAGTGAGGCCTCGGCCGGGTCAAGAATATCATCGGAATAGTCCCAAATCCAACATTGGAGCAGTTGAGTATTGAAACCTCTGGTTTTTGGTGATCTCCACTTTTTAAGAACCCCCCCCCATTTCGCGAGCCGCGTTCAGAACAATCACGGATTCCGTTCCCTTGGTCATCGGTGGATCCCCAATGGTCGAGCTTTTTCTATGGCAAACCATAAACCTCAGGGGATGGAAACCCAGGTAGAAGTGGTTTGGCATTCCATCTGACCCTCTCCAACCCCAAGCTAGTCCAACTTATCCAAGCCGAATCTAGGTCCAACTACCTTATCTATCCATCAAAAATTAAATATATCTAATCTCATCAAGTCCAATCTATTCCAATCTGATTCTATAAATCAAAACAACAACATTCAATCTAGTCAACTCATCATTTTGGGGATTACTACATCAATGCATCACATGTGACTAGTTCCCACTCTTTGAATCGATCAGTCTTAGCAGGATGTTCTGCTTTTACTGTTCTGCGTCTTTTTGGTTGTTCTGGCTATTAGATTTGATGTATTCCGTAAAGATGAAAGATGTTCCACGATTTTCCCAGTTTCATAGGTCAAGTAAACCCAATCTGACGCGGATTTCTTGTGGTTCTACTCTCCAGAAACTCTTACTTCTCCCCAAAAATGCTGATGGTCCGCTCCTTTTCTCAGCCGACCAACCGTCATTCGATCGTCCCGGAGACGGCCTTTCGCTGGGTCAAACTTGGCCAATGGGGAAGTTCGACGCTGGGATCGTTGCAGAAAAATACCAAAAGATTGAAGAAAGGTATCAAAAAGACTCGGAGACCGGCGATTTCTGCATGGTCATTCATAAAATGCGGTGTTCATTTTCCAACAAGTGAGAAACGTCGATTACAAATCGACCAACATGGGGGATATCAACTATCAAGCCAGGAAAATCATCAGAATATCAAGCCATCAAACACGAGATGAACCTTGAGGTATCCCAGCATCATCCAACGCACATGAGCTGAGAGTGGCCTACCCACTAACAAAAACACCATGAAAATCCCTGGGTTTCCTGTTTGGAAATGATTCTGTCAATGGTGGATGTTGCGTATTTCTTACTGTAGGGTGGATCATAAAAGAAAATCATCATTGAAAGATCCATTTCTTACTTCACTGTAAATTTCTAACTAGCATCTCTAATAGTCTAACAAAGCAATCACCGTTCTTGATCAGAAAATCATCTCAAAAGATTGCATCTCATTTTCCTGCATGATTTGTATACACCCTTTTTGTAGTCTAACAAAGCAATCACCGTTCTTGATCAGAAAATGAAAAGATGGGCACCTGCTTGGCAAACACTGGCACCCTTCACACCAAAATAGCTGGGATTTATGTTCATCCCCCCAAATTGATGGAATAAAATGGAATACATAGATAGTTTCAATTAATTTAGATTGGATAGTGATGATTATGTTCAATTCTTTTCAATTTATTCAATGAATTTCACTCGTGTTTTTCCGTTTGCTAGCAAAACAATGAAAGTGTCCACGCGCCGCAAGATTCGCAGCTTCAATACGCAACTTTTCAGATAGAACGCCTTCAAGCGCCGGGCATACGGGTAGAGTTTCTCACGAAGGACTAAAATGTAATGCACCATGCCGCAGCATCGGGCCCACTTGGAACTGGAGTTGAACCCAGGTGCACACTGACCTTTTGATCATGGGAGAAGAATGGTCATGACAGTTTGACTATAACGTTTCGAAACAAGCACGACTACCATCTACCCTTTGCCATAGCAATGGAAATTCCCCTGTAGGTTTACAACCAAGAGTCGGATGAAACAGCGCGGCATGCCCAGTTGCAATGGATCAGCAAGGCTTCCCAGTTGTCATTGTCGTCGTTCTGCCTTTCTTGTTGTGTCAAACTTTTTGTTTCTTGCTTTTATCATTACTGTTGCTGGTACTCTCATTGCTTTTCTGTTTTTGTTTCTTGGCTTCTACTCTTGGTCTTGTGTTTGTTGTTGTTGTTGTTGTTGTTGTTGTTGTTGCTGCTGCTGTTGTTGTTGTTGTTGTTGTTGTTGTCGTCGTTGTTGTTGCTGTTGCTGTTGCTGTTGCTGTTGTTGTTGCTGCTGTTGCTGTTGCTGTTGCTGTTGCTGTTGTTGCTGTTGCAGTTGTTGTAGCGATTGCTGTTGCTGTTGTCGTAGCGATTGCTATTGTTGTTGCTGTATCTAGGGGGAAGGTGATGATTGAACATGATTCTGGTGGGTGTTTCTTGTTGCCTTGCCTTGTGGATGTTGCCGAGTTGGTTGTTGCTGTTGTCGCCGGGGTTGCCGCTCTTGCTATATTGATGTTGATGATCTAGTCGCTGTTGCTAATGCCACAAGTGTTGTGGTTGTTTCTGATACTGATGTCGGTGGTGGTGCTGCTGGTGTTCTTATTCATTTTTTTTCTTGTCGTGGTTGTTGTTGCTGCTGTTCTCCTTTTCCTTGTTGTCTTCGCCCTCGTCCTCGTCGCTGTCTTTGTCCTCTCATTTTTTGAGGGTTATTAAAAATTATAATGTTGCCATTGGTGTTGTTCCTGCTGCTGTCATTGTTTATTCGCATACAATGGGGCAACAATGTTGATTCCTGATGCTTCGCTGGTCTTGCCTTGTAGTCAGCATTGCTCTGTGCAAAAACTTCTGTTGTTTTTGCGTCCCTTGCATTGTCCCTTTTCCTGCTCTCCCATTGCCTGCTGATGCATCTTTGTTTTCTGCGCTTCCTCGTTAAACCAAAGTTTCATGACCATGATGGATCTTGTCCCAATAAACTCTCTTTTAGGGCAGCAAACTTCCAGATGGATAGTTGGGTTTCCCCTGAGCACCCTGAATTGAACTGAGGTACAGTTGGTGCCGGCCCAGGTTGCAGCTCCAAAACCGCGCTTCATTGAAGCGGCCCGGGATCTTCACTAATGTGGAAACCCGGCAACAAATAATCCCCAGTAGCCAACCATGACTGGGGGTCATTTTACATCATCCCAAAATATCCCAAATAAGGGTATATCATGGTATATCACCATATAAATCGACAATAGTACTGTTTCAAAAAAATGGAAAACAACGCTTGGATTGTTTGTTCCTGGGTCTATCTCATTAAAAATTTGCCACGCAGCCTTCCGCCTTATCCGCCACTTCTGTCGGCGGCCCGAAACGGAAACCGTGATAAAGAGCCGTGCTGCGATTTAAGGACCCGCCAGGCGAGGGGAGTCAAAACTCAACAATAACGTGGAGGTTTCACCCTCAGGGATTAACGGGGATGTACTGAATGGGAATGAGGATATCGGAAGATAAGACTTTCAAATCCCCAAGACAGGACTTTTTTCTTTCTCCTGGAACTTTCAATCAAATCCCAACTTCTACCAATAGTTAGATTCCATCGTCTTTTTCATATCATTTTCTCGGCAACGAAATCGCTGATATGGGAAGGGGGTCAAGTCGCTGGTGTATCGTATCGTTTTTAAGCCGCCAACTGCGGACCATGTGTTTAATATTATATAAACTATGCCAAATGCTCTGCAAATGCTCCATGGAATACCAACATGCGCCCGAAAAAAAAAAAAAAAAAAAAAGTTATCCCCAAAAACCAACCAGCTGTGGCAACCGCAGCTTGACCGTTTCGCTCCCTCGCATCGGGGAGCCGGAGAGCTTTGGGCTTTGGGATGCCGATCTGCCCAGCACAACTCGCAGGCTCGATATGGCTCCTTTTTCGGAACCGAGTTAAAACACCGAAACAAAAGGCGCTGGTGCTCAAGTTTTGCTGCCTGAAGCCACCATCTTCACCACAAATCTGTGGAAAGAACATTTGCAGTGAAAGTGGAAGTTGTCAAACAGCACAAAAATGCACCTATCAAGCACGCAGTCCTAGTCAAGGCTTCTGCTCGACTTTATTTAGAGGTCAAAAAAGATGTCAAAAAGTTTCCTCGGCCCAACATATGACACGGCGATGCGCTGTCACGGGGTCGTCGACGCATGCAACCCAAATTCTTCAGCATTCGACAGTCAATTCCTGGGACAAACCATACTGCTGGTGACCTCTGTTCCTGTGGACTGTGGAATGTAAGTGCTTTTGTTAGCCGGATGTCAGCGAGGAACCTTGTAGAAGACTGAGTGCAGGATCAAGAAACCTGTTGCTTGTTTTCGCACAGTTGCTATTTGAAGGCAATTCATGTTTTCATTAATCACCAGGGCAATTGAACATCATTGTCATTCATTATCTGATTATCTGCAGATTGCATGTTTCCAGATTTGTCCATATTTGAGGGTTCAGAATAGTTTTAGGATTTTTTTTGATCAGTTTTGTTTTTTTTTTTCTTTCCTGGCACCATTTGCCTTGTATTTGCAACATTTTGGCATGTTCACCTTCCATTTTTGCATGGTATTTGCTACATTGTGGCATGTTCACCTTCCATTTTGCATGGTATTTGCTACATTTTTGGCATGTTCGCATTCCATTTTGAATGGTATTTGCTCCATTTTTGCATATTTGCATTCCATTTTGAATGGTATTTGCTACATTTTGGCACTTCAACCTCTCATTTTGAATGATATTTGCTACGTGAGGGTTTCTTGAGGGTTTCTTTAGGGTTTCATTTAGGGTGTCATTTAGTGGTTTTACTTAGGGTTTCACGTAGGGTTTCAAGTAGGGTTTCATTCAAAGTTTCATGTAGGGTTTCATGTAGGGTTTCACTTAGGGTTTCTTCAGGGCTTCATTTAGTGTTTCATTTCGGGTTTCTTTAGGGTTTCTTTAAGGTTTCTTTAGGGTTTCTTTAGGGTATTAATTAGGGTTTCTTCACGGTTTCATTTAGTGTTTCATTGAGGTTTTTTTGGGGTTTCATTTAGGGTCTTCATTTAGGGTTTCATTTAGGGTTTCATTTAGGGTTTCTTTAGGGTTTTCTTTAGGGTTTCATTTGGAGTTTTCTTTAGGGTTTCATTTAGGGTTTCATGTAGGGTTTCTTTAGGGTTTTAATTAGGGTTTCTTCAGGTCTCATTTGGTGTTTCATTGAGGGTTTTTTTCAGGGTTTCATTTAGGGTCTTCATTTAGGGTTTCTTTAGGGTTTTCTTCAGGGTTTCATTTAGGGTCTTCATTTGGGGTTTCATTTACGGTTTCATTTAGGGTTTCTTTAGGGTTTTCTTTAGGGTTTCTTTAGGGTTTCATTTAGAGTTTTCTTTAGGGTTCATTTAGGGTTTCATGTAGGGTTTCATTTAGGGTTTCATTTAGGGTCTCTTCAGGGTTCCATTTAGGGTTTCTTTAGGGTTTCATTTAGGGTTTTCTGTATGGTTTTTTTAGGGTTTCATTTAGGGCTTCATTGAGGGTTTGTTTATGATTTCATTTAGGGTGTCTTTAGAGTTTCATGTAGGGTTTCATGTAGGGTGTCATTTAGGGTTTTATGTAAAAATTCATGTAGAGTTGTAGAGTTTCATGCAGGGTTTCATGTAGGTTTTCATGTAGGGTTTCATGTAGGGTTTCATTCAGGGTTTATGCAAGGTTTCATGTAGAGTTTCATGTTGGTTTCATGTAGGGTTTCATGCAGTGTTTCATGTAGGGTTTCTTCAGGGTTTCATTTAGGGCTGTTCTAGGGTTTCCTTTAGGATACAAACAGGAGAGAATAAAGCAAAAGAAAAAACAATGCACCAAGTTGGCACCAAGAGAAAGTAAAGAAGAAGCAGAGCAGCAAAAACGCGTGACTGCAGAAAAAGAAGAAGTAGAAGTAGAAAGGTAAGCAGAGAAGCAGGAAAAGCAAAAAGCGGAAAAACAGGGAAGCAGAAAGGCAAAGAAGCAAG
>BGPT01000941.1:6538-28112 GCA_003297045.1 Symbiodinium sp. clade C Y103 | reverse complement strand
GGAAGCACGAGGAGGAGGAGAAGGAGGAGGAGGAGAAGGTCCACCCCCCGTCAGCTGTGATAAAATCTAGTAACCCTCACCTGGCAGGTGGGGAAAAAAGCGGAGAAGCAGAAAAGCAGAGAAGCAGGAAAAGCAAGGGAAAGCAAAAAAGCGGAGAAGCAGAAAAGCAGAGAAGCAGGAAAGCAGGAATCAAAAAAAAAAAACGAAACTGATCAAAAAAGAATCCTAAAATAATTAGCCCTCCTTTCATATTTGCGGAACGGCTCCAAAAAGCAAGCTCAGCTGCCCCAGCGACCAATATCTTTCGAAGGACTAAGTGTGCCAAAATTCCAAGAGTACTTGGCCATACATCACAAATTCATGTCTAATATGTGTATATATATATATATACACATTAAATACGTATGTATCATATGTATATATGTATGACATGTATATATATATATATATCATATACATATATATATATATACATATCACTATATATCATATATACATATGATATATATCATATATATATATATGTAGATATCATATATATATATGATATAAATCATATATCATATATATATATATATACATATACATGTGTGTGTGTGACTATATATGTATCACTTTACTATACCAACAAAATGAATGGTGTGGAACATGGGCTTGTCTCAAAAGAAGGAGCCCCAAAGTCCCGGTCCCGTGTTTGCCGCGTAAAAACTTCCATAAAATTGAGTATCCCATATGTTATGGACAAACACGCACGAGCGTTATTTAATCCTGTTCCTTTTTGGTGTCTTTTTCGGGTTCGCAAATTTATAAAATGACCAAATCTGTCAGAAATCCCACTGTTCATGGATTTCTCCTAGTGTTCACGGTGAAATCTCTCAGAAATCCCCATTGTGGTGAAATACCAAAGGGATCCTTGGCGTCATGGGACAACCCCGGCATGCGCTGACAAAAGTGGCCAAGCACGGCCACTCATAAACTTCATGGCTTAAAAATTCAACGTGCTGAGGTTCTCTGGGAACGTTTTTCTTCGTAAATCAACCAAAAAAAGAGTATCTGGAGATGATGAGTTGTTGGCATTAATGGCCATTGTCCTCTTAAAAGAACTATTTTGGGCACTTGCAATTACAGTAAACCCCACAATAACAGACATGAGTTGGTACTGGCGGAATATAATGGGGATACAAGGATGAAGAATTGTGCTCCAGACATGTTTGCAATGTGATAAAACTCAATGAAACCTCCAATCGGGGGATGATGCATATAATACCCCGCCCATTCATGGCAAATAGTTGTGTGGTGTATTGTTGGGTCTTCCGCATTAGATAAGATACCTGTTTCCACTGGACATGTGGCGGGTTTACTCATTTGCATTGGTTACATCCCCATGTAAGGTTCAATCTCCATTTCTCTCGGTACAAATGAAACATTCACCTGGTATTTTAGAAAAAGGGGGAAATACCCTCTAGTAAACTAACAGTTTGCTATTGAAAATGGTCATTTATAGTGGATTTTCCCATGAAAAATGGTGATTTTCCATAGTTATGTAACAGTTTACCAGAGGGTATGATCATTCACTAGCCTGAAGAGTTTGGGGATGAATTGGTCATTTGGGGAATTTACCCAAAATTACCCTCTACATTCACCATCATTCCAGTGACTTAGTTCACTAGCCTGAGCCTGTATTTTTTCAGAGGGTTCTCCCTGTTCCAAATGGATTTGTCTGACATAATTAGGGTAAAACTCCCAAAAATTGATAGATGCTCATCATTCTCCCTAGTATAATGACTAGTGACTGGGGTATCCACCATTTTCGGACACCTCCAAATGGATTCTCACGACATGTTCTAACCCCAGATGCTAAGCACCAATCATAGCTAACCTTCGACTCGATATCCTGCAAAAATAGACTCCATGTTTAGCTGGTTACCAACCTAATTAGTCTTCCCATTCAACACCGCCAAAAGTATAGCATCTTTTCAGCGTCTCCAGATCTCAGCAGTCAGCTGTATCTGCGTGTCACCATTTTTTTGTAAAAAAGTTCTTGACGTAAAAAGTTGCGCAACCTCGGAGTGGCCGTAGGCAACAAAGATGCCGGCGGCATTCTTCGGGATGGTCGGGTGGGTGGGTAAACCCCCTTAGCTTCTGATCACATTTTGATCAAACCCGATGAAAATCAGCTTTCCTTCTCCCAGCCACCTTTGAGGACACCTCAGTTTCTATCCCTTCTCGATCCCTTCTGGATCCCAGATCGATGGATCAAGAGGTCCATCCCCCAAATTCTGATGTTCACATCAAAAATCCCTGATTTTTTCATGGTCATTCATCCCATTCATCCCCAAAACCACCCACAGGAGATCATGGAGATCTATTCCAAATGGCGCTAAAGAAGGGTACCCAGAGTTTCGAACCGAAACAATAATCATGGCAGCTATGGTTTATGGCAATGAAATAACTATAGTCATGTGGGTAAAACAACAATAAGCCATCCCCAGTGTCACCATTTTTATAGGCGGAACATGTCGAAAAACCATTCCCAAATGGGTGGTTTATTCTGGTTTGATTCTTTGTTTGACCCACATGATTCACAAATGTATGGGGTTTTACCCTCTGGTTATTTAACATAGCTATGGAAAATCACCATTTCTAATAGGTAAATCGAGGTAAATCATCCATAAATGGACCATTTTCCATGGCTATGTTAAATAACCATAGGGCAACTATAGCAACAAACATAGCAACAGGGCCCCGAGGTCCAATCCCATGAGTTGAGAAACATCTGGAATCACACCTCTAGCGCGCCTATCCGCACGCGAGATGACCAGACAATTTTGCCTGACATGACAGCGGAGGACCGAGAAAATGGCCGGTTGAATGGGAAAAATGATGACAAGCCACGGGGGTTTTAGGGTACCCAAAATCGTTGAATATTGGGGCTTTATTGAATAAATGGTGGTTGTTCATTTGTTTCATGCGACTAAACCAGACATGGATTGGGAAATGAAAAATGGTGGTTGATTGGTTTCATATAATCAAACAAACTGGGTCAAATGCTGGGAATCTTGTTGAATAAATGAGGTGGTTTTTGTTTCAAAATGGGAGGTCAATCAGATAACCAGTAATCTCATCCTCAAACGGGGGGGGTGTTTATGCAAAAACTTGGGTCTTTATATCAATTGGGTGTGACATTGGCGTTTCATCTGTTTAACTCCTCCAACCCGAAAATCTGAGTTGCATGCTATACAAGAATGGGGATAACCAAATGAATTGGGTTGAATGATGGGAAATCACGCCATAGATGGGTTCAGCATGATGTTTGATATCTCATATCATTGAGGGAGTTTGCTGGTCATCCTCTTAAGTGTTACGCAATGGGATTGTTTATAGGACACAATAATGATTCATGGGGTATTTTAACTTGGTGGGTAAACGGACTTTATGCGAGAAAAAAAAAAGGAAAAAAGTCAACGGATCTTTTCAAGGATATCACGTTTGGGTTTGTCTGGAACTTCGAAGAAAAGCACTCAAAATGGCCATGAAATATCATGAAATAATGGGGATATGAGGTCTCAATCATAGGATATAGGGATCTCCCATTCTCAGACAGCATCCAGCGCCCGTTGCTGGTGAAACCAGGTGGTTTACATGGCTTTAGATGGGGCCTCCAGAATTGACTGTAAAAAAAAACTGAGGAGATCTGAGAAAACAAATGTAGCTAGCTGCAGGCAGGAAAACAGTCGGCCAACTGTTTTCCAGACGGTCTTGTCAGTTTGAAAGGCCCAATGTGACTGAGAGGCTTGTAAACTGTCCCAAAACTGGCAAAGGCTAAGACATATCCTACGATTTCAGACTGAAAAACTTCTGGGCAAGTACCAGCCGGGCATATCAACCCCCATGGCACGTGTTTCCGAACGTGGGATTTTACCACGACAGGGGTGGCAGGACCGGTATTGAATCCCATATGACTTGACCCATGACGCATCCCGTGAAAAATCCATGATTCCTTTACCGGCCAAGTCTCAGATTCTGCGTTCCAAATACTTCTCCATCCCCTCAAAATTGTAGTTTTGCAATTTTTAAACAGCAAAATTCTCAACTTAAAGAAACAACTCTGGTGGTATCATGTAGGGTTGAAAAGCTGTTTCCGTTGGAGAAATTCTCGCTCGTCCATTGCTTGAATCAGTGAAATCCGAAAATGACTCGATCCCACACTGTGCTTCCCAGCGATTTTTTTCAGAGTCGAAGGGTAGTTGAACAGCATGACCCTCAGGTCGCAGTTCGGTTGTTAGTCGTCCCAAGGGCAAGCCTGGTCAACGAGTTCGAACCAAATGGAAGCATCAACTTAAGCGAGCAAAATGTGCGACCTAACCCACCAACAAAGAGGCGAGATGTAATGATAGTGACCAGGCATGAGTCATTGGACAAGATCTGAGTATGGAATCATATCTGATGATCATGCGGTCGGGCAACCTCGCTTGGTCTTCCCCAGTTTTGGAGGAAAATCAGATTCGAATCCCATCATTCTCTGGCCGTTTCATCCCATCATTATCCCATGAAAATCCCATTCGAATATCGCATTAAAACAATATCCCCGTATCACGCAATGTTGGCGGCTTCAGCAACCCAGGGCGCAACCGATATACAGGGATGGTCCAGAGGGTTTTCGCAACAAATATCGAGGTCCGTCTGGAAATTGGATGTTTAATGCATTTTAATGCTAGTTAATGCAATAACAAAATGCTCATTGTTCGCTGACTGCAGTCCAATCAATCTACCTATTGTGAAAACTGGGGGGGAATCATCCCATGAAGCATCACTGGGACATCTGCAGATATGGCCCCCTTGTTGAACCAGTTATAAATGGGATCATAATAACCAGTTGTAAATGGGATATGTAATTCCATGTAATTCCTATAACTAAAGTGATTAATATAATTCCATTCATAACTGCTTTTTTTTCGGGCCATTTGACATCCGAACGTATGGTTGACACCCATTAGTTGGCCATCCGGAAAACCGACAACATCTCCCTGGAATTGGCAACTTCCCACAGTTTGCAGACTGGAAGCTTTCACCCTTCAACTAATAGGTAAAGCCGGGCACCAAACTAAATGGACCATTGTTCGATAGCAAACTGTGAGATTACTGGAGGGTAGACCTTTTTCAAGCTCGGTCATGGTACATACCTATTCAAGTTCCAAAATGTATCTGAAGAGATGATGCTCGACCGGGCACAAGTCATCAGGATAGAGTAGGAACGTGCTTTCCCAGATCAGCCATGTATTGTATATGTGTGTGTACATATATTTATGTTATCTCGATATTTATATGTACATATATATATATATATACAAATAAAATATATAATATAATATAATATAATATAATATAATATAATATAATATAATATAATATAATATAGTATAATATAATATAATATAATATAATGTAATATAATATAATATAATATAATATAGTATAATATAATATAGTATAATATAATATAATATAATATAATGTAATATAATATAATATAGTATAATATAATATAATCTAACATAACATAATATAGTATAGTATAGTATAATATAATATAATATAGTATAATATAATATAATATAATATAATATAATATATGATATAATATAGTATGATATAATATGATAATATAATATAATATAATAAAATATAATATAATATAATATACTATAATATAATACAATATAATATGATATAATATAATATTATATAATATACTATTATATTATATAATATAATATAATATAACATAATATAATATACTAATTATTGATATCTAATGATACCTGCATATATATATATATATGGATGTACACCATCATTACAGACAAAGGCGTGTCTGCTCTCCACCCGGTTTCCACTGTGAGACACCGTGAGACCGCAGAAACCCAGCCGTGGATCCGGGCCAAATATTGCGACATGCGAGCTCTTTCTATTGCAAACCTGAGGGAGCCGATCTCGGTGCACTCGTTGATATGGGGATGTTTTGGTGGAATTTTCGCCCCATGTTTTTTTGTGTGAAAATCTATCCTTTGAACACGCTTCGACTGGACTATACAAAAAATGAGAACGATGCAACATTAACAACCTTGGCAGAATTTGAAGAAGATGAACAAAAACTGCTGATTCACAGAAAAAGTGAGAAAAAACTCAATTCCGAAGTGATCCTATCCGTTTATCGTCTTTTTGTTTTTGCTCTTTTTCTGTGTGTTTTACGACTTTTTTTGGCCCAAGACCTTGTTCAATTTTCATACTTGGGAAAAAACAGGAAAACATCGCAAAACAAAAGAAACACAAGTGAAAAGAAACAACGCCGGAAAAACACGGAAAAAATGCGAAACACAAAGGATCAATTTCTGTTCGTCGTTTTTTCATTTTTTCGGTCTTTTTTCTCCGCATTTGTTCTCTAGTCGGCTTTTTTTTTTTGTGTGTGTGTGTTTTTGCTTTTTTCAGATTTCCAGTCGAAGCGTGCAACAAGTTCGTAAGTGTAGGAACCACCAAAAAGGTGCCACTGCCATGTTTCCAGGATGGTGTTTCGATGATTGTATACTGCAACACATAACTAGAAGTGTAGGCCTTAAAAATCCAAAAACTAATGAACATGGCAAGAAGCTGTTTCAAATTCCATATTCTATCTACTTCCAGGACGGTTCTGTTATACATGTATATATGCATATATATATATATACATATACATGCTAGGAACCTCCAAACTAGATAGAACCGTGATTTAAAAAATCACGATTTCGCTAGGATTTCACGTGACAAAACCACCTGTTTGCTTCGTTTGAAATCAAGATTTCAATCCACGTTTCACCGGACCGCTCACCTTGCCGAACCGCAGCATCATTGAAATTGGAACTGACCGTGTCCCTGCGATTGACCTTCGAGGTCAGGCGCTACCCGACATGGTAAACTAACATAGCTATTGAAAATGGCCATAGAAATAGTGGATTTTCCCATTCAAAATGGTGATTTTCCATAGCTATGTGGCTGTTTACCAGAGGGTACATGGTGGAAAGTTACAACAAATGAATGTGTGTATGGGGAAGATGATGTGGAGATGGGTCAAAAATTAAGACTCAGGGGACCACAGATTGGAATGTCTATTTTTAGACTTAACCATCCATAGGGGTACCCAATTTTGACTCATGCCCATGTCTGAAAATGAGTGATGTATCCAGAAAAAAGCAGGCTAAACCAACTATGTCAATGTGTTGTGATGGTTATACAATCGGAAAATGATCAACAACTGGGGGAATCATTGGAAAAAAAAAGCGGATATCATCGGGATACGACCAACACGACTGAAAACTGTTGGTATACACTCCAGTTGTGGCAGTTTCACGGGGAACATGTTGCTAAACCACTGGATTTGAGGTACCCCATTTTCAGACAAACCCATATATTACACAGGTAAATGACTGGTCATAGCCCCATTTTTGCGGGTCTTTCCGGCGTTTCCAGTACTTTTCAACATACAACATCATACAACATCATACAACATCATACAACCATACGGAGGTTTCCTAAGTCATGGGGTTATCCCAAGTCACCATGCTTGTTGCAATACTAGAAGTATGGTCGTTCATACCCTACGACTTGACGGAAAACCCCCATATGAAATTTGACCATTTTTTCATGGCAGCAGCGCTTGGACTCTTGGACTCAAAAATAAGAACCAGAAATTCACGAGAAAAGCCATGGAAATAACACAAAGAGTTGGAAAAACCTTGCAGTTGAAATTCCTGGAGTTTGGAAAAATGCTGGAGTTTGGAAGAATCTTGCAGTTTTGGGGGTTCAGCTGAAGGATGAACCGCTACACATCCACATATTTCTTGGAGGCATCAATGAAACACCCGAAGTGCTTGGTAGATCAGAGTAGATAGTAACAGCTTCACCACCCAAGCTACCTGGACTCATAACTTCTACCTAGACTTCTTAGCTTTATCATTGGGGAGCCTAAAGCCCGGTTGCACAAACCTGAGGATTTCGTCGGGAATCATTCCAACATAATTATAATGATCATCTACCGGGACATCGGGATGTGAGGTCGTTATTTCCTATCCAGAATCAGTACGGTATAGTACGGTGTCTCCCCATCGACAATTCGTCAGGCAATTCTTGTTGGTGATCCAAAAATTCCAATTTGAATCAGAAAGAACGGCTCAAGTTCCCCTGTTGTTTGCTGGATTATGCTGGGTTCCGTCAAGTGGGGTACCCCCAATCATCCAGTCGTCATGAACTACCACGCGCCTTGCTTGCAGGCCTGCTTCAATGCCTCCTTTTCGAGCGCGTCCAGCCCGTAAACGTTGGCATTCAACGGCCTCAACAAGCCGCCGGCCCACTGGCTACATGGAATGCCTCAAGAAATGATGATTTTTGTGGAGATGTTTGCTTGATTATTGGAGATCTTCCCATATGAATTCTGTTGGTGAATATGCATAATTAGTCATATCCCCGGGTAATGCAACACGGCGAGATGGAAAATCACCAGCTCTTTTATGGGTAAATCATCTAACTAAATGGATGTAAATGTGCATTTTCCATAGCCGTGTTAAATCACCAGAGGGTAATGGGTATATATTGGCTATAGTACCTTTCTGGCAATCAAATGTGGCTGGCTGGGAAAGCTCCCAAAAGCCATAAAGCGGCACTTAAATGGTAAAGTCATCAAACCAAGTGTGGCGTTTTCCATTGCCATGTTTGATGATTAATATTGGCTATGCTGCCCGGTTTTAAGAGATTTCCAGGATGGCAGTTGGTGCTGTGTTTTCCCCACAAAATTTCCCCAGGTCAACAACTTTTCTTCATCCTGTGGGGGACGCATTTGATGTATCTTGTGGCATGAAACATGGCCAATACCCTGTGGTAAATGCACATAGACATGCAAAAACACTGTTGTTTCCATTGCGGAAAGTGATCTACAGATTCGGAATCTACAGATGGTTGGTTTTGCATGTCTATGTCAATACAATGTATATGTGTATATATACTGGAGGGTAAAGGTATCTGATGCTAAAAATTCATGGATTCACTGGTATACAATTACTCTGAATACTCAGAAGCTTGGAAATGAATTACAATGATTTGCTCCAAACATTTGCCGGCAGTTGATGGCTAGAGTAAGAGGTGATGTTTGGTCAACCTCCGTGAATTCAAACACATTTCACCAGGGCCAACATGAATGGCTGATTCTTGTGAGTATGTAACCAACAACCAAAACGGGAGTTTAACCCTCTATGAGTACAGGCAGCACAGATACAGTCACCTTCCATGAATCTTTGATTTGTGTTTTTTTTTATCTACGGCATTGTCATCCGTGTAGCTCTTCATCTCTGTGGATTCTTCAGATGTCGTTGCTTTGATCCGCGCCGGTCGGTGTTGGTGGACAAATCTCCCGAGTGTTAGTGTGCACCAGTGACGTTCCGGTGTGTTGCTGAAATCCATTCGCACCAATTTCTGGTCTAACTTCCTCCTTTTGTTGGTTGTTTAACAATTCTTACCCTCTAGTAAACTAACATAACTATGGAAAATCACCATTTTTAATGGGAAAATCCACTATTTCTATGGTCATTTTCAATAGCCAACTGTTAGTTTACCAGAGGGTAAGGCCGAACTTCCCGTGTGTACGACGTGAAAGTCGTCTCCCAAACCACGTGTCCCAGCGCGCCGCGCCTGAGAGCGGCTTCCATCTCCTCAGGGCTTTGGGCAAACGCCATCACAACAGTAACTTTGGTCAAGTGGGATTTGATGATATAACAAAATCGATCACATTTAATCCGGATATAAAGATCTGATATTAATCATTATATAATTCATATCAATTGTTGTAATGTATCATTATATCTTCTTATTTATAACATCAACCAATAGATAATCGATTCATGTGGAACATATTCCTCATTCTTCCAGAGGGATCGACAGTGCTTACATGAAGCAGCCATTGTAGGGGTGTCCACACAAAGTTGGTCGTCATGTCAATGATAAATGGAGGTTTATTGATCACTGACATTACTGGGACCATCGAACGGAGTTGAAAAATTGGGCTTGAACCATGTAAGATGCAAGATGTTTTAAACATCTTTAAACCGGTTCTCGCCATACAAAATCAGCGGATTCCAATCAGCGGAAAACGTCTTGGTGTCTTTTTCCAGCTGATGGGTCATCAAGAGCCATTTTTATGACCCACCATGACCCACCATGGATGGAAATTTCGGTGAAATGAAGCTGGCCAAAAGTGGTCCCAACGAGCTTCCTGGACCAATTTTATTGGCACCCCAAAAACTTACCCAGGCAGTTGGGTCACCTGCCGTCCCTAGCAGCTATGTTCACTGGACTGGTTTAAGGGAAAATCTGCAGGAAACCATGGATTTTCGCATGAAATATAGGGGTTTCCTGTAAATTTTCCCCTTAACCAATCCATTGATATGTGGTGAATCATCCACTGCAACGACAGCGATCATCCCTGGGCTCCGTAGCTTTGCCAGGCTACTTTGCATACGTGCTCCGCGCCGAGCTCTAGATGGTTTTGCGTAGAATGCAAATTGTCACATATTTCCGTGGAAACATGGGGTATGGTACATATATATATATATATATATATGTACATATGTATATATATATATATATATCATGTGTCGATGGTGACAAAACCCGGAACTCTGGCTTTTCACACCTCATCAGTGTTGTATGAACTCTGGATGGTCATCCCTTCGCCGGGCATCATATTCCACAGTTTCATTCTGGCAAGAAATAGTTCACATGGTGGTTTCCATAAATGGGGGATCCCCAAAATGGTTTGTTTATAATGGAAAATCCCATTGAAATGGAGGATTTAGGGGTACCCTCATTTTAGGAAACCACCACATATCAAACCCTACTCCACGAGGGTTTTTACATGTTGTTACCTAAGTCGACATCTTTCTTGCCGATCGTGTTTTCTGGGAAAGTTCTTTTCACAAACCCTGATATATCGCCACATGTTTACCCTCTCGTTGTCAAACATGACAATGGAAAATCTTCAAATGATGATCTTCCCACTAAAACCTCCGTGAACAGTTCAGGGACTCCCTGGCCCATCGTTTTTTTCCCGGACTTTCTAAAAATCCCATAGTATCCCCATGAAATCTCACTGAAATCCCATTGAATCCCAGTAAATCCTTGTTGTTGACCACCGGAGGAGACGGAAACTGCGCCGCAGCTACAGCCTTGGCTTGGACCATCCCCAGGAAAAATCGGGGGCAGTAACTGACCAATTCATGGTGGATGGGTAAAGTCAAAAAAAAAACGAAAAAAAATACAGGCAAACAAATATAACAACTTGAGAATTATAAACTGGTTAATCGAGTTGAAACCGCTAAGCAGAAATTGCCGCAGAAAGACATGTCTAAGCTCTATGAAAATCTAAGCAACTATTGACCCGTGGAGAGTGTCGACCCATGTTTCGAAACATGAGAAGCTCCCCAACAGCCGCACTTAGAATAGTGACATCTATTGACATCTATCATCTCTATATACACAAAAGATCGAAAGGGATTGGAGTCAAAATTTTGGATACTGCCCTGAAAAAGATCCCTCGAGCTGGTCAGTCAACTGTCCTCTTTGGGTGTGTCAAATGGCGATACCCATACAATATCACCATTTATGGTCGTTGAAGGGGAAATTGATGAGTAACCATCAAATTTTGAGGCTATTTTCAAGGCAAAGCCCTTTCAGCTCAATTCCCCCATATCGATTGCTAGGAAAGAAACCTAGAAACGCCATACCCTTGTGAGCTTTTAGTGGGATAACCAACGAAATAAATACCAGCGTGTTCGGGATTGGGGTCCGTAACCGTAAATACGCCGATACACCGATCGCTGTGTTTACGCCGATACGCCGATACGCCGATCGCTGTGTTTACGCCGATACGCCGATACGCCGATCGATACGCCATTATGCCGATCGCTGTGTCCTAAACCAACCCTAAACAAACCCTAAACCAACCCTAAGCAAACCCAAACCGAGCTAAAACCCTAAATAAATGGCATTCGGTGTATCGGTGTATCGGTGTATCGGTGTATCGGAGCGCGCATGGCAATCGGTGTATCGGTGTATCGGTGCGAAAAACGTTTAGCGGACCCCAATCCCGAACGCTATGCTAAATACCCTCTGGTGAACATACAAAAAGCTATGGCAGCTATCACCATGTTTTTATGGGAAAATCAACTCTTTCTATGGCCATTTCCAATAGCAAACTGTGATTGCGGGGTAGATCCACTCGCTGGGATTGACTTGGCATCTTGCGAGTTGTCAGACTTCCCCATTTCCTGGTGCTTCTGATCGTCCAAATGTCGACCAAAAACCACGGGATATCGATATCAAACAAATGTTCCAGGAAAGAGATGATTTGGCCAAATTTAGATGTTCCAAACTCTAAATGGCCATAGAAATAGTGGATCTTCCCATGAAAAATGGTCCCATAGGGTCCAGTCCAGGGCACCGGAAGCACCGGAACTGCTCGCTGCGGCACGGCCGTGGCCGTTTCAAGCAGATGCGACCTGAGGGCAGCGCAAGCCCCAGGATTCACCTCATCCTGGTTGAAAACAGGATTTCCCAGTGAAAATTGATGATAAAAAAATGATGCAAATGATGCCAGGATATATTGAGTATACTATGGAAACACAACTGTTGATCAACCAAAAGCGATTCTGAATACTGGGAAACCTGGCTGCTGAATAAATGGGCGTCACGCGCGAGATTCAAGGGAAAATAGAACATAGAATGATGGTTCAGCATCAGCATCATCATCATCATCATCATCATCATCATCATCATCATCATCATCATCAATGCAATTTCAAGGGACATACCCCATTTTCAGACACACCCAAGTTTTCCTGTTCTCAATCAAATAACAATCCGCATTAAACCAGCTAGTGTTACCCATGATAAATGCCATTTTGGATAGGTCCGATTAAGGAAATAAAAAATGGATTAAGCCAACCACAACTAGCGCCTGCCAAAACCCCATTCACCTGCTTCAGCTCAAATCCCACCATTTTTCAGTTAGATTTTCTCCCATCACCAGTCACCTTTCAATACCTCTATCGATCTTCGTCCCATCAGTAAAGCAACATCTACTTGGCAGCAAGGGCCTTGCTTTACAAGCAAGTTGTATTACTTGACAACTAATAAACATCTTTATTAGTTAAATTTAGTTAAACTAGTTGTAAAATGTTGTAAAAGAACTTATCTCTACAAGCATTGTTCCCCCATTTGTTGCGAGGGCCTTGCTTGTGCCAAATCCGGGCCTTCTGAATCAAAGGGATTTCTTGGCCACCAGGATTTGGGGCGGTCAACCGAATGAACATGGGCTGATAATGAGGAAATCTCAAAGATGGCCCTGAAGTCCACTTTGGGATTCATGTTGCAAAGTCTCACTTTCAGACCATGGTTTTGCCATAAATTCCAATTTTGAAGTGCCATAGAAGTCCTCACTTCAATTCCCACCGAAATTCTCATACCCTCTGGTAAACTTACAGTTGGCTATTGAAAATGGCCATTGAAATAGTGGATTTTCCCATTAAAAATGGTGATTTTCCATAGTTATATTAGTTTAAGTTATTTTAGTTTACCAGAGGGTATTTTTTTCCATCTCAAACTCTCCTGAGCTCTCAGGGTATAGCCCGAAAAACCATTGACCCCACTAGTTGATGGTGATAAAAATTCATCACCCCGAAATAGAAGGCCGTATGAAATAGAGGTGGGTGAAGCTTAAAGTGGACGTAGCCATTTTGCAACTGAAGTTCCGATATCCCATGTTATCACTTGAATTGCCATCTAAATTCCCATAGATCACCATTTTATCACCATTTCATAAAATCACCATTCAAGCACCATTAAATCCGCCCAAAACATTCCCATAGCATTCCTAATGAAATCATTTTAAAAAAAAACACATAAAACATCATAAAATCACCAATCACCATAAGTCAACAGGGGATTTCCATATGATATCATTCAAAAAAGCACCATAAATCATCATAAATCACCATCAAACCCTCCAAAAGGAGGTGATTTCCATCTTGATCCCCTATGGAAAAAAACCATCAACGTCCCAACGTCCAGCTCCCGCCTGGCCGTCCGCTCCAGCGCCTGGAGCTGTTCTGTCAATTGCTGCAGCTGTTGAGACATGGCACCGAGCCAGGCCTGACGGGGTCTGGCGGCTGGCGGATCCTTTTTCAGCCGAAGAAATGGTGGTTTTATGGTGATTTTATGGAGATTTTATGGGGATTTTATGGAGATTTTATGGGAATTAATGGCGATTTAATGGTGATTCCGTGAAATTTGATCTGATGTTGTGGGATTTTATGGTGACTCAATGAAATCTTACGGTGATTCTATGGCATTTTCTTCGAAGCAACCTGCCAAAGTGCGCGATTGCTCCAATATTAGGATTTAAGCAAAGAAATCCGTGAGCTGACACAGAACTATTTTCTTCGCGTGATCCCTACCAATCTATCCGACACATATTCTGACATTCTATCTGGCATTCTATCTGACATACTATCTGACATATAATCTGACATGATCGACAACCAGCTGCGGTAACCCCCGTATACTATCCTTTAGATCGGTAATCAGCAAAGAATACCTAAGTTTGATCTTGTACAAGATGGGTTGGTCTGGTCTATCTTTCACAACGGTGGTACTGGTAGTTTTGTTGCTTGGAACTTCTTTCTTGATGGGCATTCTTTGCACGGACCAGGTTGATTTGTTGTAAAATGACGGTATGGACCAGCCGCCACAGAACCATGGCCTTGCCCGCATGCCGTGTGTTTGTTGAGGCTTCATTGGAGAATCAAAAATGGGCCTCTGGGGCCCAGTCTGCGAGCTCGCCATAACGGGTCCGGCGAGGCCCAGGATGACGAGGAGGAGAAGGAGGAAGGGGAGGAAGAGCGGGAATTTGATAGAAAATCTAGGGCAGGTGGGGGAAAAAATGTGGGTTTGACCAAGAACAATTGGGAACTTGTGGATTTCTCCAGCAAATAAATGGGATTCAAGTTGGCGAGTCAGCCAACAAAATTAAATTGAATTTGCAATCTATACAAAAATTGGAAGTTGTTTACCACCAAGAATAGACTGGGGGATGCTTTCGATGCTTAGCACAAAAAACAGATCAAGAAAAAATGTTGGCGTTTAGATCATCAACCCACAGAATTGAAATCTGTCCAGAAAGTCATGATTTATCCAGCAAAGATGCTTGATTTCATTGGCAACAGCGGGGCTAAAAAACCAGCGAAACTTTGCAGTTGGTGATTTCACTTAACTAGTCACCAAGTTATCGTGAAGCGATTCATGGAACCGATTGGTTCAGAAGATCATTTTCCCCATCTCCAATGGCACGGGGGATCACCCATGTCATGTCTGCTCTAAAATCTCCAATCTCACCAGCTAGCGCAGCTAGACCTCTGAAGAACAAACCATGAACCAGATCCATCAATATGGAGGTTCCCCAAAATGGGGGGATCCCCAAATCATTGTTTTTTTAACTATTTTCCGTTCTAAATCATCGAGCATTGATGGAAGCACTTGTGTGCCTGCAGCGGCTGCGGCGACAACGCTCCTGAAAAAAGCGGGGTAGCGAGTTCTTCACGACGGGACACATGGCCAACAGAACGAGAATTCTTGGATTTGGGGTCATTTTATATATGAAATTATATATACCTATATATATGTATATATATGGGTGTGTATAATATATATATATATACATGTATATATATATATATAACTATAATGGGTACAGGTCGTGTTGGGGGTTGTGGCGTATGTGGCACCCACCATTTCTTCATCTTTCGGATCTGCAAATCATCCCTGATGCGATGCCAGGACAAGCAAGACCGAAGCCAGAGCCATGTGTGCGAACACATTCCAATACGGGGTAAGAAACATGGGAAAACAACATGATACCCATGACACTAGGTTGAATGTTTCATATCACATGATATCACCACTGTTTTGTTGAAAACATGGAAGTTTGTTACATTGTTGAAAACATGAAATTGTTTCTGTGCGTCGTTCATTTCTACCAGTTAACAGCGACTCCAGACCGCACCCCTCCTGCACACGCTGGAGACACCAGCGGTTGCCTAAGTGTTTTCTCGTTTGAACGGCATTCCGGGAGCACCACATCAGCTGTTGGACTGTTTATTTGCATGTTTTGACATGAAAAGGAGTGTTACAAACATGCGTAGATCTCCAACACTACATGGGGAAACACAGATTTGTTCACATGGGGACCCAAAGTTCGCATGTACATGGTCATTTGTTCGGTACGTAAGGACTCATTTGCCCAAAATACTGAAATACTAAGATGGTACCCGTGTACCCGTTTCATGCTAGTATTTCAGTATTTTGGGCAAAGTCATGAAATGTTCATTGTTTCATGCAAATTCATTTTTTAAAAAATAAGGGCTATCATCTTAAAGATGTTTTTCTTCATTCTAATTCAAATTATCTTAGCTTGGATTTGCTTCAGGTGCTCCAAAAAATAGCAAAAAAAAAGTATGCCTTTTTTTTTGATTCCCGGGTCATGGTGGATCTCCCACTAGATTCAGCCAAATCAACAGCTCAGCCCAGGTTTTTCCCTGGTTCATCGCCCCGATGGGACTACTAGGCCCAGCCCCAGGGCTTCAAAAATCCACGACTTTCTCGATACAAAAAACCATGTCTGGATCCGAAAGAGCAGAATGTGGGAAAGCCTGGCTGCCATAAACCTAACATGTGGGAATGGTTTATACCAACAAAAAAACTGGTGATTTTAGGGATGATTTATTGTTGGGTTTATCCCATTAATAAAGTAAATGGTAAAACCAAAAAGTTCCCTTGAAAATTGGCTGATCCTCCATGTTGAATAGTTGCCGTTTTTTCTCCGCAAGACCCCACAGATGTTCCATTCCGCCGAAAGCACCCTCCCTCCTCCCACAACCGAACGCCAAGTCGCTGCAATTGTATTTGGGCAAACAACTGCTCAAGACCCTGGCAAGTTTGGGATTCCAGCAGGAAGATTCGTGAAACGTCCACAAAAAATTTGGTTGGATGTTGGAATGAAAAAACAACACAACAGCTATGCTTTCCATGGTTCTTCCTATGACTTAGTCATACTTAGTCCTGTGACGTTCACCATAAATTTCTTGGGGGTATCCCCGGTATCCCCCAGAAATCTGGACATAGCGGAACCAACTGCCATGGCAATCTCATTGCTTGAACGGGCCCCTTGGAAATGAATGGTGGTATACAACTGTCATTCTGATCCATCATCCCAACCATTGTGGGTTCTGAAAAAACCGGGCTTCCCCTATCTAAAAACCTCGGATGGCTAATAATCATTTTCCCTAGCTTCAAGGAACTTCAAGCCAAGCCGGGCCCAGGGGGCGGAATTCCCCAAGTCCAAGCACATGGGGATGGACATGGATTCGCCATCAACCTATCGACATGTTTGACACCCTCAGTTTTTTGGGGTCAGAGCCTCAAAAAAACGCTTGGCTGTATCGTATGTGAAAAAAACAGGAGCCAAGACTGAACAGCGAAGAATTAAGAGGATCAACATCCAAAACATTTGGTACATGTTTATATACTGCGAAAAATAGGATGCCACAGTCTTTATCAAAACCACATGTCTATGCAGGGTCTTGTAGCTCGATCCTCATCGCTTGATTTCCCATTGAAATACTACCAACATAGTGAATGAATCGTACACCAACATGGTGTGGTAAACCTAGAATAGTGTGGTAGACCCATTGTGCTAAACCACCCTGTCATCATACACCAACCCAAAAACTACATGCTTCCCACCCTGTCAGAAAAGGGTGGGAGTTTGCATCTGTAGTCATGGTTTATGGCAGCCAGGCTTGCCCATACTTGGGTTTATCAATTATTGTTTTTACCCCATCTATATCTCATCACTTATCCATATTACCATAGTATTCCCGAACATATTCGCCATGATTGATCTATAGTAGTATTGATCCATCATATTCCTAGGTATTATCTATTTAACATATACCCTAGTATTAAATCATACATATTATCCATATGTTACCGTTTATTATGCTTCCCATCATTTCTCCATATGATCATACTATTCCCAAACAGATTCCCCATCATATTGATCTATAGTAGTATTAATCCATGATATTCCTAAGTATCGTACCACATATTACCATATGTTCCCCATATCCGAAATGATTCCGAAATGATCCGTCCACGTCCCACCTGAAGCTGCACAGCTTCCACCTGGCGGAGCCAGGGAGATGATGGAAAATGTCGGAAATCTTGGGATATTGATGGATGATGATGGATGTAAGATCAGAAATAGTTGGGAAGTGAGATGATATGATAAAATATCATACACATATTTTGGATATGATATGATAGGATATGATATATTTGATGTTTTGAAAATGTCAGAGTTGAATATCCAAAGCAGAGCAAGAATTATAGTGAGCGAAAAACCTAGGGATATTTTTAGAAGTTCCAGTATATCATAGTTGAAATCTTCATGGAAGTGATACGTCTTGAGAGTTGATGTATCCATTGCCTTCCCATCGGCCATGCGACGCTGAGGTTGATGTTGCAATAAGTATGAATTCACATGAATTAACCAAGGAAAATCGTGATGTAGTGGTGTTTAATGGGACTATTTAATGGGTTATGTAATGGCATAAATGCAACAATAAGTATATTGGTGTGTCACGGTGTGTCTGAAATGGGGCATAGCACCCAAACAGCCATGCCAACAAGAAAAACAGGATGATAAACCATGGGATTTAGGGGTAGTTTAGGAGGAAGCTTGAAATCCGAACAATCTGGCTGCTATCTTTGTGTTCAAAGACGAAACCCCGGCTTGGACCCCTGAGACTCTGCCAGTCTTCTCCCAGCCAAAGAAGTGGTTGATTCATGTGGATCGCTTTCTCCGTCCCAACAGCCATCCATCCAACAATAGGAATCCTGACAGAAAGGGTATGTGAGTCTCTACTATTGAATGGATGTATGACCATCTGCCAATATTGGCAAAAGAAACCCTAGTTTTGACCATGGCAGCCTATGCAAAGCTGCAAAAACATGGAAACAAAGCCGCCAATCAGATTTCATACCCCTGGGTACACCCAACAAGACCCTGATTCTTCACATCAAGATGTTGCCAAGATCATTGACAACTTGGGATGTTCACTACTACTACTACTACCCCTAAAGAGAAACCATTGGTGATCCAAAAAGTCCCAGGGAAGTGGCGTATTTGCCAACAGAGAAGCTCTCCAGGTCGAAAATCATGGGATGCTCAGTTCAGGTCAAAAACCAGCACTTCTGCACTTCTACACCAGTTTTGATGGGAATGTTCTTCTCTACCAACGGGATAAACCAACCATTTTGGAGATACCCCAAGTGGTCATACGTCGATGTACCTCGCCTGAGACTGACTTGGTGGTTGTACCATCTCAAAGAGCAAAACTGTCCAAGGGCTTTGTCTCAAAATGGATATATTCAAATCCTATGACAATTTGATGGGGAGATATGTGGAGTATGATTTCTGAACCAGAAAACGTTGAAGCCAAATTTTCAGACAAACCCAAGCTCATCACACCACTTCTCTCTGATCCCCTGAGTGATTTTGTCGTCGAATTGGCCCCGAGTTCGCCCCTGGTTCCGCCCGATGGGGGCACCGTGTTTGCTCCGGATTGTTGTTGAAGTGACTGGAGCAAAAGCTGCAACCTGGAGAAACTCAAGAAATGACCGATATACTTGGTGGCGAACTAGCCACGGATCCGAGTTGTAGGTTAGTTCACCCCCAGCTTTTTTAGTGGATGAACCCTACAAAAATCCCACTAACAAAACCAGGGATATAACCTACTTCGGATCCATGGGATGAGGAACCAAGTACTTTCATGCTGGATTTATGTGGATCGTCTGAGTATTGGAAGATGGAAAAGTGAAGTTGGAAACATTGTGAGGGTCATCTTAGTGTTTTCCATCTTTTGGTGGGGACTAGAAATGCAAAGGGTTCATGGATGTGTAACATGACTTTATCTGGTTTAATGCACTATTTCGAGGCAACACCAAGATCATCACTATGTCTTTCACCTGGCATTGGAAACTTCCCCAGCAAGATCGAGTTCAGTTTCCTTGTGAAAGGTTGTAATGTTCCATTGCCATATCAAAAACAAGAGGGTAAAGAGCCCCCATAAAAAGATAGAAAATATATCGAAAAGAAAAACCAAAAAAGACATGTGAAATGTGGTTTTAGGATGAGGCACTCCAACAGGTGCTTCACCTTACCGGCATTTTCACCATCCGACAGTCATTATTTTTTTGGCCCACTATCCACAAGGTTGACCCATTTCTTGGGCTCCTCGCGCCCCTTTGACATCCCATGAGTTGTTGCCATTTACGACGAGTGATTCTCCCATTGTTTTCGAAATATGGCTTAGTCTGAAAATCGAGTACCCCCCAATTTCGATTTAAGCCTCATGTTCCATGTTTAAAATGGCCATAACTGGGGATCTCTCCTGATTTTTTTTCGATTTTTTCCCATGACATTCCCATGACATTCGACGAAGTCAGGCTCCCCCAGCCCAGTTACTGTGGCTCAGCCGCGAGCGCAGCGAGGGTAGCCTGGACAATCTTAGGCTTCGGAGTCAAGTGAGCAGTACCGAGATATTATACATTATTATTATTCTATTATATTGCGTATATATATAATTATATATATATATGTATATTTGTATATATAGTATATATATGTATATAACTATAAATAAATGTGTATATATATATATATATTGAATGAGTACATGTCAGCATGCATACCACGGTCCCAACCACCAAACACCAGGACCCATACCAAACATGTTCGCCATAAATTGCAAAGTTTCTGAGGTGTGATCAGTTTTTTTGAAAAGAAAAAAACGAGCCCCCGGGCAGCTCGCCCCCAAACCTCCCGCGCCTGCGCATTGTGTGGGGGCCTGCAGTGCAGTGGAATGATTGCCGTCCCAAGAAAACTCAAATCTGTGGAAGTGACGAAAGTATGTCTGGAAAATGTGGCTCCCCAAGTCCAATGCTGTAGAAAATCATTTTGCCCACCAATGCACAAACAGGCGAACCATGTTTGCAACAGGTTGGACATGCAAACTGAACTAGCAAAACAGGCTTCATTTATGTGCCTCTGACAAGCAAATGAAAGCTTGCGTCATGCAAGAATGTCAGACTGACCTATCAAGCATCGGAGTTTCTTCACTGGCTTCAATACCCATACAACTTCAAGTCTCGCACAAGCNAGCACGAAACAGTCCTCCGCTCACACAATGCACAAACAGGAGAACCATGTTTGCAACAGGTTGGACATGCAAACTGAACTAGCAAAACAGGCTTCATTTATGTGCCTCTGACAAGCAAGTGAAAGCTTGCGTCATGCAAGAATGTCAGACTGACCTATCAAGCATCGGAGTTTCTTCACTGGCTTCAATACCCATACAACTTCAAGTCTCGCACAAGC
>BGPT01000940.1:204466-220467 GCA_003297045.1 Symbiodinium sp. clade C Y103 | reverse complement strand
CGCATCCCGAAGAAGTGCCACTGCACGTCCGTTCTCTTGGATTGGCCAACATTAAAGCCAACAGCTTCCATCGGGGAGCACAAAAATGACTTTACATTAGTATATATATATATATATAAAGTAGTAATACTAATAGTGGTAATAACAGGAATAATCACATGTCGTGGACCTATCCAATTGGTTTCTTGGTTTCCCAAGAATTGCAGGTCTCGTTGCGTCAAGGTCGACCTTGATGAAATTTCTCCACGATTTTCACCCCCAATCTGAAGCAGAAAAAGACGTGACTGTACCTAAGGTCTGGTATCATCTTTGATCATTGGATTGGTTTAAGATGGTTTTAAGGGAAAATTGTCAGGAAAGCCCTGTGTAAACCATTGATTTTAATGGTAGAAACCATGGTTTCTTAATGTTTCTTATAGATTTTCCCATCAACCACTCCATTGATTTGATGATCTTGACCATTTTCTGAGGGACAAATCGGCTTGGTGGTGCCACCCATCGGAAAAAAAAGTTTCTCAATTTGGATCATAAGCGTAAACATGGTTGAAACAAAGGAAAAAAAACAAACACACACACACATACACAAACCAATATGTGAAACCACCCACCAGCAAAATACATCCCCAGTTCGTGCATGACAATCCCCAATCACTAGAAAGGCTAGGTTACTGACCCCCCAATGATCAACGCCATCCCAGCACGGTGGGTCTATGGGATGATGAATTCATATAGGGATGGGTGAATACCTATGACTTTATCAATTTTTCATGGATGATGAATCTCCATAAATCTGGGGTGAACAGAAGGTACCAGGGTTTTGACCCATAACCATATGAATTCTATACCAGAACTAAAAAGCTTTGGGATGATTCCCCTTGCTTAACATTAGCGAGGACATAGTCATGCTATAGCTTGAACTTGTCCAAACCAATGACACTAGGACGATGATTGGCTCCGTAAGCCGGACCTGTGGAACGAGTGACTGTAAGTATACAGTATGAGGTTTGATGCCTACCTAATGAGAAGATATGCTGAAAAAAAAACCTGGTAAAGGATGGTAAAGGTAAAGTTTGTTGTTTTGGGGTATGTATCAAGGGTATGGATCATATCCCTTTGGGATGTATGAATAATGGATATGGACCGGGGCGATCTCCTGTCAGTCCAGTGTATGGATCGCGGCCTTACATTTTGCGCCGCGGCCATATTGGTAAAGCCCATGAAAGTCCAGGACATAGTGCGATGAATTTGGACAGTCGGAGATTTAAACCATTTCCCCAGGTGTTTTCGGGTGATTTTCCCACCGTGTCATCACAGGATTCTTCCGAATAAAGCTCTGCGATACACATTCTGGGGCTGATAGTGGAGAGGGACATGCCTCTTGCTCTATGAACATCATCGGCAAGAGAAGAGCGCTAGCATTTGCTTGAAATCGGTGGCTTGAGAACGCCTTTCATTGATGGAGGCATCCCGGAATCCTCCACCTGTCTTCGATGTGTGGTTTGCGTGTTGTACATGTTTGAGTCTTTAAAACTGAGGATGAGATGTGAAGAATCACGATCTAGGACGCCACCAGTCACTTCACAGAACACATACGGTCAATGAGCAGCGAGACTTATCTCCGCCTTTGCAGCTTGCGCTGACAAAACAATTTCGAAGCGTCAGAGTGTGGGTGGGCACCCTGCAAGGGGTTCCTGTGTTCTAAATGTGCCAATAGACATTCAAGATACGACTGGATAGATGCCGGGTGCAAGAAGTCTTGTTCAAATCTAGAGACTATCACCTGGCAGGTGAGGAACAGCATTGGAAACCACCACCAGATACCAGGTAAGCAGGAAAGCCTGTATTTGTGTCAGGGAATCTGTTTTTTTGTTCCGGGAATCTTGCAGATTCCCCATAATTCGCAGAAACATGACCAAGATTCGCCAATTCAGCCAGTCACCAGGGCACCAGGGTTTACTCTTTGGTTCATGAAACTTTCACCAAAACATCTCCGTGGACTCCACACTCCGATGCTCACATTTTTCATCGTCTCACTGGAGTGCTTAAATTGACTCACGCTTCGTCATCCTTGTAGGATGAACATTCAAACATTTCATCCAACCTGGCCAGCCATCAGCGGACCAGCGATTTACCATGCTTGAATGATTTGAAAAGAGAAGGTGTATCGATAGACAGTAGCCCTGGTCACTACATTCTAGAATCCAAGAGATCCAGTGATACTAGTACAAACAAAAAACACAAATAGATCTAGTGTTTTATGGATACATTGATATAGTAATTTTGGCTGCCAACACAACCCAAGAGCACCATAATTTCACCGATGCGAACAGTGAGCCCAGCTGGTGGAGATCAACTAAAACTTACACTTTTCTATTCTAATTATCATCTGTTGATACCAAAAAAAGCAATTGACTATAATTCTTGTTGGATAAAAAGGATGTGTTGCTCCTTCGTCAAATTGGCAAATCCGGGATACCCTCTGGTAGTCAAACATGGCAATAGAAAAACACCACTTCTAGATGTTCTTCCCATTAACACCTGAATTTACTTCGGGGATTTCATCCCCCAGCCATGTTTGATTCCCGCAGGCGCATGTCTTCCAGCTAGGGTGGCAAAAAAAACAAAACAGTCCACCTCAGTGGTTGCTGAAGCAAACCCAAACGTCCCTTCTGATCTCAATCAATGGCTCTTTTTTGATCACTTTTTGAGCCCTATACTATTATAATTGTTGAATTTTGGTTGATAAATGGCTATAACATGCTGGAAATCACTTTTTCAGCTCAGCTTGTGTTTTTGTTCTGGAATTCTGGTTGGTTGGAATCTTCTTAGCCCAAAATCCCACACTCCCATCCGCCGCAATTGAAGCCCCACTGGCACCTCTGTAGCTTCATCACCAAGATCCGTGCATCACGGTCTCCAGCACCATAGCTGATGGCCACGGTTTCCCCCTGCACCTTAGAGATGCAGCTGACAAAAATCACTTGGATCTACCTGGCCAAAGTCAGTGAAGTTGTGATATGGATTATGAAGTTAACGTTTCATAGTTTTAAGTTTTAAGTTGAGGATAATCATTGAATGATAATATGGGTTTTAAGTCAGTCAGAAGTTTGTGTCCTATGAATTATTATGACTTATTCTATGTTTATGCAATCTTTATCTACATGTGTATACTGTATATATATATACATATATATGCATAAGGACATTTATTTTATGTCATAAACATGATATAACCAAATAAAACCATTAACATAACAAGTTAGAACCAACATATATCAAATAAGCATGATATAGCCAGCTATAAGCAACAAATGTATCGACACATATGAGCAAGTATTAGTGATGATACGAGACAAGCTTTGCAGCAAACCATTGTATTGCACCCGAATATATTGTTGTTCTTTTGTCTTCCCGTAGATATAGGGGTCCTAAATGCATATGGGTACTTCGGGTTGCAGTTCTTGTTCTTAATGGGTATAGCTATAGCTATAGCCATTTAGAATATGTACCGGTAGAATAAATAGCTAGATATTTATAATATATAGTTTTTTTTTTCCTTCAGTAGATACAGAGGTTTCCCAATGCCTATAGGTACGGTACTAGGGGGTTGCGGTTGGGGTGCTTAATGGGTATACTTTGGATAGAGCTACAGCCATTTCGAACCTCTATTAATAGGATTGTGGCCATAAAGCTAGTTATTGAGTGGAACTGAAGCTCCATACATATGGCTCAAAATTGGGTACCCCTCTATAATTGGATGGTTAATACTAAACATAGACTTAAATCTGTGGTCCCCCAGGTCTTTAATTTTGACCCATACATTTTAATGGGATTTTCCATTATAAACCATCCATTTTTGGGTACCCCCATTTTAGGAAACCCCCATATGGGTCAAGTACTGCTGGGGGTTCCTCACTTCAGACCTCAGATCTGGTACTTCTGGGCCGCCGCACTGCAAGACCACTTGCAAAGGCAAAGGGAATACCACCTGGCAACCAAGCTGGGCGGTGCAAAGAAGAATTGGATTGCCATGTTACCCTCTAGTAAACTAACATAACTAATCAAAACTATGGAAATTCACTATTTTTAATAGGTAAATCAGCTACAAATCGCCATGGCTTCAATAGCTATGTTAAATTACCAGAGGGTATGTTGATGTGATGTTTGATCAACACCAATTCTGCTTGTTGTTGCGCAAAAAACCTTGGGGATTCAAGAAACATCCTCATGGGGGATGAACCGACCAAAAAACTGAAATATGTTGGGAATACGATGGGATGTACCACCAATAATATAAAGGATTGTATGAAAACGTGGTGGCCCAAAATCCATGTGCTGATCATCAGAGCTTCCGATTAAAGTACAGATTTGGGCGGGTATCATCGATTTCAGTGTCCCTACTTTCAGATTTGGTGACCAAAGAAAATACAGGTGTAACCTGAAGCTTAGCCAACAAACAGAAGGGATCCAAGAAATAAAACTAAGGGATATACCATGATATATACCCTCGGAAACTCAGACATGGCTAGCTTGAAAATCCTTCATTTATAGATGAGTTTCCCAGCTACAAGCCGTGGAATTTCCCATTGCCACGTTTGAGTACCGAACGGTAATCATCAAAAAAATAGAAAAGCAACTTACCTCTAGTAGGATTTTGCTTGTCTATCTGCTTGGTTGCTATTATTTCATATCAACAGCAAATGTCTGTGATACTTAACCAGTCCTTCAAATAGGATATTCACCATTCTTGTTAACTCAACCTGCCACACACAGGATTCTGGCTGAAACCTGGATGTGGAGTGTGATGTGGCCCCTTGGATCCCGATCATGATCATGACCAGCCTATGGCAAGTACATTGGAAAGGTATGGTAAAAATAAAGTGGTACCTGTATGTGTTCTACATATGGCAAACCATCTTTATCCGTGAACCTACTGTGGATGAAAGAAATCCAGCACCAGTTGGTAGATGGATTGTCACATTCCTATCCCATTACGTACAATGTTTCATAGTTACCAATAGGTTACTATAGTTACTATTATTAGATGGATTGTCCCATTAATTATTCCCATTATATTCCCATTATCATTACCGTCCAATGTTATTATAGTCCCAGCGTTTCATAGTTAAAGTCCCTAATATAACTGGTGTAGGGCCAACGTTACAGAGGCCATGCGCCTGGTGTGGCAGCCGCTTCACTCAATGGCAGTCGCTCCGACATTTGCAGCATCAGGAAGGGAGGCTCCGCTCCGAAGCGGTACCTTGGAGATATTGGGAAGGAATGGTCGTAAAATGTAGGGAAAAAAAACATCAAGAACCTATAAGATCTATAAGATCATGGGTTATCCCTATGTTGGGGATATGGGGTTTTGGTACTTAGACAATGTGTGGGGATATGGGGTTTTGGTACTTAGACAATGTGTGCATATCATAACTTCCAGGTGAAAAAACTGGAATGTCCTCTCGCACTCCTGATGACAGTGGATAGTGGGCATTTGGGTTTTCCTGGAAATAATACAGGGTAGGTGGGCACGCACAGCTTTATCATTATCATTATTTTTTCTATTAAGATTGCCATAGTTTTCAGAGATAGCCAATTTCCAGACACACCGGTCATATACCTCATTATATCTCCATTGTATTCCCATTAATATATATATATATATACATACATCACTGTATTAACTGTATCCAATTGTATCCCCTGATATGTTCGGACAACCCCATTGTTGATTACCCCTTTTTGAAGGTCAAATCATTCATTCCAGCGAAATCCCCTCAATTCTGAAGATATATGTCCCTAAATTGCTTCATTGATTGCCCTGACCCTCCGGCAATCAAACATGGCAAATGGGATGGCAACCCAACAAGATAGACAAGGTGAAACCCAGTCCTATTCTAGGACTGGATTTTACTGCTGCAAGCTTTTGTATGTCCTGGGTGGTCCTTTGTTTGGCCTTGTCTGAAAAGAGAGTATACCCAACCATACCACTCTCAGCTTCTGACGCATGATGAGCATAACCTCAGGGGTCGTGATTGAAGGGAATATCTACAGGAAAGCAGGAGGGGGTTATAGGGTTTTACCAACGAAATAACCGGGGTTCCTGCAGTTTTTGCTGCAGATGATCCTCAAACTTTGAGTTTGTCCTTGTAGACTCCGTGAAAATTATTGCTTTGCCCTCAGACATACAGGCGTTTCCTGACAGTACAGACTTGTGTCTCTAGTTGTTACTATGGAGTATTTGTTGACATTATTGTTGACTAAGATCATTGGCATTTGCAATTTGACAATCAAATTGTTGCTATTATCATTATTGACAGCTACTGTTGATTGGTGTCTCCAGTAGTTTGTGGATACAACTGTAATACAACTACTGTCTAATTATTATATTATTGATTTATTAGTAACAGTTTAAGTTCTCAAAATACTATATAATCATGTGCTCCAGTTGTTTGTGTGTATTAGATTGTATTAGTAATAAGTATTTGAATCTCCAGATGCTTGATTGGACTGGAATTGGAGTGAACATGCGCAGGACGCATTAGTTTCTTACCACAAAATATATGCTTTTCCCATTTGTCTTCTTGAAATTCGTAGACTAGCGCCGACCTTTTGTCAGTGAAAGTGGCAAAAATCCACTGTTTCAAGATTATTTGTTTTGTTACTGTCAGATTAGTTAAGACTGAAGAAATTTCAAGAGTAGAGTACAGGTCTTTCGTGTTCCTGCTCTGCAGATCTGGATCCCTCACTCTTTAGTACCCTTCTGTTCACCCCAAAAAAATTGGCTTGGATTTATGAACGCTCATGCCCCCAAAAGATGATATGTACACAGGTTTTGATCTATCCGCACACGGCAATGAAGAATCCATGCTCGATTCATCAGTTTCCTGGTGAGAACTGGGCATTCCAATGGCGCCTCCAGATTTCCGAACGGAAACTGGGACAGCCAAACGAGTCTGCCAAGTGCCAGCTGAAATGATACAACATGTCTGGCCTTGATTCTCTACTACGGAACTAGTCATCATTTTTCATCCAAGAAGTGCCCCCCAAATGGTACGTCGGTTGAGGAATCAGCGAACGATTGGCTACGTATACATATTTCATCATATTTCTTCAGGCTTTTCACCCGCACAAGATCGCAATGATCACCTTGGGATTACAAGCTGATGAAACATTACCAGTCTTTCATAGTTTTTTGATGTTTTTTGGGACTGTAAGACCAGGCAGTTTTTGGCAGGGTCATTTCCATCACTCATGATGACGACAGTTGAGTCAGGTAATCAAACATAGCAATGGGACATCCCCGATTAAAGGAAGCTTTTAATGGGAACATGATCCATAGTAAAGGGTACCGTTTTAGAACAGATTGGGGGTTGTGTATTTTTATCACTTGCTACCCTCCGACAATTCACATAGACGTGGAAACTCCACCATGGATCATTTCTGCAAGGCAAAGCATGGGCCTTCAATCTGTATGTTTGTTTTCATGAGGCCCCTGTTATGATTGTAGGTTTAGCTGTACCCATCCAACTTCTGCTGTACTTCGATATCCATGAAATGAACACCATCTGATCGCATGAGATTCGCCCGACACTCGCAAACATTGTTGGGAGATCACCTGACTGCTCGTTAAAGTTCGATGATAAAATCCGTTAATCCCAATTTCCCACAAAGAGACGGTTAAGGATTGGGGATAAACGATTTGGAATGGTCTAACCTCCTATTTAATGGTTTAATGGGCTAATGGTTCAACCTCCTTTTGGATGCATAGAATCCTCATCTTCCCATAGGTTTCATGGGTTAAATCGCCAGGTCACGGCCAGTTTTCGTGTCATAGAGGTGCAGCAAGGCTAAGAAATGCGGACGTGGCAGGCTTGGCGTTGCCTGGTGGAATCTCTGGGATGTGGGCGACTGACGGAAAATCATTGGGAAATTGGGAACCAGAATTGAATACTATATGTTACATGATTATATAATCATGTATAATATATATATATGATATATACATAATATATAGTAACCCCAAAAAAGATAGAAAAGTTATTTCAGGATGTTACGTCCTGAAAACGGACAGTAAAATGTTGACCCGTCATCCTGAAAACGGACAGTAAAATTTTGACCCAAATTTCTGACAGAACTTTCGGGATAAAAACCATGCAAACATGGAAGATGGATATGGGGAAATGGAATCTCTGGAATCACGCCAAAGTTCCATATTTGTAGGGAAAAGGAGGATAAACAATTGAAATTGCCCTGTTTTCAGGCCAAACCATTGCACTGGAAGATTGGACTGATGATTAGGTGGGTGTGTCTGCAAATGGGGGATTTATCGCAAGAGATGGCAATTTGAGTATGAAAACGAAGATTCATCAGTGGAACTAGGAAAACCAGCTAAGGAACTTAAATATACTCAGAATGGACGCATATCAAGGATTGTCAACGGATCCAAACCACAGTCCCCAATCTTCAGTCCAAACCGATCTTCGATCATAACAGCAATCAAAAAGGCAATGCTTAACGTCCTGCAATCGACAAATTGATTCCTAGTGGGATGGTATCCTCTTCCATTAATGGCTAAAGACATCAAGCTACCAAACCCACTTTACCCGGGTTCAGGTTTTTGAATGTCCTAAATTGGCGGATCAACACACATGGGAATTTATTCAAGACACTCAAGTATCTGCAACCACCAAACCAAAATGGATTGGTCACTGCATCATATCCCTTCACATTGGCAAGTCCAAAGAGGAATGCCGATGACAACATATTATTATATGATATTACATACATATGTATCTGAAGATGAATATTGTGTACTACACATTTACACTGTATATGTATATATACATACAAATATACATAAATATATGTATCCTTGTATACATGTAAATTACACATACATGTACATAAGATATAAAACAGGTGTGGCCCATACCTACTTTTGAATCAGAAACGATTCCCCACCACGACGCTTCGACGGTGGTCCACCTGCGAGTTGTTCACAAAGACTGCTTGTGCTGATCCCCTGATCCTGCCACCATGGATCAACTGGGGCAGCATCCTGGTGTTTTGAACCCTTCAAAACAAGTGCCCTCTGGTAAACGTTTACATAAGTATTGAAAATCACCGGCTATTTAATGGGAAAATAACAACTATTTCTATGGCCATGGCTTCAATAGCTATGTTAGTTTACCAGAGGGTAACAACAACAACAACAACAACAACAACAACAGGGTGTGTCCCTTCCGGTATCATCAAATGTGGCTGGAAAATCCGCCATCTGTAGATGACCCAGCGACAAAAAGTTCCATTTATGACAAACACCTCCTTTTTTGGGGGATGTTCCACTGCAACGTTTGATTTTGGAACTCCATTCCCAACTTCATCCCTCTATTACAAATCTGATCCAAAATTGTACAAACAGTTACTTCCTGTAATAATCAATATAATTTTCAGCAAATTCTTCATGGATCACATGATGTTGATGCTCACCCGGCCCCATCCAACACGTCCAGGGACATCGCTTCCAGCGGCCTGACATGTGGATATTCCTGGACCACCTTCCGCAGCGGTCCAAAGCTGGTGCTGTAGATCTTCTCGCTGCTGCCATCCGCCGAGGCCGAAAGGATGACGTGCGGCATGGGCGTGTAGACGAAGTGAAGCTGTCCTACGCCGAACGTGGGGTGAAGTGTTAGATACAACAAACTGGACTTTGTGGAAAAGGTAGATGATTCTATGCTAGTGATGAATATATATATATATATATATGTAACATGTATAAATATAGTGTATATATATATAGTATAATATATATATATATTGTATGTATATATATATATATATTGTATGTATGTGTATATATATATATATATTGTATGTATATATACATATACATACATTATATGTAGATATATACATTATGTATATAGTATATGTACAAGTATATAGTGTGTATATATATATATATAGTATCTGTATACAGTAGATATGTATATATATATATATAGTGTATATATATAATATACATAGTATGTATATAATAAATAGTGTGTATATAAAGTATAAGTACAGCATATATATATATATAGTATATATGTAGTATATATATAGTATATATATATATATATTGTATATATATATATATATACTATACACGATATATATATATATATACATAGTATATGTATATAGTATATATATAGTATATATGTAGTGTATGTAGTGTGTACTATATAATGACATATTTATATTGTGCGTGTACAAATATAGTATATATGTATATTCTTGTTTGTATGTGTATAACTATATATATATAATTATATATATATATGTGTGTAGATTGTACATTGTACATTTATAATATGAAATATTGAAGTCATGATTAAACTCCCAGTGCCATGAGAAGCCAATGGGGAAAGTCATTTCTGTCTCCTTGATACGTGAAGGGAATCCAGTTCCTCAGCGAGGTCGCGAGATTTTTTGGGCGGTCATCCCAGCAGCATTTTCATGGGATTCCCTCCCAAATCATGGGAGTCATGGGTATCGGTATATTTATATATGTATATACCCTCCGGTAATCAAATGTGGCACTTGGAAATCCCCAATACATGGAGGTTTCAATGGGTAAATCATCTATAAATGGTGGATTCGGTAGGGTATTTTGATGAATTTTTGATGATGTTTGACGTATTTTGCATATAAGAAAGGAACTTCCCTCTAATAATGGGGGGCTGACACTCCCGGAACTTATGGGAAAATAAACCGTGTACCTGAACCACGGCAGATAAAGTAGAATCCACTTCCTAATTGTTTGCTAACTTGAGGCGTCATCCATCGTATGGTTCGGAACTGGCGGAAAAGTTATCCCCACTTGGCAAGGAATGGATTCGGTTTTCACATCCAAACTCTCCTGAGCTTACACATGCTTATAGATAATTACATGTGTATATATAATATATAATATATTGTGATATATATATATATATATAAAGATTCTGCAAGATCCCTTTTCACAGCGCAGCAAGATCAGATTTGTCAAAAATTAATAAAGAAACGGATAGAAATACACACTCCCTTAAACAATCGGNAAAGATTCTGCAAGATCCCTTTTCACAGCGCAGCAAGATCAGATTTGTCAAAAATTAATAAAGAAACGGATAGAAATACACACTCCCTTAAACAATCGGTTTCCAATTCCCCCTTGCCAATCCCTGCCATGCCAAGGATGGGCAAGCCTAAAGGAATTTCATGTACCCCCCAGACTCTTTACCGCCATGCCGGAAAGAGCCCAGGCCCAGAGTACAAATTCGGGCCCTTGCCCAGCCAAAAACCCCCTTTTTTGGCCACTTCTTGTGTTTCTTTCCNTTTACCGCCATGCCGGAAAGAGCCCAGGCCCAGAGTACAAATTCGGGCCCTTGCCCAGCCAAAAACCCCCTTTTTTGGCCACTTCTTGTGTTTCTTTCCCAAAAGGGTGGCTTGAGGGTTGGGAGCTTGAACCGAGACTGCAGGAAAAGGGGAAACATGCGTCATCTTTATCCCCGGGACGAAGGAACAAAGATTCTGCAAGATCCCTTTTCACAGCGCAGCAAGATCAGATTTGTCAAAAATTAATAAAGAAACGGATAGAAATACACACTCCCTTAAACAATCGGNTTTACCGCCATGCCGGAAAGAGCCCAGGCCCAGAGTACAAATTCGGGCCCTTGCCCAGCCAAAAACCCCCTTTTTTGGCCACTTCTTGTGTTTCTTTCCACGTCCCCCTGAACTGCTCACCTTAGGGTGAGTACGCTCAAGGCTCGGCAAAGCTTGATCTAAAGCNGTGTTTCTTTCCACGTCCCCCTGAACTGCTCACCTTAGGGTGAGTACGCTCAAGGCTCGGCAAAGCTTGATCTAAAGCTCTACGATAGATTGCAAGAAAGCCCCTTAACCGGGCATTTGGAAGTTTCATTTCTGCAAGGGTAGCAAGGCCAGAGTTTATGTAAATCCTGGCTGTGCGAGGTGCTTGCCACCTACCTTGTATAAGGAGGCGGTCAAGGGAGCCATGTTTGGTGAACCAAAACGTAGCACCACCCCGTCGAAGACTATAAGGCCGGAATTCAAATGAATCGAGGCCCAGTTCCTGGAGTGCTTCTGCAAATTGGCTACGCCATTGGCGAGCAGACATGATAAGAGGTTTCCGAGCGGTAAGTTTCCAGTGGTACAAACGACGTACCACATCAAAAACGGACACCGTGATGCTTTCAGCAGCACCTTGTCTCTTCCCACTCTTGGTGAGTCCTAAGGACAACACCGCTGGCCCATTGGCACTGCACACTTGCACATCCTGAGGGCGTACATTAAAAAGCTCCCCAGTCCGCAACATGCCGTAAAAGGCGAGAAGAACAGACAAAGCAAAACTCAGATCCTCCTTCAAAAGAGCTCTTCCAACAATGGCATGGACGACAGTCTCGGGCATGGGCGGCGCCCGGTTGGGCAGCTCATGCTGACTCCACACTTTAAGCAACCGCCAGACGGTAGGCAAGTTGTTCTTCAAGTGCGGTTCGAGATTCTGGAGCCCTGCCACCGTGTCCGCAGCCAACGCACGGCCTTCACCTGAGGCCCACAAGTGCTCGAGGTAGTCTGCAACCAGGCTATCCATTTGAACTTTCTGACGAGGTAGTTCGATGTTTTCAAACTTGAGGAAGTCAAAGAATCGATCCAAGGCTTTATCATACCGCTTTTTGGTGGCAGGCTGCACTGTAAGTGACTGAAGGCTTCCAAGCCGCTTCCGCACTTCAACTCTCTCTTCTTTGGTGCGAGCTTCTAGATGGATTTTCGCTTTCCCCATCGCTTGATAACGGGCCGTCGACTTGGCCGATCAGCGGGGTTCTGCTTGGTAGAAACAAAACCCCAAAAAGGATGAATTTCGCACGCCAGAAGTAGAGAGTTGATTTTTGAAAGGACTGACCGAAGCTTTCTTGAACTGGATCTGCCACGACTTAAACAGTGCAAAGCTACCAAGGAATCGGTAAGGTGGAGAAACCTGCATTGCTGTTGCCGCTTCCTACAGGTTCTCCATTGGAGACAGGTCAGGATGGCCTGAATCTCAAGCCCATTGATGTGGGAGCCTTTCTGTTTCCACTCCCATCCGCAGACTGTTTTCCACTTCCACAGTCGTGCGGGGACCGAAGTCCGCAATCGCTGGAACTTGACTTGATTTTCTGTTTCTGCCTGGATCATGAGATCTTCCCCTTTGATGGAGACAAAGTTGACCAGTTTTTTCACCAGTTGCTCTTCAGGAACAGCCTCGCAGGGCCCCTTTTCGCCATGCAAGCGAGGGCGCCTCAGGTACCCTTGCAAAGAAGGGTCCCCTCCCGGAGAAGTTGCCAGAACCACGTCTCCCAGTGACTGCAGAGGCGTCAGCCCAAGAGGCAAGAAGAGTTCCTTCATGAGCCAGGTGATGACTGTGACGTTCCATGAGTTTCCCACCAGTGTGTGCCGAGTATCCAGGTATGCTTCACCCTTCTGTTGCCCCTTTGGGAGGCATGCCAAAGTGTAGTCAACTGGAAAACCCATAGCTACTTCCTTCTCTCGTATGGTAGGGAGCCGATACTCCTTGGCAGCATTAGTGAGGCAATGAACATCCCGATAGATGTACGGAGGGTACCGGTGGCTATCTGCCTTCCACCTGGGCACCTCCCAATCCTCACACTGCCAAAGGCCAGCCGGTCTGGGTCCCGGGCTATTTCGTGGCCTTGACGTAGTGAACGTGGGAAGTTTGCTGCCTGGCATCAGGTGCCACCCTTTCAACAAGAAGTCTTGTTGCTGAATTTCCCAAGTGAGCTTGACCTCCACGTAACCAGCCCAACCTGGTTTGTGGTGAACAACCAGGTCAACCCCCGGAGCGAGTCGAAGCTCCCAGGTCAGCCAATACAACCTTGGTCGTCGGCAAACGGAGACACCCCCAGCATCAACCATGTAAGGGAGGACTCCCATGTGTTCACTCATAGTAGACCTGTCTTTCTCGTCCATGGAGAAAACGCTTTCCATCAGCGCATGGACTTGGGCCCAAGGGAACTTCTTTTTGGCCAACAAGAACACCCTTTTGACGTGTACAGAAAGGTTGCTTCTGGCGTCTTTGAGGGCCCCTTTGCGATCCACATTGAGACCTGAGACTCCTTGGCAAGGAGGGCCACCTGCAACCAGCACCACCCCAACATTGCTGTATTTGATGGCCCATCCCTGCACCATCTCCGAGTCGATCTTGGTGACGTCTCCCACATGCTCCGCGTCCGGAAAGTTGGCTTCAAGGACCCGACTGCTGGGACCGGAGACCTCTGCACTAACATGGCCTCCCATAGGCAGCTTCAGGGCATCAGCGCCAACCCGCAATGCTCCAATACCATCAAAGAGTCCAATTGTAAGGACCTGGATGTGGTCCTCCAACTCGGCCACATCCCCTCTTACCGAGCACTGCGCCGCATGGGCTCCCATAGGAGTGAGGCCGTTGCTGATGCAAAAACCTCCCCCCCACTCGGAGGCATCGCTTACGCTGACGTCTCCCCGCAGTACCATTCTGAGGTTCATCTGAGCCAGTGGCACAGCGCACAGAAACCGTACCAACTCCAGTTGCACAAGCTGGGGCAATGGCCGCTTCACCACCGGCGGGTCGTTCTCAAAGTCCATGATGAACTTCCATACGGCATTCAACATACCCAGTAATGGCCTCCTGAACATGGCACAGTAAACAAGTCCCCCACAGACTACTTGCATCTGCTTCTGGTTGGATCGTCCCTCATCAAGCAGTCCCAGGGCCAGTTCCACGTACTTCAAGACCTTACTGGGCTTGGGTCGAACTTTCCCCGTTCGCCCATCTACAAAGGCGCCTTGCACCTCAGCGGAGAGTTCCTGCTGCACAGACTTTTTGGGATGCCTGGGCAATCCCCAGTACTGATAGCCCTCCCGCATCGCCAGGGCTTCAGCCGAAACCTCTCCCTTGATGGCCGCTGCCAAACTTGCATCCATTCTTTCCAGAATGTCAAAGTTGTCTAGATAAACCCTGTATAACCATTGAGCTGAGCTAACAGGTTTATCTCGTCTCATTTCATTCTGGGGTCCATGCTTCGGGGTCAGACTATGCAGAGCGAGTCTAGCAATCCTCCGGTGTACATGTTGGGCAATCGCCACACTACTAATGAAACCCATTGGTAAAACCAAAGAGGCCAAATAGTGAGGCTCCACAGTTCCCACTGGCAACAGGGAGAGAGGGACTTCCCTCCCAAATGCCATAAAACTGTGCCATGAGGCCGGTATACTAAATAAATAAAAGAAACATTTGATGTCCTCTGAACTCATAACCAAAAACTCCTCAGGCCCCAACACGATCCCTCCAAGTCCTGTGACTGCCGGCAAGGTGCAAAGGTCGGCGCCTAGATTGCGGCAGAGCTTGTTTGTCGGTACCAGATTCATTATCAATCTGTGTACTTCTACACCATCAACATATNGTTGATCAGTCCGGAGCAAACCCGCTCCCAATTGCAATCTTCAACATAAACACGAGGGGGTTTGGTATAGACCCTTGACTCTTCAGGAAGCAAGTACTCCTCAAAGTTTTCGACATAAGCCAAAGTTCCTCTCTCACAAACTTCAACAAGGGGGATTGAACCAATGCCATCCGGTAAGGCTGGAGCTAAATTTTCCCAAGCGAAAGACTTTGCAACCCTAACCTCTTCACCCCTGTAATCAACACTTCGAACAGAAAGGAAATCTTCCCAGCACAATCCCTCAAACTTTTCCCCGGTCAATTGGCTGTCCCTGACGAGCGTAGCCAGTCCACTCACGGCCTTCCTAGCGGCTGCTGTCACTAAGGGCCGGTCGGCCACTGGACTCCCATTGTAGGAGTTCAACGCCTTGCAGACATTGCCCAGGACCTGCAACTGATCCTCGGAGACATGGCCTACTATTTGAGAAATAGCACTAGGGCTGTCAGGCAGTGGGAAAACACCACCTGAAAACTGGACCTT
>BGPT01000940.1:184677-204459 GCA_003297045.1 Symbiodinium sp. clade C Y103 | reverse complement strand
GGAAAAATCACGCCGCTCCCTGGTCCCGGTCGGGTCCAGCAAAGCCGCGGTCAAAAAAGGGTCGGACTCAGGATGGGGGCAACAGGCTGGCCTGGATCCATCCCCAACTTCAGAGCCCACTATAGGCATGCACATTGCCACGGAGCCTACCAGCTCCCCGGTCTTTTTCATAGCATCCACGGAGCTCTCCAGCTCCCCGCATCCACTTCTCTTCACTTCTTGTCCTTGTCCCGGTCCTCTCTCTCCTGAGCTGACTTGCCACCTTTCGTCTTTCCTTTTCCCTTGCTCTCCTTGTTCTTTCCCTTGCCTCGGCCTTCGTCTGGCCTCCTTTCCCACTCGGTCGTCCTGCTCCACGGTCTGCTTGCGGCAGTCTTTGCTTTGGCTTCCTCCTTGTACACCCTCGAAGCCTCCAAGGATTCCATAGGGGAAGTCATTGCCACCATATCTGTTGGCACTAGCTCTTGCTTTTGAGCTATACTGTAATGAGAGCCCTGTGCCACTTGTTCCAAGCTCTTCAGGCGCTGCGTTATCGCATCGCACGCCATCGCCGCCTTCCCCTGGAGAAGGAGGTCTTGGAGATACGATAACGTTTGGGCTTCCCGATTCATCGGTCCATTCATTCGAGAGGACAGCATCATTCGCCAATATTGGGAGTAAATTGGCGGTAGCTTCTCCCGACTGATATCCCAGGGCTGTCCGCTCTGCGACACCAAGGAGGTCTGCATCATCTCTAGCGTACTGAGAGTGAGGACTCCAGGGAAGCGCTTTGCCATAAGCTTCACCTTGACCTCCTCCCCGAACAGATGCCCTGAGTCCTCCGCCGTCTCGGCACTGTCGGAACTGGTCCTCTTCGATGAAGTCGAGCTGGATCCGATTCTCGATGACCTCTTCTTGGCCGCCCTCTTGGCCTTCCGACGAACCCGCCTTCTCACCGACGGGTTTGGGTCCAAGGCCGTAGTGCTGAAGAGGGCTCCCAACTCCTTGGTGGCTATGATCTTTCCTTTTTCCTTGGCCTCTTTCTTCCTTTTCTTCTTCTTCTCTTTCTTCTTTCTCTTTCCATCCTGACTGGTCCCGGAGCCGCTCGAGCTCCCAGCGACCCCTGGGGGTAACGGAGCGCCTGGCTCCCTTTCTGCTTCCAAGGCTCTCTTCTCGGCCCTTTCTCTCACTTTCCGAAGTTCGTCGGCTTCTCCTCCGCCGCTTCTGTCGATCTCTACCAAGTTGTCCATCCAGCCTTCTTTCTCGCCGCTTCTCATCTTCTTGCCCCGCACCGCGTGAACTAGCCCGTCCTTGGACAGTTGGGGACATCCATCTGCGCAGAGGTGGATCTCCAGTTCTCTGCCAGGGTTTGCCCCTGCCCATTTCACTAGGGATTCTGCTTGAGTTCCTTCGAGCTTCATCCCCATATGGACTTCGCCGTTCTCGAGCTTGAGGCCTCCGATGACGCCGGCAATCTGCACTTTCTCCTCCCAGTAGAAGCCTTCTGTTATCACTACCCGGCTCCCTGTGCGCCATGCTTGAATGGGAAGGTCTGCAATCCTCACCTCAGCTCCTTCCTCAAACAACTCGGAGATGTTCTTATCTCCCAGATCCTCTTCTGCCTCTTTAGCGGCAGGTCTCCTCAAAGCCCTCCTCTTGGGCTCCGCCTTTGCTACAGCCTTTGCTTTGGCCACAGCCTTGGCTTTTGGGGCTCCTCTCACCCCTCTCCTCAAATCTCCTCTCCTTCTCAATCCTCCTGCAGCTGCAGGCCTCAGAATTCCTTTTGGGGGCATCAGGAATGCCTAGAGTGCCTTCTCTGATTCTTCCTCCACGCCTTGAATTCGTTGAACAAGGCCTGTTGGCGCCTCTTCTTTGCTCCTTTGTTTGCAGGGGCTCTCTCCGCCCGATACTCCTCTTGCCTCTGTCGGTTCTGAAAAGATGGAATAGGTCCCGTCCACTGCCTATCCTCTGGTCGCCTTGCAGGAGGCGGTCCTGGTGGGCTCCTTGGCCTCAAAGGAGACCTCCTTGGCCTCTCCTCACTCCAACGCTCTCGTCTGTCTCTTCCCTCTGACCGGGTTCTCCTTTCCCGATGTCTCGGAGATGCCCTCTGGCTGAACTGCTAGGGCCTCCTCCGCCCTCCTCTTCACGTCGATGCCTCTTCCTCTCTTTCCTCTCTGACCGGCTTTCTGTGGGCTTCTCCTCCTCAAGGGGACCTTTATCAGGACTGGCTTCTGCTTTGACCTCAGTCTTAGTGGGTGCTTCTCCTCCTTCTACCTTCACCGGAGGCTTGGCTTTCGGGGTGGTTGCGTGTAGCCCCTCACCCTCAGCCTCTTTGCTCTCCCTTTCTCCCGGAGGGGCTGGGCCTCCCTGGCTTGAATGAAGATAGGAGTCTGCTACCTCTAAAGCGCGGTAGTAGGCTCCCCTTAGATCACTCAAGCAGAATGCGGTCCCGTTCGATGGGAACCTATCAGAAACCACCAGCTCCTGAAGACGGAAGAGCAGAAGGCAGTAGTCACACCTGAGATCAGCAACGACGGGCCCAAGCTTGCCTCTGCACGAGAGACACCGGAGACCAGTGTCTCCCATCAAACCTTTTAGCTTGAACCGAGACTGCAGGAAAAGGGGAAACATGCGTCATCTTTATCCCCGGGACGAAGGAACATATACATAAATATATATATATATATGTAAATGGAATACAATTTGATATTGCTTCCTTTTGGATCGTTTTGGAGCTAAGAATCAAGACCTGAACAGACAAAAAACACCAAGGTAAAAGGCAAGAGGACTCAGGCGTTGCAGCCTCTTCAACTATCCTAGAACTGGTCGAAGGATGTCGAAGGGAAAATACAAGACACTTCTATATTTGGGACTTGAAACAATGGTTTTCCAAAAATTTCCAATGTAACTCATTCAATTGACCACATGGTTCGCTGTATCTCCATGATATTTTCGTGATATCACCAAAATTCCCCAAAGATCATCAAAAGATGAACCTCATCTGATCAACCAAGACACTTCTCATCAACATCAATCTGACCATAGCTCAAGCGATAGCCCATTTTTTCTTCGGTGGGTTGCATCACCTGCACGTCACTGGACACATACCTCAGGACACGTTCGGACACGGGTCTGGAAGGTCATGTTGTTGGTTCAGGCTTACAAGCCCTGTTAACTACATACAGATTCTAGATACACCTCAAATAATCCTCAAATATCTATAAGCGCAGCATAGTTATACTAGGTATACTACCTATGTAATAAAGCAACTTGGGAAACTATGGGGCAACATCTTGTAAGGATCTATTCCTGTGAATTAAGGACGTCGGCACATGTTGGCGTTTTTTTGTATCATATACATGTTGAAACAGACAGTGAATGGACAAACGTGTGGTGAATGTTCATGCGCTACGTCCCTCAACCCTATCTGGGAGCTGTCTGGGAGGGAATATTGTCCGCAATTCAAAATCGATATGCAAACCGGCGTTGCTATATTGTGGAATTAGATGCAACTAACTAGTGGGTGCATATGTTGCAAGCATGAATCTTGATAGCAATTGCCGTCTAGCTTCCAAACCGTGACACACAGGATGGATCTGATGGAAAAAGAAAAACATATTTTGAGTCGCGATTGCACTGACCACCCCAATTGGATGCACATGTAGATAGGTCTGATATCTGCAAATGATCTGCTAAAAACTCACTATACCCTTTTGCTAATCTATGTTTGTTTCACATCCGTCAATTAAACACCTGATCTCCTGGGCTTTGCCCATAGCTGTTCCATATATGGCAGCTGTTTCTCCGACAAAAAAACACGGGAAAAAATCTACCAGGACCGCAACGGCATTTGCCTGACGTTTTGGCAAGGAGCATCTGCGTCACAGCGTCTAGCAAGCCTGCAGCGGCTCACGTTGCTGTCGCAACGTGATCATAAAGGGTATTATACGGTCTACCATCAATCACACCAGTAAAAGTATGATACAAACAAAAATGTTACATGGTATAATATGGAGAATTGATGATAATAGTGTATGAATCAATCAAAAAAAGCAAGACCGAACACAGGTATTGCAGGATGGAGTATAAATACTGGACTGGATAACAAAACAAACTTGCTGTACAATCATGAACAACTGACCAATATCAGTTAAGATCATCTACAAACATAATTAATGACTGGTAATATTTGGCATCCCCAAAACAATGAGAACTTTACCAAACATCCTGGTGGGCACATGCATTTCATGAGAACGAGATATAAAACCAACAATAGTGGGATATGAGCAAAGGTATCTGGGTTCAACATATCAACAATTGTGACAGTGTCACAGCAGCAGAAGCCCAACCAACTTAGAGAATGTAGAAGCACTATGACAGGAGGACAGTAGAATGCTGTTCGCGGTCATGCGGTAACCCATTAGCAACAAGGATCATGAATCAAAGGTTTGAGGTGTTTCGCTCATTGTTTCGAATTCCATCACCATGATTGAAAGATGTTTCTACCACTTTGACATCCATCGGTTTCCCAAATTCTAACTGCCCTGATTTGCACCAACAATGTGGACATGCCCATCATGATCCATCATGCCCCAAAATGTGATGATTTCTTGGTTCACATCATGCATTTTTTGCTGGTCACTATTTCACTATCCCACTTTCCACGCTTCATATATGTTCATTTCCCATCCAAAATGCCTCTGAAAGGTCTGTTTTGAGGTCAAAACCATATCAATGTTTGGTTGAAATGAAAATTCTGGTCACCCTACCTCTCATCCACATCTTTATTGGTGGTGAACTCCCGCTGAATCCAATGGAATCCAATGATCCTATGAAATCCCATTCAAATTCCATTGAATTCCATTCTATCTCCATTAGTTCTAACCGAAATCCCATGAAATTCCATTAAACCAAACCACCACTAAAATCCCATACATCATGACCTCCCATTAAAACCACCATTGAAATCCCATGAACATCCCATGAAAATCCCATGAAATCCATCAATTTTTCAAAAAACCCTGGTCCTTCCCCGCCTTGCTGGTTCCGGCGACACACGCCGTCCACATCGCCGCCGTGCGGCTTCTTCGAATCGAAGGCCAGGACCAGCCGACCTTCCAGGTCTACGGCCTGGCTGGGGCCCCAGCTCTGGTAGATCTTGGGCGAAATCCACCATAACTGGAGGAAAAAACAACAAAAAACACTGTATTTAGATGTAATTTTATATGATATATGTACATTGTACATGTGTAAAGATCAGTTTCTATAGGCTGAGATACTTGTATACTAGATATATGATATAGATGTAGGATGTGCAGACAGAAATACGACTATATCATATGCGTATGCTGATCCATCTATATATCATCATGTTTAGATCTCGAAGGAACATGTGAGGTTTGACCAACAGGAAGATAGATTTGACCACCATGAAATATAGGAACGGGCAGAACTGGGTAATTCTACAGTATCCACACTGGGTATCTAGTGCTTACCCCCACTGGCCATGTGACTGAAAACCAATACAAGCATATTGGGATGGGGTATATAAGCCAAACCAAGAAAAATGCGAGGTTCAACCCAACAACAGGGTCAACCTGGAATGATAGCTCTTGGAATGATAGCTCCATCCCAATAGGCAACTGGCAACCAGAAGATGGGGGTTCCCCAGAAATGAGGGACCAAACAGCAAGGGGTGTCTCCCTATTTGGAACTCTGCGCCCCATGGCAACAAAAACCTATTAAAACTGGGGCGACGATCTCCCAAGATGGATGATTCATCCAAGTTTTCACCATTGCACAGTGCTGGATTTCTTTCAATGAAAGTATGGTAAGCCCAATAATAAGCTGGCAAACCCAATAATGGGGGGTAAAAAGCCACTCATTTTCTTACTGGTGCTAAACGTAGGGAATGAGGGTTGCTGACCTATAATAACCATGAAAATAATCATCCCATTCCCATTCCTTCATTCCCTGCTAAGCACCAGTAAGTCATTATTGGCTTTGCCAAAGCCATCTCTCAAATCATCAGTTTCCGGACCTTTGGATCTTCCGGACCCGTCACCACGTGTCGAATCAGGGTGTTGTTCTGAGCAATCCAGGTTTCAATGACCTTGGACCGGAGAAACACACATTGGATGCGGTCCAAATGAATGGCATATGATGGGAAATGGTGATGTGACCTGGAAATGATGATGTAACCTATCAAACATGATGATGTAATGGGAGATTAATGGGGATTTAATGGGAAAAAATGTGGAACAATTAGCCAATCATAGGAAACTGATGGAAAACTCATGGGAAGAGCCTCTATTTTCACTTGGATCATTCCAGGATGGGGTCCAAAATCTTGCCATCTGCGAATTTGTTGCAGCTGCCCACTGGAAAATCATCATCATATAACGGGATATAATTTATAATCTGTAAATCAATGTAAATCATCCAACTATATGGCGAATTGTCCAGCAAAACCATGCTAGGTACGCAATGTCCAATCATAGATATCTACAGTATCCAACAAAAACTAATCAGTACGAAATGACACAATCAAACTACGACCCAACAAAGGTAGTTTAGACGGATCCCAGGGATGAATGATGATGACTGGATGTGCCTTCTCTCTCTGGTTGCCTATGGGTCGGTGCCATATTGCGGCAGTGGCTAATGAAGTCAACCCTGGGTCTGAAATATTGCACCAGGGCCATGTGCACTCTGGGGTGCGACAAAAAACAAAACAACCGAGTTCTTCCCAGTGTTTTCAAAAATACAACATGCATTAAAAAGTAAGAAATAAACGACTCTGCTTTGGAGGCATCCTGACTTTTTGGAAAAGTAAAGCGTCAAGATTGTGATCATTACTGGACCCAAGACGGATGGACATTTGCTAGGTAAGTTGCGGGATACTGTGGATTTATAAACTGGGTTGATTTGTGTCTGCCAAATACTGATCGGTCGAACAAATATTGGCAATATTGGTCATGGTTTATGTGATCTGCAGAAAAGGTACCCAAAATCTCAGCATGTCCCCTTACTGGACATTTTGATGGTAGACCCCAATTCCGTATACACACCCATATGGATCACATGGGCATCACATGTGAAAATCGAGAAAAAGTCAATTCAGCCAGGATTGATATATAGCTTCAATATCCAATTATCCAATGGTTTGTCATCATCTTCCCCACCCAAACATCCATTTTGGGGCTATACCCCGATTTTCAGACAAACCCACATGTCCAAATCACCCCCCAAAATCATCTGACCCAGCAACAGCGGTCATACAGATTTCACTCCCGGTAATTCAACATGGCAACGGAAAATCAACATGCTTTACTGGTAGCCCAGCAACAAATGGGGGATGCTCATGGCATTTCATTGCCATATGTGCTTTCTGGAGGGTAAAGCTAAGTTGAGTGGACAACAAAAAAACAAAAGCCTTCTGTGCAAATCTGCAGAGGACGCACAAATCCTTCCACTCGTTGCCTGCCAGGAAAGCAACGAAGCAGCGATGCAAAGCTATGGTGAGATAGTGGTGCAATCAAGGATGATTTTTTTGAACATAGAATCATCCAACGTTTGAGTGCTCGAGAAAATGTGGTAAATTATTGCACATATACCATAAACATCCAGAAACATTCATAAAGACTCGGGAATGAGGACGAGGACAGGTTCAAATTGAGTGAGGACACCTTTCTGAACAGCCAGCGACATCGTGGCACAGCGATCACTGCAAGTTTGTGATCATCACAAGGTGGAACCCCGCAGGCCGCCAGGTTTAAGTTGTTTAATAACCCCATCTACCCTCTGGTTATTTGACATAGCCATGGAATAGCTGGCTAATTTGGGATGATTTTCGCAGCTAGAAACCTCCATTTATAGGGGATTGTCCATGGCTATGTTAAATAACCAGAGGGTAACTCTAGTTATATCATGTTATTTCCGCCATTTAGTGATTGTATTTATTAAAAAAAACAACGTTATCCATAAGTATCCATCGTCCAGGGGCCAGCCCTTTGCAGTATTGGATCCCCTCTTTCCGAGACCATATCCCAGACCACAATACTTTGGATTTGCTCAAGGCGGTGCCCCTCAATTTCCCACCGGCAAAACACACATCAACACACGTTAAACAGACCCAGGAATACACTGCGTTGCTGTACATCCCCATTTTGGTACTTCGATCCTCATCTTTCTAGAATTTTTCTGACCATCAAGCACCAACAAAACAGTTGGTGCAACACAAAAACTAAAAACGAATTGGCTAAGGAGGGAGCTCCAAACTATTGTATCCTCAACCACAAAAAGCTGCACCCATCAACACTACTATTCATATGTAGATGTTCTTGCTTATCCTCTGGTTATTTAACATAGCCATGGAAAATTGCTAATTTTGATTAATTTTGGATGATTTTCCCAGCCAGAAACCTCCATTTAGAGGGGATTTTCCATGGCTATGTTAGATAACCAAAGGGTAAATCATGTGAAAATCATCTTCCATCTCCATTCTGCAGGCACCATCCCATCAGAGCCTGAGGGGGTCCGCAAACCGCTCCACTCTTCCATCGCCACGTTCTGCAAGGGATTTACTCCTGGCGTTTTGGGAAGGTGGCTATCAGCGCTTTAAACAAAATGAATCAAGTACCATTGTATATTACCTATTTGTCAAATGTATACATGTGTATATACATAGATAATGATATCAAATGTATGTTTGTGTATATAATTGTATAATCTTGTAATTCTATGCATAATCAACATCAAACCATATCAAACCATTGGGATTTCATCAACATGTTGCCGTCCTGTTCTTGGCCATTCTTTCCAAGCCTCGAGGTCTGGATGACACGCTTGGTCATGTCAGGCTTTGATGGCCATTTTAATAGGGAACCTTTGGAAAAAAAAATGGGAGTCTGAAAATCATCTATCTCATTGATTCTCATTGTACCTCTAAATCCAGCCAGGTTCATCCTCAATGAAATCCCTATGTTCAATGGCGATTTCAGAAAGGGGGTATACGCACCATTTTTTCAGACCTGGTGATTCATTGGTGAACTTAGGGGCATCCGACAAAGGAAACCCACCAGATTTCAGTAGCAGAAATGTGTTGTAATTCCTGTTCAGCTTCCCTTCAACCCATGCTGGGAATGAGCACCCAAACAGAAAAAAAAAAACATGTAAAGCTCGATGATGTCTCTCAAGGCATAGATCCCCAACTGTTATGCATGTGTTTTATTTTTTTTTCTGGGGTTGCATTGACCGCTTAAAGATGAAATCGTTACCAACAAAAACAACACTTGGGGATTGTAAATTCCAGATCCCACTTCCCGTTCCTCTTTTTCTTCTGTTCCCTTCGTCAGTAGGATATTTTGGGGTTACACTTCCTCTGTACTGTCGATCCACTCACTTCAGCAAGCGTCCAAAAGCATCAGCCATGAGCCCCCTGCAAAATAGGTTTCAGAGGTTGCAAGTAGTCCATTCACTATCCGTTTGGGTTTGTCACAAAATATGGCACCCAATCCAGCGGGTTTATCATCATTTTCCCAGTGAACTTTATAATTTGACGGGTAGACGGGTAGACCTACATTTTCAGACAAACCCATTTACTAATTCTAGGGTTGTTCGAATTTGGTTTTGGATTGGTTGTGTCCCCCAGCTTCTGTTTGGCCATTCCGCTACAGTAACCATCCCAAACTGCTCCACCAATAAGATCATGGCCAAGTCACTAATCGATCCAAGGGTGTCTTGCCCATGATGATGTCTGAATGCCATAACTGATCGATAATCACTGCATCCTGCAGGATTAAAAAACATGTGAACGCACATGGGAATATTGAAGGGCTTGAACGGCAACACATTTTGGTGAACAAAAAAGATAAACGTTTTGATTTTCCTTATGCAACCATTTTTATGTTTATCAAGTGCACCCCTTTCAATCCCTAACCTTAAATAGGCAATCGTTTCTTTCACTAATATCATATTCCTCTCTAAAAATTAAAAACCTCACCAGCCATTCACCCCATTCACCAACCATTCAGCAAGGTCTACCTTGCAAATTTTGGATGATCCACGTCCATTAGCACGTTTTCCAACCCACTATTCCGTCAGTTTACCAAGTTGGTTTGTCTGAAAATAGGCTCCACCAAACTGCATAAACTTGCATTGTTTATGATCACAAACTTGCAACTTGTGCATGGCAATTGACTACATCCTATCTCATTTCATTTTATGGGCATCTACTGCCTTCAAACCATCATTTCTGTTGGTCAGCTGCCAAACTCTTGTGCTTAAATTCGCATTTTACCCCAATTCTTGTCAATCAAATCCTTGATTATACTTAATGTGTGTTCAAACCCTGGTTAAATGTTGAAAAGTTTAAAATCCACATTTGTTTGTTGGATTCCCCTTTCTTGTGGGTGAAATCCTCCATTTTTGGGTGGAAATTCACATTGCTAGTCCTGCGCCCCCTCAGGGCCATTGAAGATACCATTGCGCATCTTCGTCTCCCTCCGGTGTCGTCGGGCCACAAGAATGACTTCATTGTCCTGGCTTGACCGGGGGTCAACTATGGGCTACCAATGCCAATATATGTTTCTTTCCTGGTATTTATATAGCCATATGGGGGTTTCCTAACATGGGGGTACCCTAAAATGGATGGTCTATAATGGAAAACACTATTAAAATGGATGATTTTATCCCGAGTTCACCATGTTTGACCAATTCAATCAGTCGTAAACTACTCGATGATCGTTGGAGATCTTGACCACTCTGGGGATTGAACCGTTAGAAACGGAAGTTGCCAAACATGGAGCGCCATCACATTGGAAACCTTCACGGCTTCGAAATGACAAAAATCAATGGGCTCATTTTGGGAAGTTCCTTTGAGCAGAGTATCAACTTGAGGGGCTTGCGGCTATATTGATCCCCTAATTAATCCACCCTCTTGTTTGATAAAGCCAGGATTGACATGGCCTGCAACAGAAGACTGTGGCACTGGCACTATCTTCAGGCCTGTGGTAGACCTCATACACACATGTTCCGTGCAGTGATGATGGGCCAATTCCTGAGTTGGTAAACAAGTTGCTTCATTGCACGGTGGAATTCCCACCTCTATTTGAACGTTACATACTTACATGAAGTTACATGACCAAACTTCTTCGCACATGGTAGGATGATGTAGGATGTAATATTCCTCCATGGCTATAGATATTCATGGGCGTCCAAACCCAAAGTATCTCCAAGCATCACCTGTTGGGGTGGGTCAATTCAGCTGGTTTAAACCACCCAGTGACATGTTCGTTAGTTTAGTTTCACGAAAAACTAGTTCAAAATATCTACCATACACTAGTAAAACAGTCTTGACTTATCTCAGCAACTTAGCGATTCGGAACTGGGTGACCCCGGAAGTCAACGTTCGACGCATCCTGAATCAACAGCGAAGGGTTGATAGTGGCAGCCGCGAAGCGCTGATGGTCCAGAAGTTGCAAGCGCTGATCCAGGGTCCTGGGAGGTGCTATTACAATAAGGAAGAACAACAAAGATTCCACGAGGCGAAATTATGCATTACCTAGGATTTAACCAATATAGGGAGATCACCAATGAACATGTTTTTTCATTCAGTTCTAGGAACAACCAGATGTTTGTGGCTTCATGGATATTCCAATGAATACCCTCTGGTAAACTAACAGTTTGCTATGGAACATCACATTTTTTCATGGGAAAATCAACTATTTCTATGGCCATGGCTTGAATAGCTATGTAACAAATTACCAGGGGGTAGATGATTTTAACCTGAAGATCAGGTCCCTTTTTCCTGCGCTTTTCACCAGGACGTCACCCTTTCAGTGGTATCGACCGATAATCGCAGACCTCAGGAGGACTTTAGGGGGATTCAATCCTCTGAGTCTGAATTTATGAGAAAAAAATATGTTGGTTACTCGTCATCTTTTACCTCAAATTGTCTTCAAGTTTATCTTGATCCCATTGTGTAATCCAATAGTTGTAAATCAATTGAATATCAAATCCAACAATTATAAATCCCATGATATATCAAACTCAATAGTTACAAATCTCAGTATGTGTCAAACCCAACGGTTACATATATTCCATTATATATAAAATCCAATAGTGGTAGATCCCATGATATATAAAATCCAACGCTTACCTTTCCAATACTTATCTTTCCAACTATATCTCAAAGACAATGGTTACATATATCCGATTAATAGTTGTAAATCCCATGATGTATCAAAATTATACGTCAAATCCAACAGTGGTAAATCCACTGATATATCAAATCCAGCAATTATAAATATCATTACGCTCATTATATATCAATTCCAATGGTTACATGTATTCATATGTTTCCATATTTATTCCATTAATAATATGTCCCACTATATGGGGGTTTCTTAAAATGGGGGTACCCAAAAATGGATGGTTTATACTGGAAAATCCCAATCTAAAATGGATGATTTGGGGGTACCATCCATTTTAGGAAACCTTTATATGGTAGATATATAGTGTGGGATAAACAAACTTGATTAATGGTGTATCGATGTATGGTAGAGATATCTATAGATAGTGGATATTAATGGATGTTAATCATATTTTTCCATATTTATTCAATTTATTCCATTAATAATATGGTCCACTATATTATCCCACTAAGATAACCAGTTCAGGCAGCCATCTTTGGTCGTCAAGATACTGCTCGTCGATCATCACCTCTGCGGGGAGCTCCGGGAGGGCTGGAGCCAGGGCCTGATTCGTCAACCGGTCAAACAACGATTTCAACGAATACCCTCCAGTAAACTAACATAACTATGGAAAATCACAATTTTTTTATGGGAAAATCCACTATTTCTATGGCCATGGCTTCAATAGCAAACTGTTAGTTTACCAGAGGGTATCGAAAATTCAGTTTAAACACTCCCCAAAATGACCATTTTTGTTGGTGGTATATAAAGCATCCCCCGTTTTTTTTTACATACTCTGATTATTGGGTTGACCACATTACTCTAAAGAGTCTACAAAGGCCTATTAAGACGGAGGTCACATCAATGGTTTACCCGCTGGTTTACAAGGTCTTGGGCCCTCACATCAACAACTAAGTAGGTGAGGCACCGAGCGATTCTGGGCTCTGTGATGCTTTGTGCAAAGTGGCCATTCAAGATGAGTCGCTCTGCCTTTCTATGGTATGAATCTCAAAACAGTTTGAAATGTAATAGCCAGTTTTTAAACCAATATACTCAATATGCCAAAAACTATGGGTTTGATAAATATGATAGTTATTGTATGGAATACAGACACAAGCCCAATATCACAAAAATGCTCGGTATTTGCATATATAATTGATATATGTAATGCTGTGCTATTTATTCACATGAAACTACATCAATCATACATATTATACGAAAATCGGCCAGAATACTGACCCAATGGTAACCCAATGGTAACCCATACATGTATATATATATACATATATATATGTATATATATATATAATTCTATATACACAAATATACATATATATATATATAAATGAGGTAGGCCCAGGTCATTATATATACTACCAGTACTGCATTTGCGAGTGAACAAAATCAGCTAGTAAGCACTGGACATGCTGGAAACTCTGTTTGATTCATAATAGGAAAAACCATAAGCAGAATAAGGTCATGCAATAGTTTTGTGGATCCCCATCCCATGACGTCACAACCAGCCAAATGGATCCAAATGGCGCCTCAGACCCGGGTGTGAGGATGTTGTTGAATATGAAAATCTGATACTTCGTGAATTGGTCTTTCCTTTCAGAGGTCGTCTTCTGAGACCTCTCGTGATGAACCGCCAGGGCTGCTTCCTCCGGAAGATTCTTTCTCCGAAGGGCATTCCTTGATGAACGTCTTCACGATGGGGATGTGAGAACGCAATGGATATCGCTAAAGCAACACTGTTTGCCCTTTGACATTTATTGTTAATTTAGTTGATTCACATTTTAGTTGCTTAAAACATCTCAGAGCGCATTTTTCTGTTGGTTAAATTTCCAATTTTTGCTGGTTCGTCAACACCAAAGAAAGGCCGGTGGTTGCTATAGGTTACCGTCCTGATTTCCACCTTCTGTTTCTCACTTGACTAAGATTGCACAAATAAAAATGATTAGGGATTGCTGACCTTATACAACCGTACTCAAGATATGTCCGCCAGGCAATGCTTCCTTCCATGTGATGTATGAACATGTCTAAGAGAGCTAAATACATTGTAAGATTGTAAAACGCAGCACAAAATGAAGTTTTCACGAGTTCTGCTTTATCAAACATGGTTCATCTCCGTGGAACAACAATGTCTTTATCCCTTAAAACACATTATCCTATATAGATATCATCACCTAGACATCACGATGTCGGCAAAATGAATAACCACATTAAAAAAAAGATCAGAAGATAACACACTGGAAAAGCAGCTTCGTATGATATTTACTGCGTTTTTGGCTTTTGCACATGGATACGGGGGGTGGTAACCAGGACCGGTCCTTGCTGCACTATAATCTATCATCAATTATCCTCCCTCAAATTAAAATAGACCCTGAGAGTTCGCCATGTTGAAAGAAAAAAATGTTTGCCAAGGCCCCAAAAACTAGGCAGCTTCCATGTGAACTAGTGGACTGCGGGGATGGTATTGTATGTGTTTTTTCATGTTTTTTCGACACTAATCTAACCACTATAAAACATATCAAAACATATTAAACCGATTTTTTGATGGTGAACTCCCCAAATTGCACTGGCATCAATTTCCATCAATTACCTATTGCTTCCCTATTGATTACCTATTGATTACCCATTGATTCTTCCATTATGGCGACCGAAAGATCTTTCGCCGCGCTGCTGGATCCGGCAGAAAGCTGCACGCCACAAAGGCAGCGGCCAAGACGAAGGGCACCGCCATACGCGCGTGCGGATGGGCGGCCCACCATTTCTGGATGGGCTGTTGGATTAATTTGGCGATCCTTAGTGATGAGCTGTGGAGATGGGGTAGGGATCATTCAGAAGTGTAAGAATGATATCATTCTGTATACTGCCACAGTTCGGAATGGCTAAGTTGGTGACACTTGAGCTATATTAATTCCACAAGGGTTTATGGATGTTTATGGTATATCGAACTAGTTTTCATGGGGTGAAACTAAACCAACAAACAGGTCACTGAGCCTGGGTCGCACCACATTATAGAAGGTTTATATAGTTTAGTTTCAGAACTGGTCAGAAGAATTAGAAGAACACCGACAATCATTTGATGGCAAAACAAAGAATGGATCCTTGTAGACTTTACCTGAAACTGACCAATCTATTGACGGATGATACTCCAGGATAACAGGGAAAAGCCGGTAGTGTAGCTACAGGCCACTCCAACCAGGATGGCTCACCGCAGAAAAAGGGAAGTCCTACGAAATGATCGGGTTGATCATGGTTAGTCCTAAATACCCTGCAATACAACAACACAATCAAAACCTAGGAGTGTATTGTATGGTCCTCCCTTTCTGGCTGCAAAACGACATGCTGTATTAGTCAATCTACGAAACCAAGGTTTTACCCAGGGATGGGGATGGGCTTCTGATTTTGGACAATCAGCCCATGGATCTGCATAGAAACATCATGAATAGGAAATCCATGGACCAATGGATCACTTGGAGACTGACCTTACTAAACGTAGGGAATGGGGGGGAATGATCCAAACCACATCTATTTTCACATCCCATTCCCCCATTCCCTACTTCATTGGATTGGTTTAAGGGAAAATTTACAGGAAACCCCCATATTTAATGGGAAAATCCATGGTTTCCTGTAGATTTTCCCTTAAACCAATCCAATGACTACTTACTGATCACCTTAGCAGTGACGTATGGGGATGCATCCAGAGAGCAGGAACGCAGAGGCGTAGGTGAAAACCAGAAACCACAGTAGGTTCACCTCAGAGATGAAGAGCAGCGAGCTTTCGGGGGTCCAAAGGGGTGAGAAATGTTGATTGTCTCATTGGATTGGTTTAAGGGAAAGTTTACAGGAAACCATTGATTTTCTTTTGAAATATAGGGGTTTCCTGTAAATTTTCCCATAAACCAATCCAATGAGATAATCAACACTTGAAACTCAATCAACTATCATCAATAATATTCAATAATCAATAGTTGATCTTAAACAATACTCAACAATCAATAATCCCATCCCCTTAATATTAAACATCCCCTTTCTATGATCCCAAGAAGTGCAAATCATCCCAGGTATTTGATGAAAAAAAAAAACACGGAAATGACGGGATTTCAACTCCCAAGTGCCAGATTGTTCAGACCATTTTTGGGCTAACGCAGTCGCAAGCTTTCATATCTTTCATCTTTCCCGTGCTGAACGTCACTGCGTTTTGCAGCTCAGAAACAAGGCCCGTCTGTGGCCACACGGCATAGCAAAGGAATTGGAACACATAGACCTGACTCGTCCACCCAGTGGATGGGCAAATGGGCGGTCTGCTAGTCAATCAGAAAATGATACCCTGTGGTTATTTAATATAGCCATGGAAAATCACCATTCATAATAGGTAAATCATCATAAATCATCTATAAATGGGACATCTTCCATGGCTATGTCAAAAAGCCAGAGGGTAAATGATCTTGGTCTTGGTCTCAACTTCCAAGAAACAAATAAGCCCTACAAGGTGCCTACAAGTACCCTCTGGTAAACTAACAGTTTGCTATTGAAGCCATGGCCACAGAAATAGTGGATTTTCCCATGAAACATGGTGATTTTCCATAGCTATGTTAGTTACCAGAGGGTAAATGGCTATAAATGGGTTTTTAATGGGAAATCACCATTTTTAATTTGGGACATCACAAAAAAGTGCAGGGTAAATCACCATAGAAATAGTGGATGTTCCAAGGTTTATCCCTGCAAATGTTGACGAATCCAGCCACAGCCGCGCCATGGCCTGGAAATGGCAGTGCTGAGGTCAAACATGAAGTCTGTGTCATCTTGAAGTGTGAGCAGTGAGCTCTCTCTCTCTCTATATATATATATATATTGTAGATATATGTATATAATACACATGTATATATATATATATACATGTTACCTAATAATATACAATATTATATAATAATAATGATAATAATAATGATAATAATATATATTTTTTTGTACATACATATATATATATATATACATATGTACATATAATAGGATTGTATAGAGTCTTTGAGTCTAATCAAATCTGGCGTACCTGGGTCATTCTAGGGAGGCTGGTAGTTGTTCTCCATGATAGTGCTCTATGGGGGTAGCAATATCATGTGTGCTTGCAAGTTTAGCATTACAACAGTTGCATTTGTTTTATTCAAGACCTGTCTCGTGGATTTCAAAGTAGATAGCAGTCACCCTCTGGTAATTTGACAAAACTATGGAGAGTCACCATTAAAACATTGAATAGGCAAATAATCGATAAATGGTCCGTCTTTCATAGCCATGTCGAATTCCCGGAGGGTATCTCAGTCTCCCAGCCATAACCCACCATCTCTAAAAACAAATGGCAGGATTTCTTTGAAAGGACAAATCACTTCGTAGTCGTCCCCCATGTGACATGTGGATATTCTCCACATTTTTCTGGCTATTGATGATCAACATAAACAAATGAACACATCTCTAATGCTGATGTGAATACAGTAACCTTTTTTGGTCATGTCCCTTTAAGAAAGACATGGAAGGGGTCAGTTTGGAACACGATTCATCATCATTTGATGTCATTTGCCTGGGTTATGGTCCCTGGGTGCTTGCCCCTCTAACGATCAACCAGTGGGAACAGAAAATCTATGATTTTTTTTTTGACCGAGACTAGTGCTTGCATTCATGTGAAGAGTTTCTAAAAACTATCTGTCATTCCATTGCACTGGTTGGGTATGAGAATCCCCGATATATTGGGTACTCCGAACTAATTATCAACCAACCAGGATGTAGCAGCCCCTGCTCATGTGAGAATCCCAAAAATCATACATATAAAGAAAAAAATACATGATACTATTGAATATCTATATATACTAAAAGATACAAGGATAATCACGATAAATCATGATATATATATATATATAACACCCAGGTGATTAGGACGCCTTAGAAAAAAAAAACAACAACGCCATTTTCCTGGCAACCCTCGGTGCGCCCAAGGAGCCGCATAGGAATAGTTCTCCAAAAAGTCCAACTTCCTACCGCCACGTTTTGGGATGGGAGTCAGTCGAGCCCCATGGTTTGGAGCGTGTAAAATGTCGGACAGTTGATGCCATTCATATTCGTGTCCTGGATTTTAATGTCAAATATTGATAGACAAAATGGATATGAATGATAAATGGAACAAACAATTATCTATCAATTATATACATGCGATGCATAAATCTCCACGTTAACTCAACAAGGTTTCATCCGTGGTTCGTTCGGTTTTCCCCAGCCAAGTCTCGAGAAGGCGTAAGAGAAGACCGGCAAAGGCAAAGAAGGTAAACCGGCCAAGCCGAATAGAACCTGAAACCGGTCGTTGCTGGACAGAAAGATGGTGATTCCTCCAGGAAACCCACAAATGTGGGATGATTATGGGATGATGACGTGCGATAGGATGATGAAATGGAACATATAATCTCTGGTGTCAACAGTGGAACATGGCTTGAAAATGACCCATATTTTGACATGTTTTAATGCTGAACTTGAGGGGATTCCCCATTGGCAAAGGGTACATTTTGCTTGGTGAACTTTCTCTAATTCTTGGGTGACGACGTCCCCACGTGTGTCTTCTGGTTTGCAGGATCTCCATGATGTTGGTTCAAATCCCTAGTGATTGCAGATACGATGATGATGATGATGATGATGATGATGATGATGATGATGATGATGGTGATGGTGATGATGATGATGTATGGGTGTCGATGAGTATTGGCCAATATTTTGGTTGACACAAAGGCCCTTTGCGGCGGCACAAGGGTTGTTTTGAGGATCATCGTCCCATGCTGGGGTACCCAATTGCTTGACCGAGAATTTGGGGAGCACAATAGTAAGCCGTAGTAACTTGCCAAAGAAATGGGAGTACATCCACCCTTTTTTACGGGCACCGCGATTAGGATTACTAGCTAGGATTGGTCTGAAATTCGCCCATTCACATGTTATTCACCAAGGTGAAACCAGTTAATACCAAAGAGTTACCGAAAGAAAATTGCTGGTTCACATGGGCCACGCTCAATATTTGGTACATAGCTCCAAGACATCAATTTTTGAAGAGTGTATTATCGTTTTTCAGGTTTTGGGAAATCATGTCTGTATTCCTNACCACTATCAGCCACTATCGCATCACAACCACTACTATCACCCACCCACCATTACCACCACCACTGTCACAACCACCACCACCACTGACGAAAGCTTCGCTTTCACATCTTCAACTTTCAGTCTCACTCAGTCTCACAAGCAAGCTTCGTTTTCACATCTTCAGCTTTCAGTTTTTGAGGGATATCTCGCACGAAAGCTTCGTTTTCACAGCTTCAACTTGCAGTTTTTGAGGAATGACTCGCGCGCAAGCTGCGTTTTCACATCTTCAACTTTCAGTCTTTGAAGGAAGTCTCGCACGCAAGCGTCATTTTCTTATCTTTAACTTTCAGTTTTTGAGGGATGTCTCACACGNATATCTCGCACGAAAGCTTCGTTTTCACAGCTTCAACTTTCAGTTTTTGAGGGATGTCTCGCGCGCAAGCTTCGTTTTCACATCTTCAACTTTCAGTCTTTGAAGGAAGTCTCGCACGCAAGC
>BGPT01000940.1:153532-184366 GCA_003297045.1 Symbiodinium sp. clade C Y103 | reverse complement strand
AAAAAACTGACATGTGGCCGTACTATATTTGAATTTTACTCAGCATGCAGCGCTTATAGCAGCAAACACAACATCACCACACAGCAATGCACATCACCACGTACAACTGTTCAAAAGAGGGTTTTGCAGTCTGCCTATCTCTCAAACAGATGGTGAATGCAATTGAATGCCTATTTCAAGTATCGAATAACCTGCACGGTTGACTGATGACCAAGATCGAACATGAGCAAATGTTATCGTTTTTTGAAGAGTGTATTATCNAGTGTATTATCGTTTTCCAAGCCTCAGCTCAATTTCCAAAAAATAGAGTCCCCTCGAATACTACTTTCCATTAACCTAAATTTTGCTTGTAGCTCACATCATTCATATCCCATGTTTTGCTGCTGTATACCCCATGTTAAGCCCATTTTCATAGTTTCATATTCCCACTTAGGCCTTTCCACATCCATAGGAAAACATCGCTATCCCCTACGCGGCCATCACCATTCTTGCCACAGGTACCATGGCTTGGAAGGGAAGAAGGACTGAGATCCTGGCGCTGATAGGTGCTTTATCCCATTATTTAAAGGGCTTCAACCATCCAAGGTGGTGCAGGATTTCGCAACCATCCACCGTAGGGTTTTCAATTATTATTGACTATTAACTATTATTTAAGCATAATTATTGATTATTGATGATAGTTGATCATTCAATGTTGCCTTTAGTTGGTTTTCTAACTGATCCCTTCCACCTGATCATATTAACCCCCCCCCCCACAAACCATGGTAAAAAGTAGAGGATGAAACCACATATTTGGGACCATAGAATGGGGGTGTTTAAGATTAGGGTGAATGAGATTATTGGCTGTTAATTATTGCTTCAGATTAACTATTGATTATTGAATATGATTGAGGATGGTTGATTGTTGAATGTTATTTTTTGATTAATCCCTTCCCTCTATTACTAAACGTACCCCAAATACTAAAAACTAGGGTCCATCTCCAATTTTGGGAAATTTGTGGTTGGCCAATTTGACTTTTNATACTAAAAACTAGGGTCCATCTCCAATTTTGGGAAATTTGTGGTTGGCCAATTTGACTTTTAATTGATCCCCTTTAGAAAACAATTTAAAAATAAACCCATCATTTGTGGGTTCTACCCCCTAATACTAAAAACTAGTTCACCCCGGGGTGCTTAGTATTAGGGGGTCCGCTTCGAAATCCAATTTTTTGCAACGTATNGAAAAATAGTTTTTAATATTAAGGTCTAGCGCTTACTATTAGGGTCCCCCTAATAATAAATACCCCCCTAATACTAAAAACTACCTCAGGTGTTTAGTACTAGGGGGGGAGGGGGGGGGGTTTAGTATTAGGGGGAAAGGATTATCAACCTTTTTGGCCCTTGATTGTTGATTTTTTGATGATTGTTGATTTTTCATTGTTGAGTATTGATCCCTTTCCACCAAAATTGAGTACCTCCATATGGAACCTCCCAAAATGGAACCCAAAATGCACGAATCCAACAGGGTTTCGTTTCGGAGAAGGAATTATTATGATATTCGTGTTGCAATCCTTCGATTGAATATCATCCCAATAAACATGATTAGTTCACTGTGACTATTGGCTAAACCACGGGTTCCGATTATAATGTAATGATCAGCAATTCACCAATCAATAATGAACCAGTCAGTAATCAGAGTTGAGCTTGCGTCAGGATTAAGACCCAGAGGGGCACCACAGATGTTGGTCGGTTATATAGTAAATCATCCGCTTCTTGGGGAGACCAAAGTTTGATCTGTTCTGTTCTCCGATTCCCCTTGCAATTAATCAACCATGATTCCATTGAGGTCACAACATGAGATAAGTGGGGTTTGTAGGCATCAGTGACGACCTTGGCCAGGTTCTTCAATTACCACATTTGAATACCGGGGGGTACTGGGTAGGGAAGTACTTGCTGTATATCCCCAAAACCAAACGTTTTTGGTAGATATAGTAAATGGGGTCAGGGTTGAAATGGTTTGAAACACCTAAAAAAGTGAAGATCTCAATCGAGATGGAATTATGCCATCATGCAACCACACGACCCGCAATTTCACCAGTTGATTCACCTGAAGTACCTCTTGAATACCCCATGATTGCTTCATCTTCCGTTTTGTGACGGTGTAACCTTCTGAATCACCCTGACACAAAACCCAAATAGACAAAACGAATCGTTTACATCGTTTGCGAATGTCTTAGAATTGGGATATATGTGATATGTGATATGTGTATATAGTATCCCCCCCAAAAAAAGATAGAACATCTTCAATTCACCACCGCCTCAGAATTGACATGTCCTAAACTCTGCATCTGGGGGTGTTTTCTTAACCCACCATCCAGGATGCCTCATCCCTTTTCGTGGCCTGGCTGAGAGTTTGTAGCCCCAAAGTTTCGCTTGGAAACCTTCTACGCTGAAGACCAAGAGCAATACCTGGCTTTCAAAAAGGGCGACAGCAGATCATCCAGCAATGGAAACATTTTGGGTTTTGGCCCCTGGTGAACTATAAGAGTTTGCTGAGAAACTGCACATATCATCACATATCATCAAATTCTACATGAGAGTTGAGATGACAAGACCACTACAATTTTACGCATGGCACATACTTCCTGTGCAATGGCTGAAGAATGATCCCACCTCTGTTTCTTGAATTCTGCAAACATTATATAGGTGTAGCAAATTGAAATCATTGGGGCCCCCACAGACTGGCTGCAATCAAAGCCAACAACGCGTGCGTGGCACTCAAACGGGCCATGAACTGAGTGAACTGCTTTGTAACTGACATGTATCCCCAAGCATCACTAGGGGTGTAAGGGGTTACTGTATTTTGTATTATTTCACCCGCTTGCAGCTGCAACCGCTAATTCTATCAAAGACCAATATAGCTGTAGGCAAAAGGGGATATTAGCTAAACCCATTGTATAGTGCGTATATGATGGGTTATAACTTATAACCCAGTCAGTAATCAGTTGCATAGTAGGCCCCCCAAAACATTATAAGTTGGTGAAACCAATCTAACTATGGTTCTATGCCCCAGAAATCTTAGTTATCCTAGCGAACTAAACCAACTTAGCTATCATAGATCAGCTACATAGGCTATAAATTCCTTTTCTTGGTGGGTTTAATCACCATTTCACCATTGGTTTGGTGGCCCCACAATGTAGATACCCTCTGGTAAACCAACATAGCTATTGAAAATGGCCATAGAAATAGTGGATTTTCCCATTAAACATGGGGATTTTCCATAGCAAACTGTTAGTTTTCCAGAGGGTAAGGCCATACTATATCCCATCACTGCCACCCAGCTGCCAAATATCCCAGTGGTGCCACAAACTGCAAGGCGATCACATAGGGGTTCCGCCAACTATCGGCTCCATGGCGACTTAGCACAGCCTGCCGACGCCACTGCCATGGGATCAATGGATCCCTTGCTGTCTACCCTCTTGAGGGTGCAGTTCCAGTGAACTAAGCGTGTATTTTTATACCATGTTATGCCATATAGGGGACTATGTATATCCCAACAAACATGGAGTTATAACACCATACCTATCAATATCACCCAGATTATTCTTGTAATTATATCCGCATGATATCCGCATAGATGACTTTCAAAATATATACCCGTGATAAACAAGTACTATATAAACAGTATGAACATATTAATCGTTATCGGTCCCACTTAAAAGTGGATATCTATGTATTTCTTTATGCAAATATGTATACAATTTATTATATATATATATATACATTTATATATATATATTGATTTAATTTTTCATATGTAATTATATTTATACCATTTTTTTAAGGGGTCATATCCCACTCAGAGGTGTTGATATATATACATATACACATACAGTTATAATATATACATATATATATATATATGTAATTATATCCCATAGATGTACCAAAAAAAAAACAACCCAGTCCTGCAACCCCGAAAAATCGCTTCAGCACTGATCCGACCTTCTTATCGAGCAGTTGGCGCAACTTTGCCAGCAGCATTCCTTGGGTCGGCCAGCTGGTTTTGAAAGCTACCAAAAAGAAAGGAACACATTGGGCTTGGAACCAGGCCATACCCGGAAAATCATCTTAAGGATCTGCACTCATCAATTCATATAACATATATTAACATATAGCAACTAAATGCGACTGTATTTATTCGATAGACACAGGATAGTCACCCGGGGACAATGCCTGACGGAATTGCACTCCAGTGCCGTGACTGGAAAATGTTCAGTGAAAGCCCGACCGCGCCCCTGCTAGTGAGATGATAAAAAAAACAATGGCTGATCTATAGTAATCACAAACTAACATAGAATCGGTTAGAACTATATATTTAAATTTTAGGATTTTATGAAACAGAAAAAACAAAACACCCTGCCAAACCATCCAGACAGTGCTCTTTATTCCAGTCATGTGTTGAGATTATTCTTCACTTGAATTCCCCACACATACTTCATCAGATTTTTGGTGAGGTGGTTTGCAGAGTCGCTATTCTCCTGGAATCCAACATAGTCAGTGAAATAGTTCATTCCAATTCCATCAGGTTTTCTTTTTTTTGGGGGTTCTATACCACGCCCCATTTCTCATTCATTTCCTGCCAAGCCGGGTCGATTGTTGCCGGGATGCCAAGGATGAAGACATGGAAATAGCAAATGGGATGAAACTTCAACCTCGGTGAGGCCACCAGCAACCAGCAACTGACATGGGAAACCAATGCATGAAATGGCTGGGAAGTCTCATTCCCCAAAGGGTGGATAGCACATTAACCTTGACGCTTCCCCCAATTTGGAATACAACTTGCAACCAACAATGGCCATAAGAACTACCCTCTGGTAAACTAACATACCTCTGGTAAACTAACATAACTATGGAAAATCACCATTTTTAATGGGAAATTCCACTATAAATGGCCATGGCTTCAATAGCTATGTTAGTTTACCAGAGGGTAGGTAAAAAAACAAATAAACACACAAGGGTCGATGACCGTCGTGAAACTGCGGGGATCATTTGTCCACTGGTGAAATATGAGGACCATGTGGCATGTAGTAGAACATTCGATAAATTTGATACTTGCTCTGTTGCTGGTTTCGAGCACCACTCACGTGTCTTGATGTCAGTGTTTTCTCCATGCCAAAGGCCTTAAGTTTATCTCAACAGCCAGTTTTCAGGCTGGCGAATTATCATGGTGCATCCAAATCTAAAGCTATAACATAGCCACAAATTCTCAGATTTCAGTTTGGTGATTTCAGTTCAATTCATAACAACGCAGCCAGAATCAATTATGACATCATTTATCCAAGTCTGGTTTCTACAAGAATCCCTCCCCAGTATAGTTCATATCAAACAACCCACAGAAACCATTGAAAAATTCAGGAAAAACCGCCTCTTTGGGACCATAGAATGGTGGGTGTTTCATGTTACAGAAACCTGCACTTGAGTCCAATTTCATCTTTGCACATCATATGTGTTTGTTTTATTTTTTTTCACTAAGACATAGTGTAGAAACCCTGACAGAAAAGTTATTTACCACTTATTTATTCAGTAATACGTCTCTATCTTTTTGGGGATTGCTATAGGGGATGAGATTCGTTCATGTCCCATTCCATTGTTGATCTCAGGCAAGGATTTCAGTTTGTTTCTACGCATCCCCATTGTCAACATGGAGATTTCCAAAGTCATGAGAGTACCCCCAAATCATACAAGTCATTAAACCATGACTTCGTATTGAAACAACCATGGTGACTTGGGGATTCCCTATTTCAAGAAAACCGCATATGTCAAAAAAAAACTTACCTGTGAACCCCCATTCGACATGAAAGCCCCTGGCGAATCCTGCCCTGAAGCAGCAAAGAACTTTGGGTGCAAATAGTTCACTCATCATCTGGAGAAATTATGGCATCAACAGATTCTCCAAATCGGGGAATAAAAATCGTGATAATTCCCTTGACTACGCATCATGTTGCTTCGGTTGTTCCGAAGTCGTTCTAATTTCCCAGACTCATTTACAAGCAGTGTGAGTGAGTGAGTAAGTGAGTGAGTGAGTGAGTGAGTGACTGAGTGACTGAGTGACTGAGTGACTGAGTGAGTGAGTGAGTGAGTGAGTGAGTGAGTGAGTGTTATAAGCAGATTTGTTGTTTACATTTTCACATTTCCACGTTTGATCGAATTTCTCTGTAAAATCAATATACGGGTAGGGGTCAAAATGAAAGGTAGTTCGGCACAGAGATTGCGGCCATTGCATGTCATTGCTTAGTAGTAAATCATGTCATAGCTATCCAAGTTTTAACATACTACGCAAGTTGTGGCACAATCCCTGTCTAAATCATCATTACGGCCATGTGATTTCCTATCTCCCCATGAAACCTCAATAAAGCCATAAAAAAAACACATCCCGTGAGACTACTTGGGTAATAGGCAATAGGTATCTCAGATATCTCTCTATCTTGGGCACTCATTCCGAATAAACAAAGTAGTAATCACAAGAAAATCACTCTTGAGCTGGTTAGTAGATATTCCAATTGAAATCGCAAAAGATTCAAAGATTAGTTCCTACCCATCCAGTCAGTTTGCTCTCCTCAATGGCTGAACAAAAAACCAGGTAGATCCAGGTAGCATAATGACACCAATGTCCAAGAATGTGTCAGTTGCGAGGTAGCTGTGGTTCTTGTACCAATCCACCGGTTCGTTGGCCATCACGGGGATCAAAATCATTAACCACGGCAAGAAAAAGAAGAAACTCATCAACAAAGCCTCAGCAAGAGGAACTGGGTGGAATTGGGGTGACAAATGTGTACTTTGTGGGGCACCCAAACATGATAAGTGGGTTTATAACACCACCTAATTAAATATAGATATATCCACCCATATCCACCCTAGTTATTGCAGTTGTAAGCCAACTTAGCTATCTTGGGGGCTGCACACTGTTTAATTATAGGATCTGAATGGATTTTAACCTCCAGCAGTTGGGGTGTGGAGCCCCTATAACTATGGTGACACATATTTCTATAATTTGGTCTGCACATGCTTTGCTGACGATGGGTGACGAAGGTTCCACTGAACGATGGGATATGAACATGACTGGGCCGTTTAGGACAAAGGTACATCTTGGGGAACATAGTGCAAGGGATCTGGTTTTGCCTTACAGAAAACTCGAAATTGATGCTTCATCTTGAAACGACAAGTCGTCAAACATGCTTCAAAGGCACAAGCAAACTCGCTGGAAGTCCTGTGATCACTAATTTTGAGGCAACTAATGCTATCTGTATACATATATATATATATACATAACTATGTATGTGTTTTTTCAGGATACTATCACCAAGAATATACAAGGAATTCAACTCCAATCAACACGATAAATTAAATTCCTTTGCATCAGTGGTTTCCCAAGAAATCCAGCTACCACCCTTATCTTTCAGTGGTTTCATGCGTTTGCAAGTGCAGCAACTGCACTGCACCAACAAACAACTTGCAAGACCCGGACCCATGCGAATGTCCCTTGCATGTAAACAACATGGTGCACCCAGTCTGCTCTCAAACAGAACTTCGGAAGGATCAAACTTTTAGCAGCTCAATCTGCCCATGGGAACTAGGCTGGAACAGAGAAACAAAAAAGAAGCAAAAAGGAAAAAATGTGTGTTTTGTTTTTTGGTGATGTTGAGTATATTTTGTTGGAGAGGTGACCGATCTGAAACATATTTTCAAGTCAATTGGGATCATAATCTCAACTAGGGTTGACAAAGAAGACTATCTCAAAGCACCACCCAGTCAATTAGTCACTTAATTTTGTTTTCGGATAAAATCAATTAAATCCCCAGTTTTGCAAAAAGGAAGACGTCAAGCGGTCAAACCATCCAGGTACAGGGAGGGCACCCCCCTAGCCAAGTAACTGGGTTTGGAACTATAGTAACTGGGACATTGTTGTCGAGAGATCTCACTAGTGAGACTGGTTTACAAATCAACAAACATAACTGGGTTGTTTCCAGATAAATGCTCGCTTTTGCCCTACAAAACCCCACGAAATATGCTGGCCGCCCAGCTGCAGTCTTCAGTAGGGTCAGGTTCTTCAACAGATAGGCCAGAGGCTTGAAGAAGAACCAGTAAACCACCATGCAACTTAAGAACCAACCTGAGCCAAATTGAGAACCATAGATTCCTGTTTTTTCCTGGGATCAATAGGATGAACAACCCCATGTGTTTGGTGGTCAGAAAAAACAACTTGGTTTGAACGAAAATGATTGGATACTCCCATTCCATCCCAATATACAAAATAATATGATATCAAGTTTCCCACTAATATATAATATATGATATATGATTGTATAGATGTATATATATATATATATATATGGCTGTCATCAATTCATGTATCTCCCACTTTGAGACAAATCCAGCTTATGTGAACCTCCTGGAGACAAAACATGGAGGCAAAGAGATGTCTGAACCAGCATTGCAAGTGAAGTTTCATCAGGGAAACGGGGACATGTAATAACAATCAAATGATTGTATATGAATATGTATATATATATATAAATACATACATAAAAATACAAAACTATTTTATATACCCTTTTTCATCATTTTTTTTCTGAATTTGACCAACTTCTGGTAAACCTTCCTTGAGATGAGTTGTCCAGAGATTCATGGAAAGGGATCATGTACTTTCGTATTTTGCCAGCCTCACAAACATCGACCAAATAGATACTCAAAGTATCGTGCAGTGTGTTTCCAGTTGGTGATTTCAACACCATCAAGGAAGTCTAAAGTCTTGGATTTGCTTCAAGGGGCTCCAGCAGAATCACAACAAATCCCTATAGATTCCCCAAATGGTGGATTTTCCCAGGGAACAAACCGGTCAGTTAGGATAATTCTTGAACCCCCAAAAGGGCTAATCACTTTAGTTGTGAATCTTCCCCCCACGTCCCAGCCCCCGGATAGCTACCTTGGGGAAAATATGGTGCTTGAAAACATGTTCGACTTTGATTTGCGCTGCTATCTGATCTGGGCAAAGCATGATCATCACCAACCTGAATTGAGGCCACTTCAGATTAAAACGGTACTTTGGCATGGATTCATCGGGGTTAAAGAAAAAACAGGAAACACATAAAACTTGAACGATTCTTGTCATCTTCAGTGTGGTAGACCCAAGAATACACCAACACCACCGCCGCCACCGCCACCACCACCACTCCATTTAATACACCAAAAACGTGGTCAAAATCTACCCCAAATGGTAGGCCTATTGGCATTGGGTTTATCACATTAGAGTATATAAACAAGTTCAATCATTGAATGACTTGATGTTTCCCAATGTTTTTGCATCCAACTGTTGCATCACGACCCTGCAATTTTCGTTGGAGCTCGGAAGACAATTCTTTCCCTTAAAGAATGGTGGTTCTCAGGTCCGATGTGTATGTTAGTTGCGAAAATGGTGGTTTTCACTAGCCAAGCAGCAATGCATCTGCAAAGCTCTCTCCGTCAAGTTCGGAAACCATGCTTGCAGCAAAAAACTTTGTGCTAACAGTGTCATCCAATCTGCCTGCCAGAGACAAACCCACCCGGAGATTCATGAATGGCCATGATCAAAATCGGGCTCTGTTCTGGACTTAGAAATGGTTGTGTTTTAGATGCGGTTGCGTTTGATCCATTTACACAGCATCTGGTACAGCCAGCAAACAAAAATGTCAATGTTCTGTTTACTCAGGTGAAAAAGTAACATTGGCAACACAAATCACAGTGTAACATACTGCAGTGTACACACACACACATCTATATATATATATATACATGTATATATATATATATACATATATATATATATACATATATATATATATATATACATATGAAATCTTCGTGCTTATAGCTCTATGATTGTTGGTTTGCACCAATTGCCGTGATTGCCATGGGTCACAATTTCTGCACCACTTGGGTATCAGGTGCTGCACCACATGCATGGAGTGTTGAGCTGATCTGAGATGCAATGACCAATGATCCCGAAGTTATGCCATATTGACACTGCAATCTTACTATGCACAATTATATTTACAAAAGATAAAATTGACAAACAATTGCTCATTGCTCAAATGTAAATTCTTCTGCCCCAAAATGATTACTTGAATTCTTCAGCCCCAAAATTGGATGCTCTAAATAAGTTTCAAGCGCCTCCAATGGTGCCTTTCTTTTTGTGGAGTCCAGCAGGCCATATAGCCTTCCCCGCCGACTTCCCAAGCCGCGGCCCGTGGCCACCTGCATCGTGCCCAAGCTCTTGCCGATGATGAAGGCTGGAATCAGCGAGAACCTGAGTGTTCACCCTGATACACAAAGGGAAATTGACGAAGACAAATGATAAAAACTTTGGGATTTCTGCTGTCATAATGAGAATCTCATGGGGGTATAAATGGGTATAATGGAAGTATACTGGGATAATATAACAGTATAACCATGTATAACCAACAATATGCTTCTACAGAAGGATATATGTAAAGGCTCAGAAGTTGATGGAAAGGACGAAGAGGCAAGAGTCAGGAAGAGGGGGAGGAAGATGCAGAGTTCGAGGCGGAGCCAAGATGACAAGGATGCATCGAAGATCATTAAAGTCAAAGGTCATGTTCATTGGATTGGTTCAAGGGAAAATTTACAGGAAACCTCTATATTGAATGGGAAAATCCATGGTTTCCGGTTAAAATTTTCCCACTAACCAATCCATTGACATGTTCGGTGATTATTGGCAACGCTCTTGATATATACTGTAAACATCTGTAAACCACTTACCTATCGTTTGGAGGGCCCTTCCTTTAATCCTTTAGATATTGCAACACCTTTGAGTCGGTATTGAAGACCGTTGGGAGCTGTTCAGACTGACGAGGAAGCCCAATGGAAGCCCAGCCACGCATACAAGGGGTAGATGGTGGTGCTACGTCGCATGACATACTGCACCATGGTCTCTTCCTGCGAAACATGTTGAAACACAAAACAGGTCACAACTCGGGCCACAACCTGGGTCGGTCATCCAAATCCGGCTTGATTGGTTTTACACCATACCAGTTGGTTCACCATCCAAGGATGGTAAATAAACAATGTGTCAACTCACCTGGCAGCAAATATTCCGAACCCTTTTCTGTATCTTTTTTTCTGGGGTTGTTGACTCGAGATTCAGAAGCAGACATTTCCACCAGTATGCATCTTCAAGCAGCAAAACTGAGGATAAACATACAGTAGATGGTTTTGGAATGCTTTTGCTTTGGATATTCCTAAAACCCTGCCAGTGACTGCCAGATACTGCCAGCACAATCATTCATTTCAGGATTACTAATTTAAATGGACCATTGGTTAATCAGGTACCACTCGTAAGGAGAATAGATCAAATCATATAGCTGAGCAAGTGGGAAACTAGACATTTTCTATACCTTACTAACCTATGATCAGAAAATCATCAAAACAGGTCCAGGTTTCCTTCCCCAGTCGCTCCTTGGGATTTTTCAGGTAGGCTGAGAAGAGGACGAAGCCGCTGAGCATGAAGAACCAAGGGACCCAGGTGAAGCCCCAACCTGAAAAGTCGAGTCCTGTGGGATCCCTGTGGGAACCAGCTTTTCCCTTGAACTTTGGAGATATTTGGAAAAGTTATGTAGGAAATTCTCTAAAATGTGGGAACCAGCTTTCCGCATCTTGCCTCAAAATCTTGGAGAGACATGAGTTTCATAGAGTTTCATCCACATCCATGTTTACAGGCAAATTGAAGATACAAATTAGTGGTTTCTTCGGGGAATTCCGGACAGATGGTTGCGACCAAGACACCGAAGAAGTAGACGGGCTCCGTAACGCCTCGATTTTGACCCCGGGAAGAAACGACGAGATTCGAATGAGAACGCAATGATTGGGTTATATGGCTGATCCTCGAAAACAGTAAATACCCAGATTATTGATGGGGGGACAAGGGAAAATCCCCTACTGTAATGGAGATGTTAATGGGAAACTGACCTAGAAGTGGGGTAGTTTCTATTGCAATGTTTGATTGCTGGAGGGTATCTGAAGATCAGAAATCTGCCAGAGACATGATTCCGGATCAGAAACGTGGTGGAGATTGGCCCCACAGCCACTTGAAAATGGAGTGGTAAATATCCACAGGCTACTCTTGGGGCGCATAAACTAGATAGAACTAAGTAGATTCCCATCATTGAAGTGATGGTAATAGTTGGTACAAACAGATTGAAGTACAACTCGTTTGCTAGCTATGTACTGATATGTGAGCCGAAGATTTGATCACTTGTTCACAACAAATGTATTTGCATATATATATATACACACATAGTATTCAATGTGTGTATATTTTTATATGTAATATCATATATATATATATATACACATTACATATATATATATATATGTTGTAACAAGCATATATACATTTAGCTTGGGCTGAAGCCAAAATCACAGATGGTTTCTCTTCCATGGGTCATGAGCCACCTATGCAACGCATCAAAGAACCTTGCTTGGGAAGGGATACACATTGCCTTTGTTTTGGGGGTCAACTACTACTAATTAAACCACCTATGAGCGATGTTTGCATCCACTCTAAATAGGCAAATGGACATTTCTAACTTGGGGGTATGAGATACCCAAGTCATCATGAATGCTAAATGCAGTAAGCACCTTGAAGTAAAAAACATGAAAGGACGGTCACGTAAATGTATGTATATGTATATTACATATTCACATATCAGACTAGATATGTAACGTACATGTATGTATATGCATGTATATGTATATAGTCACAGGCATGACCCGCGTACAATGCTGCTTCTAGTTGTGAACTGAGCCACTTTCTAGCCAGCAATGTCCTATCATCACATTTTTCCAATGCAATATATACAGCTCCGTGTTTTTGCAACAAACAAAACTACCTGGTATATATGGAGGATAGTGGGCGGTTGAGTCTGGTAGTTGATCATCTATCATCTTTATCAACCTTCATAACATTTGATAATATAGCACCAATATTGATGGCATGCTTGTTTACGATAGTTTATGGCCAATTGATCTCAACTATTCGCAGCGACATGTTCATCTTTGTGGTCAAGGCTGCACTTGGTCAGTTCAAGACCAACTGCTGCGTATAAGTCACCCAAATGTCACTTGTTCATGTAAGAATCCAGACATATTTCCAACCAGAACTTGACATGATTGTCAACCAGCAGTTGTGACTGGCAAGAAGTGATAATGAGGCAAGTGTTGATGGACCAAACTGAACCACTTATTATACCCTCTGGTAAACCAACATAGCTATTGAAAATTGCCATAGAAATAGTGGCTTTTCCCATTAAAAATGGTGATGTTCCATAGTTATGTTAGTTTACCAGAGGGTAACCATCTGCTAAAAATCCATCACTTGCAATGATGTAGACGTTACTACTGGATCATTTCGCCCAGCCCCATGAAACCACGCAAAATGATCCCTTCTCTTCCCCAAACAAGTATTCAATATCATCTTACGAATTAGTATTGGATCATTAAGTGGTATGAAACATGGGGATCTTAGAATTAGTATTGATCATCTTAGAGTATTGGATCTATAATATATTTCTTTAACATGTCCTTATTTGGGTGTTCAATACCACTAGGGAGATCAACTTACATCATCTTACATCCCCAACCATCGGTTGCAGGGCAGTGATCCAAGTCACCCTTGGCAAAAAGATGGCCAAGCACCACATGCGTCGAACCCAAAAACCTGCCATTGACTGTGCGCTGGATCATTTTGGGATTGGATTGGGTTATACAATGGAAAATTTACAGGAAACTGGAAACCATGGATTTTCCTATGAAATATAGGGTTTTCCTGTAAATTTTCCCTTAACCCAATCCAATGAGGGATGCTAAACTTATCGTTGTTTTATGGATATGTCTGGCAATTAGGGGCAAAACAAGATCCACTGGATAGTCATAATTTTCACTATGAAAGTTGCCATTTTTGGGCAATACCTTATTTTCAGACACACCCAATCACATGTCATTGCAAGAATGGCGACAAAAGTGAGCAAGTTTTGCTTAAAGGACCAAAAGACTGGTGAAAAGGTGGGCTATACAATAACTTTTTTTTTTTGATTGGAACCCACAAATTCAGGGATGCAACTATGGAAAGATATGAAACATACAATTAAGAATGATTTGTGGGTACCCACAGTGGTATAAAGAAATGATCAATCCAATGGGTCTATTTGGTACCTCTTTTTTTTGTTGAGACGCACATTGGGCCCTCCAAAGCTAGGTGAATGTTTGCAATGTAGACCATCTGACATCCTTGAACCACGCGTTTATGTGGGGTTACCCTCCCGCCATCAAACATAGCAACGGAAAGTCCCCAGTAAATGAAGGCTTTAGTAGAGCATTATCTAAAAATGGTGCATTGTCCATTGCCATGTTTGATTGCCGGAGGGTACGAATTCTTGATCCGTAAACATACTACGAAGCTTGCTTTATCAAGGCGTAGGTGATATATATATATATATATAATATACATATCGGCAAGTGCAAATGTACATATCAAGAATTAGGTGTCCTTAAATCAATATTCATACGTACATAATTATCACTTTTTATATGTACATAATTAAGTGTCCTCAAATTATATCATGAATTACTATAATTAATATGTATGTGTATATAAATATAATTACAGGCAAGTATATTACCAGCTATATGAACCCACACAACCAATTAATTCAATATTAGAATCTATTAGAATATGGGGATATGTTAAACCAACTACTTCATAGCTTCAACATAAGCCCAGCAGTTCTGCTATCCCATCACCGTCACCGCCGCCTCGCCAGTCCCAAGGGATATTTGTTCCCGGCCAGGCGGATTCCGGTGCTCGGCTTTGGTGCGGCGACCACTGCAGCTTCCGGTGCCGCGGCCTTCACGGGCTCGGGGAAGTCCAGGATCAACCTGGGTCCACGGTCCAGGCACTGAAAAATGGGGACTTCACCCTGAAAATTGTGATTTGGCTATGGCTCAAAATGATGGTACCAAAAATGGCTCCATTTTTTAATGGGAAATTCATATAAACCAACCAATTATAGGGTTAATAATTTTGAGCCATACCCATTTAACCTTCTGAAAACCTAGCAAAAATGGGGATGAATCACCACCAAGAATTGTGGTGTTACAAAAACGATGATTTCACAAACCAAAATAGGGGAGTTCGTCACCAAAACACAAGGGATTCATGGATTCCATAGCATGAATCACCGAAAACAATAGGACCTCACCACTGAAAAACAGGCATTTATAGAATCAACAAAATATGGATTTAAGATAATCTAAGCAACACGACAAGGGGAAATTCAACAACAAAACCCATGGGATTTTCCACCAGAGATTTCATCCACAGAACTGGTAACATGGAGATGTTGCCAACTGAAGGAGTTTGCCGGTAAAAATTGGTGCTTTCCCCTAGCAACAGTTGCGGCAGAATCAAGAAATTCCTCGATCAACCTGTCAAAATGATGCTTGGACCAACACACATTGCGATTTCACCGGTCAACAGAGGGTTGAGCCGGTATTTTGTTTGGATATAACATGATACAACCAGCAAAATACATGCACAATACAGGTCGACCTGCAAACATGGACGTTGCATCAACTGAAAAAGTAGATTTATGTTCCAATAGCATGATGAGGAGTTGGTTTGAAACCACTAGCGCGGCATGCTGGTTGCTGACAGGATTTGAGTAAGGATGCAATGAAAACCTCAAGAATGGTGGTGAAAGGAGCAGAAATAAATAAGACTTGACCAAGCAAAAATGTGATTTGACCATTTTTAAATTTATCTCTTCTAAAAGTGATATGTTGGTCGGACATGTACTTTTACTTGTCACTGATCTATAGCCACTATGTACTTGTCACTCGGCACTTGAGCATTCCCAGTGTTAGAGATACCACCAAACAACTGACTAACATAGATATGGGGGGTTCCAAAAATCCGGGTACCTCAAAAATGGGTTGTTTGTATGGAAAATTTTCTTAAAGTGGATGATTTAGGGGTACCTCCATTTTAGGAAACCTTCATAATATAATATATATATATATACATTATACATATCCTCATTTCACACAACAGATTAGTTAACTTAGTTGGTAGTTTGAGTTGGTCGTTTTTTTTGCCATCCAGTCAGTTCCCCAGTGACAAGGAACTGATTCCCAGCTTCGGCAGTGTGGCTCTTGTGGCTCTTGTGGCTCTTGTGGCTCTTGTGGCTCTTGTGGCTCTTAGGTGTCTTCATGTCAATCGGCTCAGCTTCTGACTTGAACTCCACCTCAGGCGCGGTGGTGAAAAAACGAGAGCGTTGGCAACGTTGGCCATAAGAAACGACGGTTTCATCGGTTATTGCTACAGCATTAGATAAATGTGTACTCGCAAATGCGAAATATGTATATATATATATATATGTATATATATATATATGAAGGCACATGCGTTTTCAATATTATATACAGTGTATGTATATCATTGTATATGTCATTGTATATGTTCATACAAGTATGTATGTAGATACACCAGAAATATAGAATAGATGGTTTTGATGGTGTAGTACCCAAATGGGATATGTGACATACTAGTACTAGCCAAAATGCACTCTGCTACTCTTACCTAGCTATGGAAAATGGGGCAATGGTGATTGTCCGGTTCGCAACCGTTGTTCAATACCGGAGGGTATATCGGTCTATGCCACGTTAGTTCACCCAGGTTGCTATGGAAATCATCGATGACGAGGATTATCATCTGAAATCTATTTGTTTTTTTATCCATTCTAGACTATTGAATCTAATGAATGAATAACTTATGTAAAATAAAACCAAATTAGATACATATATATATATATATGTATATATAAGTTGTAATCTAAATGTGCCATGGTCAAAACACGGTATATGGGGTATGGTCATCCCACAAACGGATTGATTACCGCCCGAAATGCGGGTACATAGTGGCTCTGCCTAGTTCTAAGTTGGTTCATGACCCCATCTATAGCTATAGAATGCTATAGATATACCCTCTGGTAAACTAACATAACTATTGAAAATCACCATTTTTAATGGGAAAATCTACTATAAATGGCAAATTTCAATAGCTTTTTGTATGTTTACCGGAGGGTATCCCCCATAAACCCAACAGTTCTTGTACTGAACCAACAAATCCTCCCGCCGCTGCCTGGCTCTTGGACTTGTTCGACTTGGGTGCCACAAAACTCGTCAAATCCGCCAGTTCCTGCGGTGACTCTAACGGTGAATTTCACCACGTTGGTGTCATGGATATACCCTCAGGTATTCAAACATGGCTAGCTGGAAAATCACCTAACAGGAGGTTTTGAGAGGAACATCATCTACGAATGGGGGACGAATGGGGTCCTTTCCAGCAAGCCATGTTTGACTATCCGGTAACCTGGCTGTGTTTCATCCAACAAATATGGGACGGAATTAGTAATGGGAGATGCAACGGGACATACAGGTAGTTAATGGTAATTATATACATATACAACCAGCAACATAAGCCACAACATGGGGACTTAGCCACAAAAAAGAGCGCGTTTTAATACATGATGATTCCACCAGTGGATGGAATGGAGTGCCCTATGTTCAAACAACCACGTATTTGTGTGCGAAAATCACCCCACTTGTGTTGGCTAAATATCCTAATAAGCATCCATAATCCAGTAACTGGTTGAGAAAAGTAGAGTACCCTCTGGTAAACTAACATAGCTATGGCAAATCACCATGTTTAATGGGAAAATCCTCTATAAATCCCCATTTTCAATAGCAAACTGTTGAATTACCAGAGGGCAAACTCCAATTCAGATACGTCTGGAGAATCCATGGCTTCCTCCAGTGGATCACCATCCTGCTATGTGCCATTTCCCATGTGTTGGCACGACGTATCTTGACACGTGTGCATCTTGGTGTGAGTGCGTTATGATCTCGGCCAGATGTTGGCGGATTGTCGATTTCATTTTGGAAAATTCATCTGGCTGAATCATGATGTTTCACCAGCATGAATTTAGATTATGTTACCAAACCATGAATTTTAAGTGTGATCTCCTTAAATCACCTTGAATTTAGATGACGAAGCAATTGGCAGGTAACTACCAACCATCCTTCATGGTGACGATGATGAGGTTGTGATCAAATTTCCAGTGGGGGAAATAACCATTTCTATATTATATTTGACATATGGGTATGGGTCAAACTTACAGACCCCTAGGAGTGGATGATTGAAGGTAACAAGGAACAGAATCTGCGGTCGGGCCATAAATTTTGACCCATTTCGATATCTTGCTGAATGTGGTATTAGAAAGTTTGCGTTTTCTGCTGACACATTCTACTGGACTCCAGAATGCCAATCGTCAAGTCCTTAAGAAACCAAAGATTTTGCTGCACCTATGGCTATGCAGAAACCGGAAACAACCAAAATGACCCGAGCATTTTGAAAACAGAAAGAACCCATAATATCCTCTTATCATCCTTTTTCACGAAATCTGTCTGGCTGATATGGAGCAATCTTGCTTTGAATCAGGAGCTTTTGACCGTATCAATGCAAAACTGGTGTAGCGTAGCTTGCACATGTTGTTTTCTACTGTATTCGGATTGCAGGGCAAATCTTCTAATGTGCCTCCCTTTGATTGTTTTTGCGTGCCCATTGCGGTTTTTTTTTGCACCCTTTTTGCAGCTTTGGTTTGGCACCAAAATTGCTGAAAAGATTCTGAAAAGATACAATAGATGGCAACAGTTCCATATGCAGTTTGCATAGTCAAGTCAAAGCTCCATTGTTGCAAACACCCTCACAAAACGTTGGCTCCAACATCAAACATTGCCAGGGTTGATTCCCAAACCCGGCGCCAACGGGCTGGTGATGCAAGGGTTTGGGCCTCGAGGGCATGTGAATCAAGGGAATGTGATGTCTGAATGCAGGATGTTTACAACAGAGGAGCTTTGATTTTTAGTTTTTCTTTTTGAAGTTTTGATCGAACTGTGCGGTATGATTCCTTTTGGACCGATCTAGATCGATTTAGCAAGAACAGGGTCACTGAGCAAAGCAACCGGCTATTCTTGGTCGTTTGCTGGTCCAGGAACGCGATAAGTTTGTGAAGAACTATCTATGTAAATGACCTCAATTGGACCTCACTCACGTCCTCATCAAAGTTATCTATGGTGCCTCGAACAAAGTAATAAAAACATACAACCCAGGCTTCCTAATCATTTGCCTGGGCAAATGACTGTAAGTCGAACTTGAAATATGCGCTATGTTTGAAACGATTCCCATACATTCCGAACCATTTGCAATGACATCGTCAAGTGAGGTTGATCATGTGAAGACCCTGCGAGGACAAATGTTGATTCAACATGATGAACAATCAGATTGAATCATTCATATCTATCTACATAATAATCAAAGATATCATCCAGTAAAGTCTAATGATCATAGTCCATTGCGGTTTGCCAAAACCAATCTATTCAAGCATCATGCTGATCCAGTAAGGTCTAACCCCCCATGTTCGTTTTTATTCCACGGTTGAAGCCGTCCTCGTTTGCGGCGCTTCCCTTGCGCGAGGCAGCCCTGGACGCAGGATTCGACACAGGTGCCTGAGTCGAAAGTGAGAAAGGTGTGGTGAGCTCCATTTGTAAGGGATTTCCAATTGCTCTGGTTGATTGAAAAATATATATATAATATATATATATATATATCTCTTGTTGGTTATACTGATTCCCTATAAACCAGGTAGTATAACCCCTATAACTTATTCAGACAAGGTATCTTCATGGCTCATGTGAGCAGTGTACAAAACCCTTTTGAGGTCGTTCCATCAGGATGGTTGGCTAAGAACGGGATGTGCAGGTGATCGTGAGAATCCCCAATCAAGCAACCGGGGCTCTGAGCACTGCTCGATTGGTGAGGAGCCAACAAAGATTGGTTGGTGTGTTTGGAAAATATCATTGGGATATGGGAGATGGTGATATTCTGAGGCTGCAACGAGAGATACGGTAACAAAGTATAACTAGATCTGTCTGAGAACAACATGGAAATTTTAATTGGGAAATGTGTGACAACAATTTAAACCCATGGATTTGGAGCTACCTGATTTACAGACAAACCAATTTGGGCGAAAAGGAACTTGCGAGAAAACAACTACTTAGATGGTTGGCTGATCCACTAAAGGCTGACAACTTGTAGTGGTATGTAAGGCCATGAAGACAAAACACACATGCAAAACATCAAACTGTGCGGCCAGGATTTATAGGATTTATCAGTATTTACCATCATCTATACCCTTTGGTAATTCAACTTAGCTATGGAGAATGGCCCATTTATAGATGATTTACCTTTTGAAAATCACGATTTTGCGTTTCTTGGCAAAATGTGTGGGGTTACCCAAGCATCACCAAGGTTTTTGGAAACGTACCCAAAGCTTCCCCAAAAACGTACGGCCATCTGACTGAAGTGAGCTCGTTGTAGCTATATCCCAGCAGGATGATCAACTATTCACGAGCTTTTTTCAGGGAACATCTACAATTGAAGCCCATGTTTTTTTGACATGAAATAAGACGGAGATTCCAGGGCATTCCCGTAGAAGTTATTGGGGATACCATTAAAAAAATACACCTCCATAAATCTATATCTATAAATAATTGCAATATATTCCATCCATGTTGTGGGCTCTAATCAGTTTCGTCAACGATAGATCCTAACTTCATGAGTCATGCAAGTACTGCTATGTGAATCCACATTGCCTTGGGATACTCCTTGAAAACAGGACAGGACACATTACATACATGGATATGTCATGATATGTCTGAAAATAGATGAAAATAGGGTATACCCCCCAAAATAGCCATTTAGTAGGGAAAGTGATTATAACAAAATGGAATTGGACATACCGTATTTTCAGACAAACCCACATACTATTTCAAAAAATGGAACATAGATCCCATGGACAAGCTAAAACAACTTAACCAACACCACTACCAGTCGCCGTAGAACCTCGACTCGCATTTTATCATTTTTGAATTTCTCAATAACCATCAATAACCATCAATAACCTCTGTATTTCTTATGATCTGCAATAACTAACCTCTGTATTTTTTTAAATGATTTACTATCTTGAAGAAACAACAACTTACCAACCATTTCTTGCAGAACAAAAACTACTTTCACAAAAAAAAATAATGACCGCTCACCCATCAGTTTCTGGTTTCTAAATTTTCACCCAAACGAAGAAACTCATATATAGTTATATATAGTTATATACGAATATTATATATATATATATAAACACGTTACATATGTAAATATAAATATTGATCATTATTGATTTATCCATCCATCCATCCATCCATCGACCTATCTATAGATTACCTCCCATCCCACAGCCTTCTCTGGACAGTTCTCCTCCACTTCAGACACCTTGTACGTCGTAGCTTTCGCGGCAGCTTTTGACACCTGGGACAGGTGAAATCTCAGAGGGACCAGGCGTGAAAGTTGCCATGGAACGCCTTGGAATATCTTCCAACACAGGCAAAACACTGGGAAATTTCAAACTTGCCCCTTGGAATGACTTGGAAAATTGGCAACATTCTGGAACTGGTTCATTCCATCCACTTGTTCATCCTCATGTTTGCTTTTAAAGTGACCATTTTGGTGGCATACTCGATTTTCAAACCAACAAACATCTTCAAATGTTGCGCTTAATTTACATCCCCATGACATTTCCATTGCGGTTTATGAATCACATTTTTTTTGTTGGTTCATTCCCTATATGTTTGTGGTTTGACCACACTTTTTAATGGTGACGTCATGTGTTTTTTTGGTCCGATCACCATGTTTGCTCGTTCAACTACCATGTGTGTTGCTTAATTATGGTTCAACTACATTTTTAGGTGGTTCAACCACCATTTCAACTTAATTGAGAATATTTGAACATGGCTATATGGTTAACATGCAATTTTCAGTGGATTAAAAATGGTTACATGTACCATTATCTACCACTCTATTCCCAATGTTTGATGGTGAACTCCTTCCCCATGTCCCTGTCAGCCGTCCTCAGACTTCTCGGTGACTGTCTTCCTTAGTGTTTCAAGGGGTTGCTCCGGAAGGTTGAGGGGTCGATTGGAATCCCTTCCCATCCCTTTCACCAAACATCAATGGAATATATTGTAATGTGGCTACCACATGAATATATCAACCCCAAACATATTGATATATTTTTGTTTGTCAAACAATACTGTTTTACAGTTTTACCATACCAAATAATATTAAACACTCCCCAGAAACCATGGGACCACACAATGGGGGTGTTCAATATTGTTCCCATGTATTGCCTACATCTAGCTGTACCTTTTGAGGAAGCATTCGGGGTATGATCTGGGGGTTAAGTCAGTTCTCAGGAACTATCTGGATCCATGGGTATTGTTAGATCATGTTAGATCCACTTGACAGGTTGCTATAACCAACAAGAAATCGGGATCAAAATGAGATCAATCATGCTAGTTGGACTTTGGAGTCGCTATACATTGCCAATTAATGCAAATTATATACTTTGCCCGGGAAATAGAGGATACCCCCGGGGCAATGTATCATTGCCATAATCTGGCCTTGTTCAATCTCCAATATCAAAAATTATGGGAGATGGACTGTTACAATGTTGGTTCATCATCGATCGTCTCCAACAACTCCAAACAACATGGGATGACTACTAACCCAAACCCTGAGGTGGAAAAAACTGATAATTCAGTGAGCCGACCTTCCTTTCCCTGTCTTGACCCATCTTAGACTCTTCACCTTTTTTGAAATTTGTTCCTACCCAAAGCCGTTGACTTAAACCATGGAACCATGGCTTTCTGAACATCCCAATGGTGGAACTTCTACCGTTGGACTCCGGAGCACCATTTTTGGATACATCCCAAGATTGGTGGTGTAATGTGGTATATACCCATCGTTGGTTGGGAAATCCCAAAAAGCCAAGGGTACTGCCTCTCCAGAAGAATCCCAACAAAAACCAAGATGCTGAGTCCTTGACTTCTCCTGACGGGAAACCCAAACAAGTCCAACGCGGTGGCAAGACATGCTGACCCTGCTCCAGTTAATTGAAATTGAAGTAATTTGTGGAAATGATTTGCGCGTTGGATGTGGCCATTTTGGATCTTCCTAAGCAACCAACCACAAATGGCTCCGTCATCATGGTCCTACATCCCAAAAAATATGGTTCGGAATGGAGAAAGCATGAGAAAGGACAATCTGCTTCTGATTTGTTTTGGTTCCAGGAATCTTCCACTGCCATGTTGGATTTCCAGGGTACCAGGTGGACAACACATAGCCTCCTACCAATTAGTAACCCACATTGGGTGGTTTTGGGGTAATTGGACTGGACTGCCATTCGTCCCTGGAAGCCATATATTTCCCGTAAATAGACCCCGTGGTAGAGGAGTAACCCCCCGTTGATATCACTGATGTCCATTCATACAAATCAAAAATGATTTGTTCCATTGAAATGGTGTTCCTTTAAAGAAACATGGTATCCCCAACAGAAAGGTCTATATTTAAAGCATGATTTTCCGAATTTGCCATGCCTTGGGATAAGTTCCATTTGGTTGGTTAGATTCCTGTTTCCATCCCCAAACAAACAGCTTGAGAATTGTCTTCCCCAACTCAATGCAGGGTCGTCGTATTATACCGGTTGGCTAATAGGTGTGAATTCTGGGATATCAAATCCACAAATTACTCAATATAAACTTAATATAACCCTCAATTCACTTCATAACCAACCAATAAAGATATTCAATCATATCAAATGTATTCTCATATTATTCACGCTTGAAACCCATATGTCCACACACACATATATAATAATAAATAGTATAATATTATATATATATACCAGTATATATACATTTTATATAAATGATAGTGAAATCACAACATATCACTTCTTTCAGCTATGTTTGAAGGCTCTTTTAGGGTGGTTTCTTGACTAGCCAGGTCTCAGTGGTCCTTCCAGTTGCTGTCAGGTTGCAAGCGGGTTGTGTGTCTCCGATTTCGTGACGTCCCCCTGAGACCTGACGAATTGCGGCTGAAATCACCATGATCACTAGAAAGATAAGGAATCTCAACCCTCAGGATATTCTTTTTATGTGGTGGTGGATCTTTTAGCGCTTAGCTACCTAATTTTACTTGGTCAACTTGTTTTTTTTGATACTCTCTTTTACTAAGTGTACTAACTGAAAGTACAGCTGCAATCAGATTCATGGTTTTTAACCACCGGCTATTACCAAGCAGTTCTTATCAACAGCCTGATGATCGATATCAGTATTTGAGACTTAGTTTGAAATGTGTTCAAGAACTGGTCGACAACCCTCTTTCCTTTCTGTTATGATCCAATGAAATCCATTGTTTTGTGATTTGTTTTTAGCAGCTGAGTGAAATACTCCTTGGAAAAAATCCTAGTTGCAGTATAACACAAGTTACAAAGCATTTACTAGCTTGCTGGATCATTCCATTATGACTGCTACGGAATATCAGCCCCCAGGTTTCATGCTGTGATGAAGGGAGTAATGTCAAATGATCCGTATCAAGTCGACGTGAATGCAGAAAATACGAAGGTCAGTATTATAAAATGTAGTTATAACAAGTTTTCAAGAATATGCTTGACATCTATACGGTAACATTGGTATGCAATTTCTAGCTATACACTTGAATTTCGTAGATCAGTACAGTATGACATAGTATGACCCAGTATTAGGTTCTTGGTATGACCACAAGTGTTGCACAAAAACAGTATTTCACTAAACCAAACAAAAATTGCTGATGCTTTTTGTCACATCTTTGTTGGTCAAACATGTTGGGTCACAGTTCAAAGACCTTTATCCAGCTGCCACAGCTGTGCCTGTCATGAGGAACTTCGCTGGCGTCATCCCGAATTTCATTGATCTCCAAGGTCACCTGGGTGGCTTCAGTGGCTACAAGTTGTACTGGGATGAGCATTCTACTTTTGAGTTTACAACCCAGGTATACCCACATGTTTTCCATGTATAACCCACATATGAGCCGTGTATTTTGACATATTTTGACCATTTTTTGACCACCCGTAACCCAAGTGGGAAATCTGCACTTGTCGGACCTTGAACGGAGCTGTTCAGAAAGAATATTCAAGCCCCTTTGACACAATTTGTCACTAGTCATCCTGAAGTTTAAACAAACATCATTCAAAGTGGATTTGGCGACTGTTTGGAGGAATTTTAAAGCTGGTGGCTATGAATGTATGTAGTCATACCCGTGTATTTTGGAGGACTCAAGCGTGATAAACCTGGAAAATGCGCATGCGTTCCATGTTGATTTTCACTGGGGGTTACAACTAGAGCAGTGGGTTGAAACCAATAGAATGCAATAAACTTGGAACCTCAAAGTGGGCAAGTGGGGACTATGAGGTTCTACTTCCCACATGCTTTGCTGATTTGTTTTCTTGGTCCAAGCCTCACTTTTTCTTCCAACACCCACTTATTGCTATTCAAGACTCTGTGATTGGTGATTCAAGGTGCCAGGAATCCTATGTTGTTTCGTTTGTTCGTCGTTACCTTCGTGCTGGCGGGCGGAATCTCCATTTGGGGTAATTAGTTTCATGTAGTTTCCAGGTCAACCCTACTTTTTGTTGAGAAAAAACTTTGCTTTTCCAAAAGTGAACAATCAAAAGCTGTGTTGGTAAATTCCCGCGTTTCCCATATTCATTTGTTTTTTGGTTGTTTGCTCCCCGTGATTGCCACGATATCTCATAGGGCTAGGTACAGGCACATCCGCGCGTTCGGAGCACGCAGGGCTACTGGGCTCCGTTCTGAGGGTATGGGCCTTGGTTTGGCGCCTTGAAACCAGGTGAGCAGTGGCTAAAGCCTGATTGATGAGATTTATTGGGGTTTAATATCCAATCTACTGAGAATCATAATCAACCAATAAACTGAGAAATACTGAATCATAATTTATTGGTCTCTAATTTCCCATTATCACAATCCATGAACTGGGAAATTCGTTCTTAACCTAAGGTCTAGGGACGACATGGCACAGGGTTTTGAACTCTGCTCAGGTGGGAGCTGGACTTTCAGACAAAAATCAGGGATCTTGTCCCAAAGTTCGGGGCACCAAGAAGATTGGGGCATCAAGCAACAACATTTTGTTGCTGTTCACTGACTAAACATGGAAAGACCTCACTGAATGAACTGCCAGCATCGGAATCGCAACTTCCAGCAATTGCTCAGTATCCGAAGTGTTGCTGGTCAAATCCACACGATTTGGGGATTCCTCATGTCAATGTACCCTGTGGTAATTATAAACGTAGCTATTGAAGATGGCCATAGACATACTGGATTTTCCCATTCATAGCATGGTGATTTTCCATAGAGGGTACATCTTTTTCGTGGCTTCCATCAGTTTTGTCAACGGCCCTGCTGTACCAAGGCACAGGGTGAATGTTTTGATCTGCTGTCTGCTTCACCAGGGAGACCTGGCCAGCCGTGCAGAGCCAAACATGGATGGAGAAAGGCCTATACCAAGATCAACAATTCTTGGGAACTGTTCAAAATTCACCAAAACCCCAACAATAACTGGTTAAATATAGTTAATTATATATGATTATACACATATGGTTGAATATGGTTATTCATAGCCATGGGAAATGGTCCATTTTGTTCGAGGATAAACATGGTGATTTACCGAACTTAAAGATGGTATAGTTTTATAATTAAATAAATCTGTTATATAACACATATTATGTTTTCCCATATTTGAGTTCGGTAAATGACCATGAATAAGCAGATCTTCACCGGACAACAGTCGCTTCACCCTTTGCCTCACGGACTTGGGGTTCCACGGGCTTCGGCTTTCCATCCATCCTGAAAGCTCCAGACTGGTGACTGCGGCTACTGCGGGTTGTGACTGGATACCAAGACTTGTGGCTTCGAAAGAACGTGCGTTTTAGAGTTTTAGTTATAGAAAGGTCTCGTTTTGAAAGGAAAGCTGTGTATTTGGGAGATATATTGGGTTGATATGTGTGTGTATGAAGTGAACAAAAACCGCAAAAGGACCAACTTCAGTATTCAGTATTAAGCATGTGTTTGGATGAACATGACAAAGTAAGTGAAGAAGTGACCATGCCTGCTTGATTCTGGCATCAATCCATGTTAAGTTAGGAACATTGTCAATCAGTTTAGGATGTCAGTTCATTTTCAGACACATGAAAGTACTAGAGGATACCCTGTGGCAATTTTACATAGCAATGGAAAATTGCCCATTTACAGGTGATAAACATGGTGATTTACCTATTAAAGATTGTGGTTTTCCATGGCTATGTCAAATAACCAGAGGGTGAGCATGAAGCCAAAATCCAAGGGTACCCTGTCCATGGATGGTGAAGTGATGCGAATTTGATCCGGATGTGACTAGTGGGCGAGTTACTCCGGCCGCTGACCAGTCATATAGTCATCATACATCCTTGGCTGTATTTTCATAGTGTAAATGAGTGGGAATACACCTATCAGTGGGCCTGTCTCGATCGGTGTTATGCGATGTTTGTAGATGTTCTACATCATCCAAAAGAAATGAACACAACTCTGGCTCTTTTGCCAAGGATCTTAACAAAAGCATGTAATTTTGTAGGCAACGCAAACTCATTTCATGGCTTTCAAAACCTTCCGAATTCAGTCGCAACAGGGTTTCATATCTAGATATACAGAGATATACATATGGCTATAGTTGCACATGTTCCTATAGATAATGTATATACATGTATATGTATATATATATATATAAATAATATGTGTACATTTGATACAGAAGATATAGATCCTGGTATAGCTACATACATCAAGATAATAAATAGATACACTGTGTATGTTGTATGAACCAATAGTGTCATCAGGTGTATAGATATATGTCATATGTAGTACGTGATTTAAATAATACAAGATATACATAGACAAAATGCGTTTAGATGTACTCCAATATTCTATACATATAATATCACCCTCCCTAACTACTTTATCCCCACCCGCCCCACCCCATACGTTGCTGATACTGTATCGAAACTAGAGGGACAGTGTCTATTACTTTTAGGCCTTGAATGTATGCAACCTAGGGGGGACAGTGTCCCGAAAAGTTAATGCCAAAATGTATGACATATATGGGGAACCACGTCAGGACGACAACTTACTGTCTTCACAATTGTTTCTGAATATCGAAAGATATCTGAATAGATGTTGGTTACCATGAATCTCTTGGAAATACTAGATGATCTTAAATGAGCACACTTAAATTTTGTATCACTGGCACATCCTCGGGGAATACCTACCGGACCCCTCTGAAAATGTATAATAAACAATGGGGGGGACTTGGGGAGACACTATGAAGGTATGCCCCCCCCCTTGACCCAAATAGTCATTTTGTATTAAATGAATTCCCCGGGGAAATGTATATCATGAGGGTGTGTATCACCCACCCAATATACATTTCCTACGGTGGGGGATCAATCATATTCATTCTGTTGCGCACTAAATGTGGAATTGTATTTTGTTGTCTGAGTGAATTATGTATATGAATATATATAGATATATACACACACACATAGTGAGTTACAAAAATGAAAATGAAATCACATGACCTTATATACAGCTGTAGTCAGTCTCTGATTTCTGCCCAGCGTCTTCGTTTCTTTCTGCATTTCTTTCCTGAGAAAACTTCACCCAGCCCAAAATTCATCCGAAGGAGGATGGAAATGTGCAGTATATGTAACAAACATGTCTTAAAGATTTGACATTCCAAAAAAAAACAATAATCTTCGTCCAAGATCGTCCAAGGGATATTCGGGTTTGTCTGAAAATAGGCTACACCGCAATTATATGGTGCAATCATCACCCTTCCCATTGAAACTGATTCGTTCGGGGCCCATACTCCCATTTTCAGACACACCCATATCATAATACTGGTTGTATATACCATTATAATCCCAATTATCTCACAATGTCCCATTTTATCCCCATCTTTAATGGCTAAATCAATCACCATGTTGCCATAGATTGCCGCATGAGTTCCTCATGAAAGACCTTTCCACAGTTTTTTTGGAGCTGCCCGGGAGATCATAGCAACAAATACCCAGTCGAATGTGCACGCCAAAAAATTTGTTAGTATGAAATTCGATGCATCTCTATACCTATCTGAAATTAACCCAGTTGACCCTGTGACTTTATCTGAAATAATGTGGTATAAGACCACTAATAGACCATCCCCAATCAAACTCTATGCAATATACCCCTATGATTGGGATTAATTTTGTAAAAATGACCCGCAAATCATTGGTTAATGGGATGGTTGATGACATTGGCCTTACCATAGTATTAATTTGAATCTCTTGATGGTGAAAGAGCCACACGTTTCGCCACGTCCCAGCAGCTTTGGTCCCAACTTCGCCCAGGCGTACTGCCCCAACGCCAGACTCACTGCTCCAAGCACTGTGACACTGGGCAACAGCCATTCCCAACCTTCGGAGAGTTGATGGGTTTCTGAGTCAAGCCATTGAATCTTAAAGCAACCCCAAAAAATAGATGAAAAAATTGGTGACCAGGACATATGATATGAGATCTCATCTATAGCCTCGTGGAAGTGCTTTTCTATCTTCTGGGAAAGGCTTTAAAACACAACCATGGATGTGGGTAAGACGTCTTCTTCCACGTTGATTGCGGACACACACCCCCGCCGAAGCACAAAGGGCAGCCCATTTCTGTCAATCACGATCACACTCATCATGACGGGACCAAGCATCAGAGATGTCATATCTACATGCCAAAAGGCCTTACGGCAGACCGAGTCAACACGTGCCTGGCAACAGAAAATCATAATCAGCCACAAAGCAATGCGGCCTTTGCACCATGAGAATATCACACACATCTCACAGTTGGGGACACACCCCGAAAGTAACCCCTGGCTCAAGAAGTTGGCTCTAGTTGTCTCTAAAAGTCCGTGCAAGTGACTGCAAGCCAGCAAAATCGCTAACATGCACTATGCCGGCTGCACAACAGAAATCAACGCCATCAAATTTCATCCGTTCTCCACCACCACAGCCTTGCTCATCGTCGACTTCCATGTCAAATATCTCGGCAAGACATGGTGAGCTTACTCCACTGGAACAGTCATCCTCCTTTGCCATCTTAGATCTCCATGACCGCCCATGCTGGCACCCAGAGAACTGTTGATCTGCCCCAGAGAAGTTTTCATATCAACTACGGATTGCATCATGGCAGAGCGAACCGGCAGGTATCTGCATCCATGCCTCCATCCACAGTGCCATCCAGTAACCACGCAACCGTTCATGGAATTGTGTCCACAGAGGCAACAACAGAGCGTGCCTCCACCCACCGTATCCTCATGAATACATTACATAGACGTGCAGGAAGTATAATGGACATCATTCACATCGACGAAGCGTATGCAACAATTCCTGCTCTCGCTGGGAGACCAAACGCTAGGAGAAACGTCTCGCAATCTCTGCGCTGCAATATGATTAATTTGACTTCCCGCCCCTGCATTTCCAGTGCACATAGCTTCGTTGCACCAGAAGGCGTTGAAAGTGCTGGGTGAAAAATAATCCCTTCCCTCTATTACTAAACGTACCCCAAATACTAAAAACTAGTGTCCATCTCCAATTTTGGGAAATTTGTGGTTGGCCAATTTGACTTTTAATTGATCCCCTTTAGAAAACAATTTAAAAATAAACCTATCATTTGTGGGTT
>BGPT01000940.1:121285-153259 GCA_003297045.1 Symbiodinium sp. clade C Y103 | reverse complement strand
GGGTCCGCTTCGAAATCCAATTTTTTGCAACGTATTAATTGCGTTTTAAATTGAGATTTAATTGATTTTGAAATCGAGAAAAATAGTTTTTAATATTAAGGTNTAATTGCGTTTTAAATTGAGATTTAATTGATTTTGAAATCGAGAAAAATAGTTTTTAATATTAAGGTCTAGCGCTTACTATTAGGGTCCCCCTAATAATTAATACCCCCCTAATACTAAAAACTACCTCAGGTGTTTAGTATTAGGGGGGGGGTTTAGTATTAGGGGGAAAGGATTAATTACGCATTAATCCCGCATTTCAATTTGATCCGATTTGCTCGAATAAGTCTGCGAACAGTCTTGGCACTCAAAGAACTCCTTTCAGCTGCACAGCTGAATTTCCGTCTATTTCTACCTCTGGTCTTACATTCACAATGTCTTTGGCACGGGCACCGCCAAGGGCGGGCTCTGGCAGACCAGAAACAACCAAGGTTGCGACTACACTTGCTCTGGTTTCGCCGCACCTGCTATTTTCGGGTTCAAATTGGATGCAATCTCCTTGTGATGATATCCACTAATTTCAAATACTCCTCTTGAACAATGACAAGTGTGTGCAGTTCATTACAGCATGGACGTTGTCTGTAGCTGCCTTCCACGCTTTCATGTTCCAATTAAATTCCGCCTGCACCAGTAGGCGATGAAATACTGCACGTCGTTGAGTCGGAAGGGAAACAAATGCAAGTAATCGAATGGCATTTTGTAGAATCTGCGTGTGAAACTCATGTCGCTCACAAGCAGATCTGTCGATTTGATGCAATTTTCTTGTCTTATTTTCAGTCAGTTCGCAGTCCTCTGTGACATCCCTGAAGAAGTCATTGCAATCAATATCCACATGATTCCCACTCTTGACCTTGAGTAGCCCTCCTTGACTACTCAAGGTCAAGAGTGAAAATCATTTGGACGTTGATTGCACTGACTTCGTCAGGGATGCCACAGAGGACTCCGAACTGACTGAAAATCAAAAACGAAAGTTGCATCAAATCCCCAGATTGTTCTCCAATGGGGCTGAGTAGCCCGTCTTATTCCCCAGATTGTTCACGTGGTGTTGTAGTTGTATCAGCCTTGTAGGCCTCTCAGCATGTGCTCTCGCCTCTTGAAGATCAAACCAACATCCGGCATGCCCGTCATGTTCTAGCACCGAAAGTCTGGGCGGAGACATGTGGCAGTACTCATTCCGTTTTTGCGGCATGGCTGCTCGGCATCGGGTTTCCACCGGTGAAATGAGACCATTTGGGGATGCTATCCCTTACTAACCTTTACTAACCACATATTCCAGTGAGGTCGCAGTGAGGTCGTTACAATTTGCCAAGAACAATGGATGGTTCATACAAAAAAGAACCAACATCCGCAGTCTGGGACTGGCATTTTTTAGGATCAAAACAATTATGGCTCTGAAGGGTACCTAAGTCCTTCCCTTCTCAACAATGTCCTTTTGGGATAAAAAAGAGGTGGTATACGATATACCATACATCATCTTCTACCGAACTTCTAGCTATTAGCAGCTATAGATTGGCGGATGATATTATACTATATTGGTTGAATGGGGTTAACCCCTCAATTCATCAACCAACCAGTGGGAAAAGGACAGACCCAATCGGATTTCTGAGAAAAGCTGCGGTCTTGTAGGTCGAAGTTAAAAACAAGCAGCGGAACTTGGACAAGGAGGAAACATACCAGAAGCCTGTACAGTAGGTAATCCAAGTGTACAAAGACAGTCCTGGAAAATAAAAGACACATGGCCACATTGTGAATAAACACCCAAGGTAAACACCATCCACCAAATTGGGCATGGTCCTAAAATGGGAAGGCCCCCAAACCGATGGTTTCCTCATTGAGAAAACAGTTCATTTGTTTGTAAGATAGTTTGGGGTCTTCATTTTAAGAAAACCTCTAGTACCATCGATCCGTGTTAAATTTTAACATGACAAATCCCATTGATTACTGAAAATACCAATTGATGGATGGTCTAGTCATAATTATCCAATTTTTTGTTTACTTAAACCATCTTAAACCAACATTGATTAGACCAATCTAATCCCATTGATTGTTCCTTAGAATTACCACCCCATTACTTGCCATGCTGACCTCAACCCTTGTAGCACTTCCGGACTTGAAAGCTGAAGTGGCGTCCCGAATCATCGTGATTGACATATCATGACATCCACAAAAAGCTGAAGAAACACTACTTGGAAAACTGGAAGTTATGTAGGAACCATCGTCTTTCTGGTGACATACTTTTCGGCATTTTTCTGGGGCTTAATATCTGCATATAAAATAACAGCACCCATTCCAATGGGTGGGCAAGAACTCATTGTTGGGTGCTGGAAAAATCCTCATTCTTTACCAACTTGCTGCAGCTCCAGCTACCTTGCTGACACCAAACTCGGGTGCGCAAACCCCTCCTGACGGGAGCGAAGCTCGTTAGAGGGACGGCGAATCCGGGAATTCAACCAAGGAAAAGTGGTGCCACAATTCATAATCACCACATAATATCATATAATATAATGTGGCACGTCCCGGCTTTTATTCTCACATGGAGATTGTTGAAACCTGGTTGAGTCTGAGTCTGGTTGGGCTTGGGAAGGTCTCCGGTTCTTGGGATTTCAAGGCACAGAAGGTTCGGTGACCTTAAGAGATACAGTACCACCAATTTCCCATCCAGGAAAATAGTTTATGCCCAGATTCCCGCCAAACTCATTTCGCGGGTTCCTGACATTCCAAACTAGCCTAAACCCATCTAAATCCAAAAGAAATTATGGGATGACTGTAGTGACAGCCAAAAAAAGCACGGCCAAGTTTCGAGTTGTAGCAGCCATCCGCGCCGCTGGTGCTGGCTGCTTCCATTGCAACAGGTGCGGTCATGAAAGAAGAAATGTTCACCGCGTCACTGCCTCGGTTCAGGCTGAAGGACCCAATAGATGTGAGCCTGTCCGCCTAGGGAGTGTATGGAGATTAAAAATATGGGAAGATCAACCTTGAACTTGGCGCGGCTTGTTCCAACAGATTAAGTAAGCTACTAAACCAAAGTTTATTCAGATCAGTGGTGCTCCTAAATTCGGACACCGAACCCTGATGAATTGTGGAGAATTCACTGTCTTTGCCGCCACATGTACCAGCGAATCCTTCTCAGAATGTAGCAATTAAATTGAAACACATTTCTTGTAAAATGTCCCCGCAATCAAGCATAACCCAGGCGACTTCTCAATCCAGACTGACAATAAAGTTCAACTAACCAATAACCAATATTTTTAGTTTTTGGTTTAAATCCCCATGTTTCAACCAAAATGGTTACAAAAAAATCGGGATTTACCCAATATCCCCTTATTTTTCAATCACTTCAATCCCCATTTTTCCTGGTCAATCCCTGTCATCGCCAGAAGACACATACCTTCAGTATTGCCAGCCACTGGGGGATCGCCAGCAGTCAATGTGCACTTCACGCCATTCATGCACTCCTGAAATGCCACGTCACTCCGAGGAATCCCGGTGCGGTTGACCAGGGGACCCCTTGATTTAGCGCTGTTGATGTTGCTTTAGATAGCGATGTTTCAGAATCACAGGGGACCCCTTGATTTTTGTTCAAAGCTGTTTGTTGGTTTAGATAGCAAATTCACTCCAATAACTGTTGGGTGAATAGTGAATGGGGGATATAACGAACTAGTATGAACTAGATGGAACTATAAACCAAGAAAGATAACCTTTGGGGAGCCCACCTTGCAGGATATACAACTGATCCAAATGATGTTTTTTTCTCATGCCGGTGGAATATCCTGGATATACCTACCATTTGGGGATGGTTTACATCACCAATTTATGGTGATTTCATGTGATTTCGGGAATGGTTTACTATTGGCTTTACCACCATTACCCTCTTGAAAATCTTGAAATGGAATGTCAAGTTTAGTGTAAAACGCACAGAACATCACAAAACTTTTGAAACCCAATCACACTGCGAATGTGAGCTGGAAGGACGACAGATCTGGGATCACACGTAAATGGAGGGAGCGGTCTGAGGCTATGCATCCGTACCGCCTGGTATCCTTAAATTTCCGATAAGAATGGGGAAGAACTTTGAGCTACGAAAAAAGAGAGTTGCCCCATCACATGGTCAACGTTGTATCACATTATCTGCATCTTCCCACTCTCAACCTCATCTTCGACCTGGCTCTGGCGCCAAGGGGCCCACTTTTCACATCGAGGACCCTCCAAACAGCTCGGATAGTACTTGGGGCAGTTCTCCCAACGTGCCTGGAACTGAAAAATGCCATGGCCATGTAAACCCAAGTTTTATTCATCAGATGCCCTCTGGTTATTTAACATAGCCATGGAAAATCCCCTATAAATGGAGGTGTTTATGGGAAAATCATCCAAAATTAGCCATTTTACCATGGCTATATGTTAAATAACCAGAGGGTATATCAAAATTAATGTGGATAGTTGTGGCTTATGATCACCACTTTCAATTCCTAGGATGCACCCCTCTAAGAATGAATGCAAGAGGGCTGATAGATGTAATGTTTGAAGTTCCACTACCAGTGAATACAACGGAAAATGATGAACACAATCGAGACAGTGTCCCTTAGTCCCACCAAATAGTTTCAGCTCACGACTAATGTAGGTTCCTTCATGTTCACATGCTCAGACAATCTCAGACATTATGCTCAAATGAACCCAACAATTTGTAGATGACTACTGTGGCAAGTTGGCTATACCTCGGTAGAAACGGATTTGTTGTTTTGTAAATAGAATTCGACTAGCTTGGTTCTAGGCACTTTGTCCCGACAATGACTACTGGTTGTATGACTTTGTGTTGGTTGAATCCACAGTCTCATTGGTCAAAATCCCTCATTCTGCTAACAAACTGACATTTCCAGTTGTTTATGTAAACTAAACAATATATATATATATACATAAGAATCATAATATGGTGATATATGGTGTCCATTATCCACATATGTTCCTGAAATTCTGAAACGCACCTAATTTTGTATCAGTTCTGGCTGGGAATTGTACTCATTCACCGATCTGAACAGTTCAGACAATTGGGGATGACTCCCCCAATCCTAATCAGCATTCTGGTGACATTGCAGTGAAGACGCTACAATTTATCCAAATCGCAATTCTCTTTCTTGTGAGCATGCAAATTATGGGCTTGTGGCCAAGTGCGATAAATAACTGCTATATTATATAAGGCTATGCATACACATATATATATATATATATTCCATGATTGCCATCCAGGAAGGTCGTAAACCCATAGACTTCCCCATCATTATCAATTTTTTACCATCATGTCTTGTCATTTCTGTTGGATTTTCCGAAATTCTTATCCAAAACCCATAGATACTCCAGATTTTCACACCACTTTTTCCCATTGCCAGTCGAAGTCGCACCCCTTGCGCCAGACAGTTGCGCCTCTGTCCCGGAACACAAAGCGCCCTCCCAGTAGGCGTAGCTGCCGGGGGCGGCCAGTTCGGCAGGACACATGGCGTTGAACATCACGGTCCAAACCTGGTGGCGTCTGTTCTTCTGGGATCTTTTTCTACTCAAATTCATAGGATATTGGGGTATAGTGTCTGGGGGTGCAAAAAAGATAGGTCTGTGTGTATGTATGTAAATATATATATATATATAATTATATATATATATATAATTATATATATAATTATATATATATAATTATATGTGTATATATATATATATACATATAATTATATATATAATTATATAATTATATATATACACATAATTATCAATAAAATTTCCAGAAACAGAACTCGCAAAGGCCAACATAGTGGGGCTAGAGTGGGATAAAATGGCTCAACCATATTGCTAACTAATAGTTGAACAATCTGTGGTTAATATGGTTAGTACAATGAGTGAATACGATGCGCTGGATGGATGCCAGCAGTGGTTGTAAGATAATCAAAACTGAGACCAGAGTGAACCTTGAGGAAGATTCACGGAAATTCACCCCATGGATAAATCGTTGGAATTGGGTCAGTGGTTGGGATTCTTTTGGAACCGACTCAGTGCCGTTTTGTTTCCTGGAGCACATGATGTTTTATTGATACAAGATTATTCCCAGCCTGGAGTAGATAGAGTCCCAAAGGACCTAAATATCACCATCCCCAATCGGCAAAATATATCAAAATATGAAATGAATAGCTTGGAATTGGGTGATATCGAATCTACATCAGGATGATGATCAATGCCCAAAGCCTTCTGTCATTCCTGATACTGGCTGGTTGATAGAGTTTTCCCAGTTCATGGATTCACATGAGAATAGATACCATTGTATACCTATACTCTGCATATATATATATATAGACATGCACAGTATATCTATATATATATATATACACAGTATAAAGTATAGATATCAAACCAGCTAGGACAGTACAACAACAACCAAAACCGGAAAAAAAAAAACGGGTCACTTTCCACCACCCCACACCTCTCAGCACCAAACCAGATCCCCAGCCAAGGCAACCCACAGGTTCAACATTTGCGACCCATGTCCGCTCACTACCTGGATCTGTTCGGCTCAGTTTTTCATGGTTGGTCACTGGGTTCTTTCCCGATGATTGGGCACATAATGGGTTATAACCCAGTCTGCCCAATTACCCTCTGGTAAACTAACATAGCTATTGAAAATGGCTATTTATAGTGGAATTTTCGATTAAAAATGGTGATTTTCCATAGTTATGTTAGTTTACCAGAGGGTACTAATCAATTAACCAATTCCGATGCCCGTCTATGTAGATCTTTGGGGGTCCATATATTGAAAAATTGATTTGGCAAAACTATGGGAGTTCGCATGGGGAAACCCACATTCTGAAAGGTTTGGCATCCAACAAATTCAACACATTGGCTGCGTCAGGAATAGTCCCTAAATACCCCTAAATGGGATTACAAATCCCAATTTTGGTTTATTTTGGGTGCCTATAAACCCCCATCACCATGTTTTTTGTACATACCAGTAGACCAACTCTATATCTGTTTTAGTGGGTAAACCACAAGTTGTTCCAGTCTTTGGTGGACAGTCCCAGGCTTATCACCATGTCTTTTTTGTTTGACATTGGATCATTGTTTCATCCAATTTTTGGTGGATGATCTGGGTTTTATGTCCTGTAATGTCATCCCTTTTTCAGTGGCTCAGCCACAAAAAATATGCCAGTTCTTGACCTATAGTCATGTTTTTGATGGTGGAATCACTTTAAATCATCTTGAAATCGAGATGTTCATGGTTATAACGGTTATATAGTTATATCTCCATTGTTCATGAAAATTCCCATGTTTTGTTCATATGTAAAACTTGGTAATTGCCCAGTTCTCCCCACACCTTGGGGCGCCTCCTCTGGCATGGCGCCACCCAGGCGGAAGAAGTCGATTAAGCGAAAGGAGGACGAGAGGCGGGGAGCCACCGCCTGAAGCGACCACTAATTGCCCTCAGCTTTCTGGGAAAATGATGATATCCTTCATCATGATGTGATTAATAGTGCTATCATGATTTAAAAAATGATCTGTGTATATATATATATATATTGAACAAATCTGTGTAAGTGTATGGATGTATGTATGTATGTATGCATGCATGGGTGCATGCATGTATGTATGTATGTATGTATGTATGTATGTATGTATGTATGTATGTGTGTATGTATACATGTATGTATATATATATATATATACACTTACCGTACCACTAGTTCATATGTGCTTCCAAACCCCTATATACAAGGGTGGATTTTGGGAAACCAGGGTCAAAGAACAAAAATTGATTCGCGGCGCATATAGAGCAAATGTTGGTTAAACGTTGCCCGTGACCCGCCACAAGGGACAGAGTTTGCTTTTGCAGGACAAACATCGAAGTGGGTGTTCTCTTCGTTTGCAACTGATTGCTTTGCATCTCTGCACATGGGTTTGCCTTAAGTACGCCATACTTAAGCCAAATTGACCCTGCCAAGGTCATTGCATGGGTCTTGCATTTTTTTTACAATAACAATGTTAATGTTCATTCAAAACTGGGCCTGGTTGACCAGATCAACGTCATAAGGGTGGGGCCTGACTAAGGACGGCATACTTAATGCTAACCATGGGTACGATTGGCTACCAGTACTATCTTCAGCCACAGGGAGGTGTGGAATGTCAAACTATTTCCGAGTCATCGGACTACAAAAATCACCACTGGAATGTTTCCTCATGACGCTGTCAAACAATGATGAAATGGTTGAAATTCAAAAACTGGTTTCCACCCTTGAGGAACATGTCTTCTTACACTTTACCGGAGCAACCCTGATCAAATGTTCTTAAGAATATGTTTTTTATTTATACCCTTGACTTCTTCGACTATTTCTGCTGTAGGCTAGGCCGTGCCAGATCTGGTCGACTAAAAAGAATTTTCCTCTGCCATAAAAGGGTTTTGGAGCGACCATTGTGGGAATCGAAGTTCGTGGCCATGGAGATCTCAGTGCATTAGGATGGGAACCTGAGCATTGATTGATGTTTTGTGGCTGTGTGAACCCAACAGCAAATCAAACTATTTTCGTGCAGAACCAAGGTACCCGCAATCCACGTGCCACGAGGTACTTTCCATGTCCCCCCGTGACCTTTCCACGCAATTCCACGCCCCCATATATATGCGTGTTCCACGTGCTGTCCACAGTCTGTCCAGGGTCTATCCGATTTTCTAAACGTTTCAATTTCAATTTCAATTTTGATCAAATTTGGCATGTTTCACACGCAGACCAAACTTAGTTCAGTGCTGTCACAAACGGCTATACCAGCCAACACGTGCCGACTATATGGGTAAGACCTGACGATCATCATACCAGCAGAAAATCTTTGCATATCCTTGCAAACCCTGATGGCTGGTTTCAAACGACTGTTGCAAATAAAGTTCATGGAATCCTAGGGTATACATAAGTACATAGGGATCAAAAAATAACATGATGATATAAAATGATATAAATACTGTTTTTTGATTGTTCGAAATGATATTGTGATTTCCTAAGATCTTGTTAGTAATAACATTGGAAAAGTGATGGCACGCACGCACATATATATATATATACATAGGCATCAAAGAAATACCATATCAAAAAAAAAACAAACACATACCAGTAGTACCGCGCAAGGCGGTGGCGGAAGTTCCAGAGATAGGAAACCTATAGAGGAGATGTTGGTTGTTGTGAATCAGGGATGGCAGAGCGAACCCACTGATGGACCGACAAGTGGTTGGAGGCAGCGCAGTGTAGTTGCAATGTAGTTGTAGTTGTAGATGTAGTTGTGGTTGTGGTTGTAGTTGTAGATGTAGTTGCGGTTGTAGTTGTGGTTGTAGTTGTAGTTGTAGTCTGGTTGGGGAAATGTTGGTTATTTACTCAATTTCAAGTAGTGCATCAACATAAATCCAACAGGCTAGTTAGATCTATGTAAAGGAATCGCACGTGTTCAAATGGTGTATAGCGCATGCATGTATAGCCATATATCTGGGGGTATTGAAGTAGTAACCCGGGTATTTCATATGGTGACTTTTCACTTACCAATGATGACTGGGTATCATCTTAAGGGTAGTCAGTGATCATGCATAACCGAAGACCAGCCAAAGGGGTATATATATATAACCCAGCATTAAGGCTGGCAATCCAACGTTTGAGGTTTGTTACTAGGAAGTTGTCCTGGTAGTAGTAACCATATTCACATTTAATAAAAAAACATCGTCAGATGTAAGTTATACTAGATTTGGATTACAAGGACAAGACGGTAGCATCAGATATTGGGATGAACAAACACAATTTGCTGGGCATGTGCTGGGGGCAATGGGACCGAACAAAAATGAACAAGAATCGGGCGCACAACGAATGCTTCAAACCAATGGCAGAAAATTAAAAACAACAAACCATGGAATACAGGGAAAATAAAAAACATCAAGGGGATACTATGGGCTGAATAAATAGTATGTACTGTGACTTTTTATGGATTGTTGATGGCAATGTGTTGGACATAACTATTCAGCAATCCATTGTGAAGTGATCACGTTGAAACATGACAACCTTGATTCTTGCAGTAGCAATAATCTATGGTTTGAAGATGTTTGGACGATCAGAGCAGGATCGCACACGACAGTTTCCCACACCAACCAACTAGCCAAAGGTATAATATGGCATAGCTTCAATCAGACTGGCTTGGGAAGTTTTGGGTGACTCACGTCACTTGTTTGACGGGGAAAATCAAAGCTGGTTCCCGGTTGGCACATGGCCAACACGCCTGGCAACCAAAGCTCCGAAATTCCGAGGGTTTCCTATTATATGCATTATAGTGTTATCAGCTGGATGACATTCCAAGATATCACCGCGTGGAAAATACATGGGCAGCAGTTGGCAGCTAAGATATACTCCATGGGTTTATCATCCCAACTAGGCAGGGAAGAACGAGGAATGCGGTAAACCCAGGAAACCCGAAAAAATAGCTCCATGTGCGAAATTGTTTTCACCAGCAATCTAAAACTTTAAGATGCATCTAAACCAAAAGTCCTTTACATCAGTCACAGAAACGGTCTTCAGATGGCGGTAGCCTTTGAGCACGCCAAAGGGGCCAAAGGTGTTTTGGGCCCAACGGAAATGCCGGATGGAATATGAAATTTCTCCATTCTTCAAATTGCAATTGCTGATCCAGGCAAGCCAGCAATTGAAATGCATGCATACTTGCATGGCTAGGGAAACGCTTGAATTAAAAAGCAGCAAAAATTGGTGCTTTTGTGCCCTTGGCTTGCGGCCTCATGTTTCGCGCAGCGCTGCGCTTCTGGGCATAGCCGGTTTGGATCAAAAGCTTGGCCGCTCCCCCAAATGCTCCGTCTGTTCTCACGAAAATGGTCTCAAGGGCCTTAATTACACCCGTCATGAACAATCATCATCACCTTCCAATATGACGTTGCTTGCAGGACCAATGCAAGGGTGACAGCAACCGTTTGTGCGTGTTGAATTTGTCGTACTGATTTCGGTTTGTTGTCAAGGCCGCGGGGACTACACGTCAGCAGTGTTCGTGTGAACTCTCCTATTTACCGTTTTTCAGTTGTCGAAATGATGACAATTTGCTGTTTTTTGAGACACCCTATACTATTGTTGGACAAACCTGTATGAAATTAATGTCAACGATATGCCCTGACGGGCAAGTCACCAAAAGCCACATGTGCAACAGGTGCATGGAATTTGGAAGCTACATTGGTCTTCGTGTCTGAATGCATGTGCGATGGCATCAGCTCTAAACTTAAATGCGACAAACACGTTTCGCTTCGTCAGAAATCCTCAAAGTTAAAGAAAGAACATTACCCTCCATCGGTCAAACGTAGCTGGCCCGAAAACATGTTGTTTTATGTGGGTTTGCGATAAAACCTCCATTTACACGGATGTTCATGAATATTCTTTATTTGATTGTATCCCATGAAATCTTCATTGCATGATATGAAATGGAATCATATGAAATCCCTAGGTTTCATGGTTAAGTTCAGTTGGTTTGACCAACTGAAATCTTTGATGCCCCGATGATTGGAAACGCCCAAGTGCTACAAATCCCTGGAGTTCATCAGCCAACCACAGTTCAGTGGCCCAACAACTAAGGCCCTGATTTCGGGCGAATCTGAACTGCCAAGGTACCACGTTTTTTTTTGTGTTGGTTTCCAAAAAGTCTGAGCTGCTGTCAAGTGGCTGTTTCGATGTGCGCATTCATCACCTTCGGCGTATCGGCATATCTGTGCCTCTTGGGAATGGTTCCCATTACTAACCATCACTTCCAGTCACGCAGCAAGGCCGTTATTTGTTTGATCCAGCTATATTTACAGTTGTAAAAATTCAGAATTGGTGCAACCATCAAACTGGATGTTTTTTTTTTAAATGTTTTAAATAACAAATTCATTATATAAATCAATCGGTCCCATGACCTCAAATCTTCACAACTCATCTGCGCGCACTGCGAGATATCACAAAATCGCAAGAAACTCCGGGCCAGGTGATCCCAAAAATCCATTCAGCTACTCAAAAGGAATAGCGAAGCAAAACCCGGAGAGAACCATATTATCCTTTCAGGAAAAGTAGAGGAGCCGGTTTGGTACACTATCCATTGTCATCTACCTACTGGTGGGTCTTTAAAGGGGGAAACCCTCTACCAATCAACCAACCGGTGGGAAAAGGACACTGGAGGGGTCCCTAATTCCACGCGTCTAATCACTAGGGGAAGACCCCATTTCATGTTTCTGTATTTTCATACGATGTAGGTGTTTGAAATATGTGATTCTCCAGCCAGCCATGTCGAATCGCGAGAGTGAAAACCATGCAATGTTGCTTCATTTTGGTGATATCCCGAATTTTTTCTCCTCAAAACCCCATGTTGGTCAACATGTTTGCTGACCAAAGGATTAACCCCCATATATGTGCCGTTTTTTGGCAGATTCAATCCTAATTTTGCTGATTCAATCCAACTCTCTACTATATTCGTTACAGCAATTCCAAGATTTTGCGGTCAACTTGGTCAAATCCCACAGGATTTGTTAAATTTATCCCGCATTTTGCAGGCTATATAAACTTCCATTTTCCGTTGTGCAACCTCCGCTTTCGGATCTGGTGAACACTGTCCCCAGGCCATCGCTCTCCGGCCGCCTGGAAATTGGTGTTGTCCCGGACACCGTTGGTCCAAGAGATGGTCCTCAAAGATGTTTGGGATGGGGAAAAATGGGGATTTTTCATGGGGGTTTCATGGGATACAACGCAGTAAGTGGGTAATAGATGGGTAATAGATGGGATATGGGGATGGAGATGGGCCATGTATGTCATATATGCAAGTGAAAATTGATACTAGAATTTAACGGACGTGCGGACCTGACCTGCTAAGACCGTCCATATACAGTATATTATATATAATAAAATAACCCAACATGATAGAACAGTAATTTGTCGCTGTGTTGGTGGGATTTGAATTTATATATGGGTTTATTTCTAGTGCACAATGGAAAGCAAATCATGAGATGAGACACTATTTCAACATGATGGTCCTCATGATGAGAAACCATTACTACATGACTCATTTGTCCACGATAAAATGATACCCTCATGGATAAACAACTAAACGCAGCTGTAATAATTTCAAAACAAAATACAGTAAACCCAAAGTGTGACAAATGGTTGTTTCGACATTGAACCAACAAAACTATGGGTTTCGCGTCCGTCAAGTGAATTAAGGCAGATCTACGTGTCTTGTCTGAAAATGATCACCTCTAGCAACTCAATGTAGATAGGTGCCATGGTCAAAACATGGTTCAAAACAGAAAGGTGTGGTCATACACCCCATGATGGTACCCTCTGGTAAACTAACATACAGGTAGCTATGGAAAATCACCATTATTAACAGGTAAATCAACTATAAATGGGCAATTTTCAATAGCTATGTTAAATTCCCATGATGGTAATCCTTCCAGCGTTTTTGTTTCCCTTTTGCTGGTTCATGGGCACTTCACCGGCCCAAGTCTTGACCATGGCACAAAAAAAATGGTTTGGTATCTGAAAACAGCATATTCCAATTCGTTTATAATCAATCATTTTTCCTGCTAAAAGGGCACATTGCAGGTATACCCCAAATCAACAGGGACATTCTTAATGGCTCAAATGACTTGGTCCCAGGGTATGACCTCGGATACCTTGGTGTCCTGGTCATCAAGACAGCTCGTAGTTGCAGTAAGCTACAAGAAGAATCTAACATATCGAAACATATAGAAAAAGTAAGTCCTTGTAACTCCTTACTATTTTAGGAAACTGTACTTTCTCCTGCATCTTTTTGACTCCTTTTGGAGGTTCATATTGCTATACTATTATATATAAGAGTTTCTCCCTTCATGCAAGCGTTATCGGACCCAACATCAAGTTGAACATCATGCAAACCCAATGTCAACTAATCTCCCACCGTATCAACTTCCGACACCTCAAATTTGACACGGACTCTAAATTGCCATGTGACATGTCCACAAGGAGAATTCTAACAAAGCTCTGGAATCATCACCCACATCGATCGTTTACGTATTAAACATGCTGATTTTCCGGCTAGAACTGGCATATTCCCATCTATCAACATTCATCAAATGCCATTTGAGGTTTAGCAAAAGGGTTATTATATATCGAAAAACCACCCTTCCCTGCATGATCAACTGCTAACCACCGCACGCCACGGTGCTGCACGTAGCATCCAAGCTTGCTGGCGCGGCCGGTGCAGAAGTTCTCCAGCTTTTGAAAGACCAGCTCCATCTCATCCTACCCGGCTGTGCACTGGTTGAGGGATTCCCAGTTCTTGGAGGTGATAATCCACTGAAGAGTACCAGTCTACCCATCGAAAAAAAATACAAAATGGTGGGAAATCTACCCATAATCGATCATAATCGCCTATCAATGTTGATTCCGTCTCTCGATTCTTACAATCTTGTTTCTCACCTTTGATGGCAACCCCCCTGCCGACTGGTTGCACACCTGCATCCTTGTGGCATATGTATTTAGTGTCAAAGTTGGTTCACCACCACCACGGCCCCGCAGAAAAACGTAGAAATACAAAGCTTCCCAAATCATCCATCACGTAATCCGCTGGTTCATCAGTTTTATACCAAAGTAAGCCATGAATTAGGAGAATTCAATTACTCCCCAGCTTCGAGACACATCAATTTTGGAATTTTCATACTGGTTGGTTTGGAACGGGATTCACCCTTCATGGATTGTGATCGTCCCCAATAATCTTTGTAAAGCAATCGTAAACCATCCCCAAATTTTTCATAAATGAATGGTGTAATGTATTCTTTAAACATGGGTGGTTTGTCATTGCTTTACTCACATTATAGTGGTTTAGTATAATCCCCTATAATCATCAATCAGCTGGGGTGTTGAACACAGCCACCGCTCACAACAGCGTCTCGGCCTTAAAGACTTCAATCGCGGGATCCCGATCCATCGCCAACAACTCCTTCCTGGGGCAGTACTCCTCACAGGGCAGAGGCGTTGAACCACAGCCAATCTTGCTAGGATTGTTGAGGGAAGTGGGTGTGTCTGAAAATGGGGTATACCCCCAAATGGCTACTTAAATAAGGAAAACTAAAATTGCAATGGATTTTGGCGGTGAACTATTTTCGGACAAACCCAAATATTGGGAAACTCTGAGTTTGATGCGTAAAACCGATCATTCTACAATGTACAGTACATAATTTGTTCGATCAACAAATCAGCCAGAAAAAAAAAGGCAGAAATAAACCTTTTGCAGCCATGCCGTCCATCATTGCAGCAGACCGACCCGTCTTGATTGAACCAAGTCAATGATCAAAAATTTGGATGAGTTACACACTAATTGTTACTTACGACAGACATGGAAAACCCAGTGTATCTCAGAAAGTCATATTCAAAAGGTGGGTTTTCCATATTTCTGGAGAAAAACTGGAAGGTAAATAGTATGTGACCCAGGTATTTTTGTGCACGTCAGAGAGGTCACAAAATCGCCATGAACTACCAAAAAAAAGCGCAGGTCATCAAACATGGTTTGCCGGAAAGTGATGGATTTTAACCCCATTCATGGCCATAACTCGAGGGGCTAAACCCTAAATTCCAAACACTCCCCACATCATATTTCTTGTTATATATCGTCAAGTTATCACCATTTTAACCTGGTATACCAGCATTGTGTCCATCCCCTTACCCGCTGAAACCGTGGTCTTAGCAAAGGATTTGCACATATTCAGCACCATCTACTATATAGGCTATGGTAATCAATCCGGTAATATGAATCCCTACTCATGGATTGATGACCAGCCACCAAAATGTGTTAATCCAATCCAACTTTCAAGCATGGCACTTATGAATATCATTTAAGCATGATGTACTTCAGGGTGCAGTTCCAGTTACAAGTGGATAGATAACCATAGTTATAGCGATTACTACTATATATATATAATATATATTCCTAATATATCCTAACTACTGGGAGTTCTTACCCTAGTTATACCAATAAAATCCAATAAATAATTGCAATGCACCCGCAAGTAGCATTCATTGTGCAATGTCGGTGTTATCTTAGCCATCTGAGGATTGATTGGAAGTATATCATTCATGGGGTGATCTGGGGTCCAGATCTATGTGGGTTTGTCTGAAAATAGTGTATCTCTAAATCCATAGGTTAATCCTCATTATCCCCATTAAATGGCTATAATTGGGGGGATCCCCTATTTTAAGACAAACCCATGTGTATCTTCACCAAGACATCATTCCATCGCACCTCTTTCGTCACGGCGCAAACGTTGTACCAGGCACCAACCTGCGTCACGACGGTGACCTGCGTCGCGAGTGTGCGTCGCAGGGGCCCCCCAAAATAGATAGGACAGTTAGAAAAACCTATCCTAGAAAACAGGTTTCTTGGCAGGTGCTGTAGTTATATCCTCCTAATCAACCCAACAGTTATTGTATGTACTTCTAATCCAACTTAGATATCCAACAGGGGGCCCCCATGGCCCCCCCCTCATGGACAAAGTCTGAGTCCCCCCCTCATTGGACGATAATTAGGATATTATCCATTGGAACACGCCACCCTTTTGTCGTCTCGTTGTGGGGAAAAAAATGGGGCTATGTTCTGAAATCCAAACATACAATTTAAGCGAAATTCACCAAGCATAGACATTTCCACAACAACCACCCCCAAAAGGTAAGCTCGGGGGTCGATAAGCCCTTACTAGTGGTTCCTGAGTCCCCTTGATCATAGCTTGGGGGTCCATCCCACATGACTTGAGGCAAACCCAAATGGGTGTTGCCAAGTACGTAGATTAAGCCCCAGCCTTTGTCCCCTTGTCCTGTGAGTTGAAATGGGTAAACTAATCTCCAAACTTCTTACAAACCCATATCCCATGGTTGTATATAGAGATAATACAATATATATATGCATATATGTATGTACATATATATACATATATATATATATACATACATATATATATACATATATATATATACATATATATATATATAAATACATATATATATATGTATACATATATATATATATATGTATGGACATATATATGCATTTGTATATATACTGTATTCATTGCTTAAATCACTACTTTCCTGATTAAATCCCAAGATTGCTTCTTCAAACACCCCCCTGCTTGACGCGTCCCCCCAACGCGCGCCCTGCCTGCGCATCGGTCCATCGGTTATCTTCCTCAACCAGCTCTAGAGCCAGCTCCGTCCTGGGCCAAAAGATCATGGTTGTGGCTGGACATGGAGATATGTTATTAGATGAGAACATGATTTTATAATGCATTGTGTATTGTATAACAAACAATATACAGTATGCCATATGATTACATGTAATATACAAAGACATACACCAACTTTACAGAATGATGTGATGACAAATGGGATAAAATGGGGAGCACCAAAATTATCGGAAATGAATCATCCGAAAAAGGGTCCCCAACGTTTAGGAAACCCGGTATACAAGTATGGCCATCTGAATTTCAAGCGAACAAGTAGATATATATATATTTCAAATAGTGCATTGGCCATAGTCGTATATGTATATGTTTCCATTTACAATCATATATATATATTTACATATTGACTAAAAACAGTATTGTCTTCACACTATACCAATGCAGGTATTCATTGGGAATCCACCAGGGTCACTGAGAAAACTATCTATGATTATGGACCGAATTGGCAAAACCCGTGAAATGGGGATTGCATCTTGATCAATGTTTTCGACGGTGGAATCAATTTGAAGGTGATCAACAACTAGTTAGAACATCAAAGGCTTTCCAAAATCTGAAACCCCGGCGGTTTGAATGTAACACAACCCCACGAGTATACATTATGTGTGGTAAATATGAAGCGGAGATATTCACCCATGAAATTGAAATGTAACCTCCCACAGTGACAGCCACATCATGTTTATCGCCGTTGGATGTAGTGGAGATATCAAACTATATTGACCTAAGAGTCAAAGAACAAATCATAAAACATATGCGAATGAATGCTAATCATGGGAACATTATTGAGAATATCAATAATATCAACTAACTACTATAGGGATTACCATGGATTACCCATCTATACCCAATTTACACAATTTATACCTTGATGGTCTAGGTACAGCTCCCAAGTACAGTAGGGATGAACGACAAATTATCATCGAAGCCAGCGGCTATCTACAAATGCTTTCGAAGAAGGTATGCAATGGTGAGCAAGAAACAAAACATATACACAACTGTCATTGGATTGGTTAATGGGAAAATTGGAACCGGAACCCCCTATATGTCATAGGAAAATCCATGGTTTCCGGTTAAAATTTTCCCTTTAACCAACCCAATGAAACTGGCGAGTCATCAGAAAAAATCTGGCAGTTTGGTGAACCGCTGTAGTAGATGTGGGATACCAAACACTAAACTCGTCCTGTCCAGAGAAAACAGTGGAAGTGTATGGCAAGAATCCATCCAGAAAGGGCCACAATCAATCCATCAAACATGACAAACATATGTGCTATATGTCTATATGATGTGTATATATAAATATATATGTCTATATATGTCTATATATGTCTATATATGTCTATATATCTATATGTATACAATTGTATACACATATTCGATATTATATACTGCTAAAAATCATGGATGGTCGATGGTCAGCAAACACAAGGGTTCAAGCAGCAAAATGTGAGAGTTGACAATGCAGGGGAGGTACCAGAATCCCAATAGATTTCCCTCTTGAATCGCCTTCAGCAGATGCGGGCAATTATCCAAAATTGGGTGCTGTCCATGTGTTTACTAAATATACTTACTATGGTTTAGCTCTCTTGTTTAGTGTATACATATAATTTACTATGTTTGTGTTTTATTGACGAAGGATGCTTTTTAACCCCTTCTAATTAGTTGGTCATCTTCCCTTTTCCAAGGGGTTCAAGAAATGCCAACAGTTTTGTTGATTTCATGACAACCAGAAAAGTAGAAGGCCTCTCACACACACACCCCACTGAGTGTCCCACCGATACCAAAAGAAGGAGATGAAGATGGTGATTCGAATCGCCGTAGGACCTGTCGCAGTCACACCAAAAGATACCACAGATTCCCATCAAATTTCCATCAACTCTGGTGCCAAACTGAGCAACTTGGTGGATGATGGTGGATTGTGGTCGATTTACTGTAAGTCTGGCTTGAAAACAAACAGGCTTGTCTGAAAATAGGGTACCTGTAAATCCATTGGTTCATCATCATGTTCCCCATTATTCATGGGTATAATTGGTGGCATTCCATGGTATTTCCTATTTTCAGACCAACCCCCAAGCCCCAAAACATGTTTGAGGTTTCCTAAAATAGGGGTACCCCCAAATCACCCATTTTAATAGGGATTTTCCATTATAAACCATGCATTTTGGGGTACCCCTATTTTAGGAAACCCCCAGTTCAAGATCTTCAAAGTGCTGCACCACGCCGACGCCAAGGAGCTGTAAGCTGGTGCCTTTGAGAACAGTTCCTGCTGCTGATTTTCGACAACAGGTGTGATTTCGAGGTGATTTTGGGGTGATTTTTGATTAGTGGGGGAAAGCATGTAATGTAATTTGTATTAATTTATCATAATTTATCTATAAATGGGTGGATCTTCCATTGCCACGTTTGATTACCAGAGGATAATTTATCTGAAGTGATCCCATTTCGCAGCGTTTCTGCTGGTCTTGTCAGAGGATTTTTCCAGTGCTGACACAGACGTGAAAGTCAGACGTTTGTCAGACAGCAGAATTCGTGTTTTTCGCCAGCCAGGATGGCCGGGTGTTCTGGAATGGTGTTGTTTGTCCCCCTGAAAGATGGGGAGAGAGTTGCTTCAAGGTTCTATCACAATCTTGACGACATCACGCTCTTTCGTTCTTCCCAAGGCTTGGCTGACCAAACTCTGGCTGTAAAACATCCCAAGAATGATGAGAAAGTAGGTGAATAATCCAAAATATGTTGAATGTTGAAAACATCAGAACAGGGAACCATCATTTGATGGGATCTTCACCCATAGACGTCGAATCGATTTTGATAGCCGTGGGCAGTGAAATTGCCCATCATCCTTGATCTAAGATGGCACCTTATACCGGACGCATGCAACTTGGCTAGCTGGGAGATTCTGGAACTAGATTGGTATCCTCTGGTAATCAAACATGGCAATGGAAAATCCACCATTTATAGGGGATTTCCAATTGCCACGTTTGATTACCGGAGGGTATCTAATCGATATATGGAGGAAATAATCTATACATTGCCATGTTTGAGTACCTAAGGGGTAGTGGGATGAGTACACTTAAAAGTGAACAACAATTCAACAGTGTATGAGTTTTCATACCATTCCGTTGTCATTGGTTCAAATTCACACTACGTCACTACGTTCATCTATGTTCTTTGTCTACCATACCAATCTCAAATGAGATCATTCCGGATCATTCCGGGAAACTTCCCCTAAATGCTCATGATTTACAGTGACGTCGGCGATTGTGACGTCCTTGTAATTTCCCCAGTTTTTGATGGCTTAGAACTATCGGGCCTCCATCCAAGAAACAGCTCCATCCAAGAAACAGCGCCATCACCAGTTGCTTTATTTGAGGTTGACCCACAAATGGATTTGTCTAAAACTAGGGTAACACAAGAATTGAACTGTTTATCATCATGTTCACCATCAAATGACTATGACTGAGGGTATCCCCGATTTCCAAAGAAAACCCAAGTGACTCCTTCACGGCTGTCATTCCTTCCTACAGATTGATTAATAGAGGTTCCCATGGTGGCTGGTAATAATCCAGCCAAAGCAGCTACTTTTTGACCCAACGATCAATCATCATTTATCAACTAACTGTATCCACAGGTGATTAAACTCCATCTTTCAATCGTAAAATCCACAAATCTCCACCATTTTTTGCAGGTTTTTCATGACCCAACCAGGGTCCAGGACGAATCACGGCTCCCTGTGGACTCCTCCACGGCTGTCTTGCAGGCGGGCCGGTTTTGCATGGCTTGGCTCAGGTCCACCTGCCTTGTCCGAGCGCAAACTCTGTTTTTGGTGCTCTGGGAAAAAAAATGGGAATTCATGGGATTTCATAGGATTTCACCGGATCTTGTCACGGTCCACAGCTTAATGTTACAAAACATGAAACACATTGGCTTTGTCCGAAAATTTGGGGTATACTGCAGGAAGTGGCCTTGCCATCGTAGGTCACAACAAACAAATAACTGTAGTAAGTCTGTTTCATTTCAAGAAGACAAAGAAAGGTCTCCTCATGTTCCCAGAATCGGCATGTTTCGTATCTTGTTAGGCATCAATGCCTTTACAGAAACTGTTGATGAGAGCAATTCCGGATATATGCTGTGTGCTTTTCATGCTCAATGTCCTCCCCTATCCATGACCCATGAAAGGATAGGACCATTCCAAGGTATTGCGTTAAGAATTTGCGCTGCGCTGCATCATGTGATGTCTCTGTCTTTGAAACCATACTTTTTGCCACGTACTGAGATCTATATAACTAAGTATCAGGAAACCATGATTGTTTTTCCCGCTGTTGCTGTTCCATGAAAGGGTGTGCCTCAAAATTGGTTATACCTCCAAATTGTCAATTTAATGAGGAACATGAAGAGTTGAACAACCACAGATAGATCATGATGAATCAGCAAATTTGGCTGGTATTCCCCTCATTAACTAGGGTTTTCCATGGAGTTTCCTATGACATTTCAGAGAAACCCAGCCATTTTGGGCTGTTCGGCTTTCCCTTTCCCACCTGCACTCAGGCAGTTGATTGGACACTGTATCCCAGTGGACCACCTGTCGACAGAAGTCGGGACGACTTCTGGTGAGAGATTTACTGTTGGTTCATATGATGGGTGAATACTGCTTAAATAGTGGTTAATAAATGGTTGAATAATGGGTAACTCATTTACTGCTTGATTTTTATGTTGATAATGGCTAACAGTTGACCATATACAATTATCCATACCATTGAATCCATACCATCATGCCGATAAAAAAAGGCTTTGTCTGAAAATAGCATATTATCCATTCCATCCACTGCTTTTTAGTTTCATCCGTTTCCCCGTGAAGTTGGCCATGTCAGGTAAATCCACCCCTAGACCCAAGTATCTCATCACTGGTTATATTGGATTATTCCCATTGTATCAGTATATTACACTATATGGGTGTGTCTGAAAATAGGGTATATCCCCAATGACATCGCCATTTCATAAGGATAGTGATCAGCAAAACCGTTGGGTTTAGGGGTACATTATTTTCAGACAAACTCAGTATATCCCCACCTAGATCCATGCAATCTCAGTCCGAAGGTGACCTGAAAGTATCAACAACCAGCTGACCCAGTTGACTCGCCTTGCCATCTTCAATAATCACGTCCGTGACAGCGGACTCGCCCACGATCTCCCCTGCGCGATTGATGTCCTCGATGGCGGGATGGAAAAACTATGAGAGATCTATGGTTGATTGTATGGGTGCTTATTATTGATTTATAACCAGGTTCACTGGGGTTTATGATGGATGCATCGAAGCAATTAGATGGGGGTAACAAAAACGAACAAACATTGAATATACGAGGACCTTCCTAGACTGATCTTGGATACTTTCCGGCCAGGTTTCTTGTCTTTGTTTCATGGCTAATCTGAGATACATGCACAAATAATGAATCTGTAAAATGTGGTAGACCCAGTGCCATAAAACATCCCAATGCTACCACAATGGATTCTCAAAATCATCCCCACATGGTAGCTTCATGGCTTTTAAGGTATTATTATACTAGACAAGTGACGTCAGAGTGTTTGCTGGTGTTTGCTGGCTAGTATTCGGACATCCCTTGGCTAAAAAATATGCATTGAAGCTGTTCATCTGTATCCAGATTTTGAATTCACCACAACAAAATCACAAAGACGGCAATGTGAGCGTTTAAACTTGCCGGTACCTGTGCGAACTAACATATGGGTTTCACCATCTGGCTACGGCCCTGATGAAACAAGACGGTGGCCCTTTGACAAAACAAACAATGTCTGTTAATCGCAGAATGAAAGTGTATATATTTTGTGGATCAGATATGTATATATACGTCGAGAAATTTTAAATATTAAATGGGTCTAAAGTCTAAAGCTACATATACCACCATCTTGGGGAATGAATATCCAACTTTCCCAGCCAGGTTTCAAAATCTGGCGAAGACTGGCTGAGTGGATTTTGACTCCCCACCACACACAGTGTTGACCCCCGAAAAAGGTAGGAATGTGAATGCAATTAAGACATCAAAGCTGTTGTGAAACCCTCCATGCCAGTTGGCTGTGGCACTCGCCCATCGAAAAACTGCACCTATGACATGACTTGGCAAACCATGTTTCCATCATGGTGATTGAAGAAACAGCCCTGATTTCGGTGACGCCCCGAATAATGTATGGTTGAGTTGAGATTCATTCTTATTAGTGGCTGTTGGTGGTTAATAAGCCCCTAAAAAAACTTTCTTGTTCATGTGTTTTCAATACTGATGGCTGATAACAAAAACTGACCGTTGGGTGACCCACATCACCAATAGGGTTGACAGCAAATCAAATTAAACCACCAGCCTTGAAATGGGCGTTTCAAAGGGAACATCATGTTACTTCTTTGACAGATTTACACTAGGAGTTTCCCCTATATTTTTTAAACAAAGCCAGAGAAGTTTCAGGGATGAGAAATTACAAGGTGCCTTTTTTTTTACCAGAACCTCGGCAGCCTCTGAAAATTTCAATGCCCAGAGTCGTACTCATCCGGTGCCAGGAAGTTGAGAAGGTTGCCGAACTCCAACAATGTGTTGGACGAACCCGTCATCAAAATCCTGGTCCACGAGCTGAATCCACGCATTGGCTCGTGTCAAGTGTCCTCGAATGTCTAGTAGAGTCTCAATTTCAATAAATTCACACTAGTTGGAGCCAGCTATGTCGGTCAAATTGGGTATTGACGGGCAAAATTCCCAACGTTTGTATATAACCCCCAGTTGGGCCCCAGTTCTTTAGTGGTGGTTTAACCAACAAAATTCCGGGGGATCAAGCAAGCATTTTATGTGAATATAATGGAGAAATCATGGTCCATATGTATGAGATTGTATGAGTATGAGTATATTATACCCACTGGCAATTAATATAGCTTGAACCCGAGAATCACCAGTAAAATCATAGGCAATGGGGATTTATCATCGAACTACATGGGCCATGACTTCCACAGCGATGGTAAACTCCGTAAACTTCACATCTTACTGGTGCTAAACGTAGGGAATGGGGGTTCATGACCTATAATAACCATTGATAATCATCCCAGCAACCCCGATTGCCTACTAAGCACAAGTAAGTAATTAAACAAATAACAAGGTTTCTGTTTTGGCATTGTGTTTAGCACGTTTTTGCCAATGATCTGGGAGGGTCATAGACACCTTTTCACGATGCTCTCCAGGAAGAAACCCATTATCAAACCGTCCAAGATTGCAGGTAAACGGATGGTATTGACCTTAATTGCCTTGCTGTATGATGCACTTCTGTTATGAATCATCGGCATTCCTTACATCACTATTGTTTTACTTCAAGAATTGATTATACATATATATATATATATATGTTTATTGATCAAACTGATAAAAACAAAATGCTTATGGGCCAAAATCGGATAGCCAACAACCCACTAAATTGCCAATTGATAGTGTGATGTTTTTATCATTCATGCTTTGGTTTTTAATTTGGACGGCCACTGCAAACCTGGGTGATTCTATCTGGATTCAAATCAGAGGTTTTTTCTTCATTTCAAGTATTCCCCTTGGTTCAGGATTAAACATAGGGAGAACCAAATTCCAGTGGTTGTCATCATCTTCATTTTCCGTATTTTGAGGTATTTTCCGCATTTTTATGTTGCCCTACATGTATTGATTAACATAGATTACCATGTAATATGGGAGAATCGATGGGGAAACCCTAGGAAATGATCTACGTTCATAGTGGATTTTCCAGATAGTTTTGTTAATGTACTGGAGGGCTGGAGGGCCCTTGAGAGTGGCAGTTCCAGTAGGTAGGGTAACAACCATGTTATACCCTCTGGTAAACTAACATAGCTATTGAAAATAGCCATTTATAGTGGATTTTCCCAATAAAAAATGCTGTTTTCCATAGCAAACTGTTAGTTTACCAGAGCAAAAACATACGTTCTGCAGTTGTATGGGATTTATAGGGTTCCCTTAAGAACTTACTGTAAATCCCCAATAAACCATGCAGTCTGACTCATGTAGATAATCTACCAGTTGGGCTATTTTTTTTTAAACTGCTCATGGCTTACCCAATGAATATCACCTATAATATAATATACCAAAACATCTCCAACAATAAACATGGTTTACCCCCCAACAAAAACTAATACTGTAGTAGTCAACTCTAAACAATTCTATGGGATCCCCCAAACCATGCTACATCCCATTTCTACCCGGTGACCGGCATCAAACCCACGGCATAGCCAGGGCACCAGGAGCCGCTGAGACAGCTGGATGCATGGGAAGCTTCATAAATTCGATAGCGGCAGCCTGGTTCCATGCTATCCGCCCGGTGGATTACATGGCTAGGAAATGGTGATAATATATGGGGATGTAATGGGGATATCATGAACATGTAATCATGATTATAATATATTATAATGGACTACAATTGAATATTAACGGAATATCATGGATATTTTTCATGGACTATCATGCATTGTTGATGGGATAGAATGGAATATTCAATTCATCAATACCCCAGTGGGACTTAGTTCACTTGAACTGCACCCCCAAGTAATTCCACCTCGTGACCATCATGTATGGTGAGGTGGTTTTGTTGAGGTCGCTCGAATTTGTCCTCTGACTCCGCGCCTGCGTCTAGATTGAGATTGCCCTGCGACACATAGCCTCCGGCCCGCAACGAATCGGATGTCAGGGTTGAGGGCATACTGCCTGGTGATCAAACCATAGGAAGCTGGGAAATCTCCGAACGAAAGACCGGTTTTCATGGGAAAAACACATGTCTAAATGGGGGATGTTCCATGACAAATAACTATTCTAAAAATAATCAGAATGACAATAATATGCAGTGACTCATTGTATTAGCAGTAGAAATGGTACTAGTATGATATAATAATAGATGATAACAGTATAATGAGACCGGAAGAGGACATGCCACTTCATTCCAATGGACATCTGCAAGGTCTTGATGACCCGGAGACCCGGTGTCCCGCATGCATATGTTGTGTCCCGAGGTTGTATCGCCAAAACATGTACATTCGTAGCTTGCAGCTACGACTACTACCATCATCCAAACCTCAATAAACTTCAACAGGCATGTCCCCAGTTGTGTGGGGTTAGATCAACGTCCCCCATGGAATTGGTGATCAATGCTCATGTTTGGTGCATTGTCCCCCATTTTTTTTGCTGGCAAATCCATGTTCTAGCTCTTCCTAAAAAGAATCTCAAAGGCCCAAAGATATCCCATCTCATTCTGCCCCACCGCTGGATATCCCGACAAGTTCATTTTGCTCATTCACATGGTAACACAATTGAGGTACCCATTCCAATTCTGTCAACCCCCCGTGATTTGTGTCATATTTTCAGACCCTTCAAATCTCACCCAGGAACCTGTCACTGGTGGCGTCGGCAACGTGCTGTCACAAACGGGTTTGTTTGCGTCCACCGAGATAACAATCTGGTGCGGCGATCACAGCGTTTCGGCCACAGATTACAGTATTAAACAATAGTGTATAGCATTATAAAAGGAATATCCTTTACCATCATGCCATGAAGATTCAAGGAGCAATGATATTATTCTGTATTCAAGGATCGAGTATCAACATATTGACAAATACACTGAGTAGTTTAAGTATGTCATGTATGTCGCATGGTTCATATGTATATATATATATATACATATGATGTATCATAGGTTCTATATGGTTCTATATAATTATAATTAATCATAGCATGTACATGTATATATATATATATTATGCATATATATGCAATAAGTTCTAAATAATTACAGTAAATATAAATAACATACCAAATACCCAGTTTCTCATGATTTCCATGACAAACAAGCAGCTTCGCACAGACTGTCCCACATGCTTTCATGAAGAAACACCATCTCGTCATGGTCCACTTCGACTATTCCAAACCCTCAAGTTTACCAGGATCAAAACCTTTGAGACCATTTTCCGGGGATCAAAGGAACTATTTTGATGTTCACCAAGGTACCTTCTGTTCGACCTACTTGGAGTGCAGTTCCAATGAGCTGAGTGGATATACAACCATCGTTGTAAGGGTGATATCGCAATTTATGGAGAATGTTACCCCAGTCATACCAATTATATATAATATATATATATATAAATATTATATTAATTATATGTATATATATATATAATTATATATATAATAATAATCCCAACGGCACCTTCAAGTAAAGCCATATTGCAACAAGCAAGTTCCAGCTTTCCCTGATACAATCTCCTGGCCTGACAACAGCAAGCATGTTCATTCCCAGCTATGCACATGGTCCAATTGGGACGTACAAAAAAAACATTTCTCCCTAAGCATATACATAGATTATCATTATGTAATACCATGATCGTCATTATGATTGTTACTATTACTATTACCGTATATGTTCTCCAGGTGATTGGCTGTGGCCATGGTGAAACCTCTGTCATCCCCACCTCTTTTGGGGTTCCCATATTGGATGACTATAACTTCAAGCCGACCAGTGAGCAGAATCGCATTTTTCACCATCAACCGATGGTCAACCATCAGTTGCAGCTTGTCCCCATTCTTGAATGATCAATCCCCATGTCTTTTTGGTTCACATCCTCATGCATGATAGTTCCAATAATCAATCATGGATGTGCTATATATTCTGATGTTGATACACTTTATGTTGCTTCTTGTTTCGAACCAATCACGAACCATCAGCCAAGCATGAATTTTGGATGATCACATATCACCACATTTTGGGTTGACATCACCAAGTGTTGCTTTAAGTCTCCACCCCACCATATAGGGATGGGTCAGTTCACCCTATAAGCCTGTAATGTGGGTAAAACAATAATAAACCACCCATTTTGTAATGGTTTATACCACCTATTTATGGTGATTTTGGGGATGGTTTATTATTGTTTTACCAACATTAACTGGTACATGGATGTTTGTCACCCCCCAAAGTATCTTGAACCACCAACCACCAGGGATTCACTGGGCTTTGCTCACCCAACCTGCCCTGGTGCTCGTGAACGAATGCGCCTTCATCACGGAGGTGGCCACAGCGTAGCCCTGCTGAGTCTTGGAGACCGCTTCAGACTCGGCAGCCGGAAAAACGCGGACGGCATCGGACGGGGAAGTTGCCTGAAAACCAAAGTGGTCGTCTACACAAAAAATAATACCGTTTAACCAGTAACATGTACGCACAGTTTAAAACAACAAACAATTTAACAGTTACACCTCCAAATTTTGGATATGGAACCGTGAACCAGCCCTATCATACCCACAGGTACAGATGACCTTCCAAAGACTATAATTGGGGGTCCATGTTGAATTTAGGGGTTGTAATCAGCAAACAAAATATTGCCCCTTAAACCAAAACGAAATTGGACCGGAACCAATCATCACAGCTACAAGTAAGCGTCGTAAGTCACCCCAGGTCGCGTTAAGTCACCCCAGGCGCATGGAAACACCTACACTCGCTCTAAGTCAACCCAGGCGTGTTAAGTCATTCCAGATTTGGCAAAACACAATGGGCACACTATCTGAAGATGATGGATGCCATGTGTTCCAAATCAGCAGAATCGACCGCGCACTGCACGCACATGTGTTTTTCATGGTTTGGACTGGTTTGGAGCCATGTTTCTGTTTGCAAATCCCAATGGGTTCGATTACATGGAACATCATCAGATCCCATCGCCTGTATGAATGGACTGATTAAATTGTGAGGGACAACATGGGAGGTCCTACAAACGTTTCTTCCAAGTCTGGGAGAAATGGAAAGGAATCATCTGATGATCTGGGAAGCCTGAAGGAATATCAAAATGACTGCAAGTGTATAAACGGAAAAAAGAAACATACATACAGACAAACAAAGTATATATACATATATTGATATGCAAATCGATGGATTTGTTCCTCCGAATATAATCAGCAAATAGACTTGAGTTTCACACATGTAGATTACATATACCATATACAGTATGTGTGTAGATATACAGAAATCACAATAAGAATCCCTTATTATATCAAATATAATGTTTTAGCACGATAGGTAACCCACCTGCCTAGCAAGGTTTGCCACGGTTTCATGGTTGAATCTCGCGCTTGTGGCATTTTTTCCCACCCATGTCGGTAGTGGTCAGAAGTTAAGAACCTGGGAACTACCGATTGGATAATAGTTGCTATTCAATATGCATTTTTGGTGTACCCAATTTTGACCCATACCACTAGATCACCATTCTCGGTTTGGTGGTCCCTTGCTAGAAACTTCGCTCTTAGATATGGCAAGCCCTTCCCACAAAAACATGAACACTTTGGTTCAGTTTGCCCCTGCATTAGCCCACCCATCTATTGTCAAGTATTGTTGGTTGATATCGCTAGGTTGTTTTTGTAGTAATTATCTCCATTTCTGTCGGTTGATTTCCCCACAACATCCCATCAAAACCTTTAACAAGAACTGGTGGGTATTTGGGACATCTGCTGGTAATTGACCAAAACAAAAATTGTGACAATTATTTTGTGCCGGACATTCCATGTTTGAAGCTTGAAAGTCCCGTGAGTAACCCATCAAATCCACCCTTCACCAGTCAGTTGACTTAGTTTTGTTAGTCAAATCTGTGAAAAAACACCAATTTTCTGTTGACAAAACCCACAGTATTGTTGGTCATATGTTGGCTTATCTCCAAATCCACATTGCCAATCATGTGCTGGCGTTTTTTGTGTTCTGATCCCAGTTTGCGAGGTTGCTCACAACCAAATGATTGCTCCTGGCAATTTTTCCGCATTCATGCTACACATGGGGGTTTCCTAAAATGGGGGATCCCCAAGTCACCACAGGTGTCAATACTAAAATGGTCATGTTTTGGATGTTTTTGGGGGACCTGCATTTTAAGAAACCCCCACGTACTCCGTATCCATGTTCTGCGTTTTTTTGGGGCATGTTGATCTAGGATCAGCTTGGAAAGCAACGACCAATGCACAATATCAGGTTATGGGTCGATTGATCCATGCAACGCGCATCCTGGTTGAGTGACAAACACAATTATGAGAGTAGAACCGACTACAAACATCCAACGATGTATATCAACCAGTACATCCATATAGAAATCACAATCAACCCAGGTTGCGTACATATGTATATATATATATATAGAATAATGTATATATATATATATATGTACATACTTACATATATATATATATGCATATATATATATATATACACACGTAATTATTTATATACAAAAACATTTTAAGATGATATATTATATATGTATATATGTATATATATACACTATATTATAGATAAACAAATATGAGGACATGAACAATATGATACTCATAATATCATGAACATGTCATTATTTTAGTGTATAGATAACATGGAGAGATATAAACAAATATGCTTGCACACATATCACATATTTAAATAATTGCATATATATATATATATTTCATGATCAAATCATTGTATTTCAGTTGTCTGTACATACCATTGTTTACATTTAGATGTGTAAATATATGTCCATGCATACGTGAACGTGACAAAATATTATATATATGAGAGTTTCCTAGAATGGGGGTACCCCCAAATCATCTATTTTAATAGGATTGCCCCTTATAAAAAATCTATTTGGGGGTACCCCCATTTATGGAAAACCTTATATGTAGATCTTATCCTCACTATAACTCCAGCTGCACCTGACATTGACCCACCACGACGTTTCGCTGTCACATCCCAAGTCGCCAAGACTTGCTCTCCCTTCACCGCCACCAAGGCATAACTCCCGCGGAAAGACAAGTCTGGCGATGGATCTGGATGGTATAGCAGTATTGCAACAGGCAAACTGCAATTTAACCACCCAAAACTGGGATTTAACTATCGGCAATAGGGATTTAGATGGATTTAACAATCAATGAGGAAACAGGATTTGACACCATTAACCTAGGAAAAAACGGTGATTGATAGATGATTGACTTATGACAGCTTAGTTCAAATCTTGTTAACTATGCCAACCAAGGTTTATGGTGCAACTACATGACGGGTGGAAATCAACTTCTTATTTGGGGGGCAGACTACTAGTAGGGAAAACGATGAACCAATGCATTTGTTTTAAAGATAGATCATGAACCATAAGTTTGGGGAGTTCAGTAAGGATTTTAGATTTATGGCCATCTGAAAGCTATAAAAAGGATCAGAAGAAAGCAGCCATACCGCTAATTTATCTGAGCTATCATTGGGATAGAATCAACTGGTAGGGATACTTGGAGGGCCATCCACAGCCCAATTAGGAGGTCCGTGGTCAGAACTAAGCCGCATTTATCGTCCCTTTTCACAGCGGAGCCTCGCTTTCAGTAGCTGTAGCGCTGGTAAGTGAATTGCCGAATCAACGGATCAGTAGGAGGAGTAGTCGTAATAATAGGAGAAGAAAAATGATTGCGTGTGAAAATTTCTGGTCACATCACGATTGTGATAGTATATGTGATCTATCTATCTGTGTATGTATCTGTATCTATCTATTGCGGTCTGGAAATGGAGCTGTTCAATATTCGTCTCATTGAATGAGAGCGATATGAACATTGGGGATGGATGACCTGGCAATTCCGTGCCCTTCC
>BGPT01000940.1:83871-121279 GCA_003297045.1 Symbiodinium sp. clade C Y103 | reverse complement strand
CTGTTTCAGACCACTTTTTGGAACAATCAAACAACATCAAACAACCTGTATTTTGTATTCATTTCAGTACGAATGACTGGGGAATACACTTTGCTCTTGTGCTCGCCCTTGCGCGCTCTTGCGCGATCCTCATGTTTTCACATACTTGACCCAAGGTTTCTTCAAGCAATCTTGGACATAGACTTAATGAAATTGACGGNGCGCGATCCTCATGTTTTCACATACTTGACCCAAGGTTTCTTCAAGCAATCTTGGACATAGACTTAATGAAATTGACGGGGTTTTTGAACGGCCCTCATATATATATATATATTATACTAGATACATACTTTGCAAGTGTGTGCGGGTGTATATGCTTGAGTATATCTTAATCAAATACCTATTTATCCACATATTCGCTGAAAACCATGTATTCCCCAGACCTCGGATCTTCGCAGCGCCCAATCCCTCCAAAGCGCTGATGGCAGTGCTGGTGAGATTGCTTGACGCCTGGCAGAGAACAAGATCCAAATTGGGAGCTCTTGCGAAAAACTCCACGCATGCAATTCTAGCCAATTGAATCCGATTGACATGTAATGATCAAAAGTTGGCAACTGGCGATTTACCAAAACACATGTTCATTTACAATTGAATTGTGATCGGTCAGTTGGTTTGTAGCTAAAACCCTGAAACTGGATGCCCACCACTGAACTAAACACGACAAGCCCATCTGCGGGAAATTCCGTGGCTGATTTCTTCCCCGCAGATCTTTTTGGCCTTTGGGATATTAAAAACAATTGATTGTCATCCTCACTCCTGCCAGGGCCAATTGCGCTTCGCCTGCCCTGGTGAGAAGGGCACGTTTCCCTCGTCCATGGTTCATCTGGCCCTTCGCGGGGTTCTTACTTCTGCGAAGATCTTTTCGAAAAATCCTGATAAGCTAGCATAAGAAGAGCTTGCTCTTTCTGATTTTGTTGTTCATCTTTCAGCCCTCTTATCGTCTTTGCTTTCAACTCTTCCTCGCCAAGCAACTGAATTTCAATCAAACAACAGCACACTGACATCACATTCTTGAGGAGCGAAGGCTTCCACAGGTCCTGTAAGACTGCATCCACGTCAAGCCCGCTGAGAATCTTGGATACACCATGTTCTGCCTCTCCTTTCTTTGCCTTGACAGAAAGATTCGCGTCAATCCGGTCCAGCAATCCTGGCAAATGCTTCTGACTGGCTTCCTGAATCACCTTCCTGGACGGAAATAGCGACCGCTGTTTCTCAATCTGACGCTGTATAGCAATGTTGATCTGCTCTTGCTGGTTGGGGGGCAGGGAGCGGTAAGACCTCTTCACAATAATGCGCCAGCTCCGTCCTTTGCTGCCCCTCTCCGGCAAAACCACCATACAGCTGGGAGTAGTGCAGATTCAGAAATCCATCTTGATCTACACTCATCTGAAGGCTTTTAAGGTTGTCAAAAACTTCATGAAAGAAAATGGCACGGGCAAGCTGTTGGCGATCGAAATCTGACATGTAAGGAGCAGCTCGAAAAAAGTCGGTCTCCATCTCTGATATGCGGCGTGAGTTCATTACATTACATTCATGCGCGAGAGCTTTGCCAAGTCTGGAAGCTGGTGTCTGTTTCCTGGCGTTTTTTTTTCCATCTATTTCCTGCCAGTGGTTGGAATAAGTCATCTTCATTGTGAAAAGGCTGCCAATGCTAACTGTGAAGAGATTGCTTACCTTGGCCCTCAGTGAAAAGCGTGAACTACAGCGTGAAAAGGTCGGGTGAAAGGATGACATAGCATCGGCAACTTCATGGTTGAGACATTGGGAATTGGAACTGCAACCAGCAAGGCTGGCCAGCTTGAACTGTGTATGATGCAACTTATCGTTGGTTTTTTGCAACCCCAATATTTTTTTCTGTTGACAACTTCACTTTTTTTTGTTGGTTAAATGCCAACGGTCGTTGGTCAAATGCCACTTGTTGTTGGCCCAATCTTCTTCATTGCCCCATGTTCCACCCGTTTCCAAACATTCTTAAATGAGCAGTGTTTGAAATGTTCTGTCAGTCCAAGAAATGCTGGTTGGTTCCCAATTCATAGACGATGAGAATTCCATGTATATATATTCTATATGGTAGTAAATTTCCTATAATCATCGACCACCACTCATTTACCAACTGTGCCAGCAATATCCCCAGGCCGTTAAATCCACTTAAAATCCCGTTAAAATTCAATCTAAATCGCATTCAAGTTCAACAATATCGATCTATATCGACTACAGCCAGACGAAACTGCGCAACTCCGCGCCTCATCCCGCGCGCCCACCAGCACCAGAGTGCCGTCCTCGATGTTGTTGACATAGGCCGCAAGGGCATCCTAGGACAGGGCGTCTGGTGGACCACTTGTTGGGGTAAATTGTAGTATCCTCTGGTATATTAACATAGACCCTGAGAATAGTTATTTTTGGAGGAAACTAACCTTCCAATCCCTATCTGCCAGGGTCTATGTTAATTTGCCAGAGGGTAATCCCGTTGAAAGAGGAAATGAGTGGGTGAATGATTGTTCTAGATAAATCAAAGTAATTCACTGATCTGAAACAAGGATAACAAATGCAATTTTGGGAATAGTTACAGTAGCCTTATTTTGACATGACACTTCAAAACTGGGGGTCCAACAATATGATGCTGGTATGACTTTGATACGCTCTGGCAATCAAACATGGCTTGAACAGCCCCCATTAGTTCTAAGACTTTCCCATTGAAATGCCCATCTATTATATGTCCAGCCAACTATGTTTGATTACCCAATGTTATTGATTTATCGAATTGATTTCAAAGGCCAATAAATGTAATAAATCGATTGAATAGTGGACAAATGAGGAAACATCTTGAAAATGAAGATTGGAACCAGCAAGAATTGTGATTTGATCATCGCAGCTGGGCTGGCAAAACTGGGTAAATCTGGGAACATCTGGCTTATCTGGGAAAATAATCTGCAAATCATCTATAAATGGGGATGGCAAAGCTGGTTTGGTCCAAGACTCGGGGAGTTACCCCAAATGAAAATGGCCATCAAAAATCGTGGGTAAACGATGACTTAAACCATGGGAATTATTGGGTCCCACTTTCTGACAAACACAAATTGATATTTCAACAAACAAAATTGGCATGATGTTAAAAATGTGCGGAAAAAAACGGGGAAACAAAAATAAGATAGATGGGTAAAAGTAATCACAAAGAGGGTAAAGCGGGATGAAGGAAGCAGTTGGTATCTCTACTTGGATGTACGGACCCCAAGAATAATTTGTTGTCAATAAACATGACTAGTTCACCCACTTGCGAATGGGATGTTTACCGGTTTATGTAGCTTATCCATCTCAAAACCCAGTTATGAATGGGATAAACCATTACGAGTATGTATAGTTATATGCAGAATATGTATACGATTATATACGTATGTATATATATATATATTATAAATAATATATATATACACACACGGGCTATGAACCACTTACAACAACTGGATTCACATTCAGGTGGTGTTCACAGTTTACATACCCAAAATGACATGGAATAGTTTTCATAGCTCGTCTCAAACAGCGGTGAACTGATGGTGTAATGTGGACATTTTGAACTCTGCTAGTCACAACAGGGCTTTTATATTTTCTAAATACTCTCCAGCAATCAAACCTGGTAACGGGAAGTCCACTACAAGTGTAGGCATTTAAATGCGAATTCCATCGAACTGAATTGGGAATTTCTATCAAGCCTAATTCAAACCATCATTCCATCTTTGTTGATCATCATAAGCCGGTCGTGATGCACAAACCAAACACCGTGATGAATTGTGATGAACGGTGATGAATCCAGAAATCTGACACTGTTGGGCGACTCCTCAAACCTCCTTGTTCCCTATGAATGTGTATGGGAATGGGCCAAGTTCCCTATGAATTACCGACGGGGGGATGAACATACAATCACCAGCTATGTTTGGTGTTCACCAATGCTTGCACAGCGGAAATCAGCCTACTTGTAAACCAACTTAGCTATCTATGGGGCACCGGTTTGCAATCATTCACCTAACTTAACCCAATAAGGCAGTGAAATTCACCGATTCACCTTCTAAACCAAGTATGAAGTTCAAATTTGACGCATCAACACCAACCATCTAGCATCATCTTTCAATCGGCTTCAGCACATAGATGAAATTCTAGAATTGATGTGAAAGTTATCAGGGTTTATGTACCCCTATCGTCGGCGTTCATAGCATGTCAATCCGCGGGAAGGCCTCCCCAAAGGTTTGCAAACGCTTTGAAATAAGGGTACTATATATCCCCATAAATATCCATAAACTCCAGTCAAATCTTTGTGGAATGAGGCAAAAAACATCAAAAAACGTCGATCCTAACTGGGGAGCCCTTCAAAACCTGGTTTCGTCGAAGTAATTGCAACTACTTTGGGATAACCCAATATTAATGAACACCGTATTCGCTCTTTTATGCCCCCATTGCATACTATATATATATATATAATTGTATATATATATACCAATAAAATTGTTGGGTACCATCTGGCAATTTCACAGAACTATGGAACATATCGGAAAGTATCCATTTTCAACAGGCAAAGTAGGTACCCGGTGTACAATATATAATTCATTACAATTCATTGTCAACTAAATTGATCTAGATTGGCCATACCCTCTGGTAGACTAACATAACTATGGAAAATCACCATAGTTAAATGGGTCAATAGTTATGTTAAATTACCAGAGGGTAATTGCCATGACGCGGCATAGCCATGTGTACCAGCCCTAGAATCTGAGCCATCTTTCATGGTATCGAAGGTGGCCTTGGATTCCGCGTCTGGGGGATGTTGAAGCACCCGAAATAGGGGAGATTTACCTCACAGAAAATCCAGGTTTGAGGTGATTTAAAGGGGTTAAAAGGAAGAAACATGGTGAATTTAAGCAGCAGATATTGTGATTTTAATAGCGCAAAATTCGATTTCACCGGCAAATGAATATGATCTTACCAAACATACTGGAAGATTCGTTGGGTTTCACAAACACACATAGGGGGGTTTATCAGCAGAATGGGGACTGAAGCAACAAGTCAGTCACAAGATCTGGATCAAAGCCGATCAAGTTCCCTGGTGAACCTCAAAATTGCTGGGATTTATAGCTTCTCATTCCCCCGAAAATATTGGGTGCAATCGCTTTTAACCCCTCCCCATATAAACCAACTATACGGAATGCAGCAACAATAACTATAATAGACAGGTATAAACAGGAATTCAACCAGGATAGAAGGCAGAAAAAGTGGAGTTGAATTTGCTTGTTCCCAGTACATCTTGGAGTTCAAAAGGATCGATCCAGAAATGTGAGCGGCTCACACTCCAGCGAAGACACTTGACTGCTGCCAGCCATGTTTGGATTCCGGTCCCATTTAAAGTGTTGATCCAAATTGTTCATGCTTTTTTTTTGTCAACTGGGATCATCCGAAAATTGTGTCTCACCATCATTTGGCTTCGTTTAAAAATGGGCTACCCCAAATTTCTATTCTATGGTTTATCAAATAATTCTTCCCATTTAAATAGCCATTTGAAGGGTACACCCCATTTTCAGAGGATCATCCGAAAATTGTTTCCAGCATCATTTCCAGCTTTGAAATGTCCATGGAACTCCCCATATTTTGCTGATGAAAAAAAAGCCATCGAATCACCAAAAAAACCGAGGCACCGAATCTTTGCGGGTTCCATCCGGGCGCAGCGTCAGGACTGTCAAGCCGCGACTGGGCCTGGGGCGCCAACAGACCACAAACCAAGGCGCACCAGGCCGGTGGACACAACGGATTGGAATATGGCAGAAAATGGGAAGTTCACCATGAAAAATGGAGATCTAATGGGATTTCAACCATCAAAAGCGGTGATTTGGTGGGAAGTTGAATGAAATTTACCAGAAATAAATGTGGATACCACCAGTTTACGGATGTATGATGACCTATTAATGTGATTTATACCAGCTTGATGTGTTTTGGGTTGGTCTGAATCTGAAGTGCCCCAAAAGCTGATGGTTTATCAGTTAATAATTGTGTTCCCATTAAAACTTTGCTCTTTGATGGGCATACCATATTTTCAGACACACCCAAAGTGTATCAGAATTTCATAAAATGCCCCACATCATAATGAAACTATGTAGATGGATTTTAAAGTGGTTACCCCAATGAGGAATGTCCTAATAGTTTTTTCAATCAGGGGATGATGGATCCATGAATGTTTGCTAAACGATATCCAGCAGATTCTGTTATTGTGTTCAGGGCTTGTTCAAGATTATGTCCTGATTTATCTTTAGTTCATCACCATTTCTTTTGTGATATTGATTTCTCTTGTGATATCCAGCAAATTACAAGTGAGCAGTGTTCAAAACAATCTGTCATTCCATGACATACTTTGTTGTTCAAGAAGCGGATTCCTGGCTCATGGATGATGAGAATCCCCAATATATAAAGGCTAGTATACCCATGTACTAATCATCAACCAACAATGATTTGTCAGCTGTATCCCATCCCCATCTGCTTGTGTTGGTTACGTCCCATTCTAAATCCAATCACATCAAACAGGTATCACTTAGCAGCAACCAGTATAGAATGGCACGATTCAACCGTCCAAAGTGGGTATTAAATGCTCTGGTAAAGTAATATATGATGTACATAGCCCCTGAAGACATACAAAATCCCCAAATCCCATGAAACTCCCATTAAAAACCAAGTCAAATCCAAAATATGGGGTTTGTCTGCAAATAGGGTGTCCCACAATCCGATGAATTATCATCAGTTTACCATTAAAAGTGATATTTGGGAACTATTCACCATTTTCAGACGCGTATCCATAAAAAACTCGTGTTATTCCCTTCAGCGCCACGGATGTTTCTGCCGTGCCACGCGTGGTAGAACTCCACACCATTGGCATAGAAGACCGCCTCGTTGCCATCCGCGTAGCCGGCGCTGCGCCTCTGGGAATCCGAAGTGCAATGAGGAAACTCACGTGGCAAATGGAAACCATGGTGAGTACAGAAATAGAGATATTCAATATAATATACTATTATATATATAATATATGGATAATATATATATATATTATAGATTGGAGAGAGAGAGAGAGAGTGCGGTATTTGGAGAGAGAGAGAGAGATAGGGCAATCGCTATATCTGTATCCATGTGCTGCATGTATTTTAGACTTCCCTCCATTCGAGTCATTGTTGGGTATATAGCTCATGCATGGAGCAATTGGGATCAAGTTAATGGCCCCTCAAGTAGCATAGACCCCAAGAATCACCAGTTTTCATTGCTTGGGGCGGTGGTTGAATGACAATGATAAGTATATAGTAATTGTTGTTATTATCAAATGAACATTAATCCTCATATTCCCTTCATGAATCCTACTTAGTAAAGAAACTAATCATATCAAATCGACTAGATCATCACCATGTAAAACCACACGTCCCCACATTGTTGATGCTATAAATTCCCATTTGCCCATGTCTTCACTTATTAACTCTGAATTTTCCCGCATGTTCCCATCTTTTTGCTGATTGAATCATATTGAATCCCAATTTTACCAATTTCTGCAATATGTTGCATGGTGAAATCCCCATTTTTCCCATATCTTTGATCCCCTGTTCCACCGGTCATCAGCTTCTCCCCTCCCGACCCAAGGCACACGCCCACGTCCGCCAAGTCCTTCTCCGCAGGTCGACAACACACTGCGCTGCTCTCGCTGCGCAGCGTCCTGCGCTGCAACGGCTTTCACGGATATGTTGATGGTTTATAGCACCCATCTATAGTAAAATTGGCGATGGTTTACTAGTACTTTACCAACTTTCTGGCTGATTGTCAACATGGTTGATGCACACCAACAGTCTTTTAAACCAAAATGATTCCCAACATAGGTGATTGACCACATGTGTTGGAAGATATGTTTATACTTCTCTATGCCTTTTGAGGTACAATTGCGAACAGACTATGAATACAGCAACGTGTGGATGGTAGGTGGAGAAGGTGCGAGTGCATCGTTAAAGCTATCAATAGTATATGCCGGATGATGGCATATGCTATATATGGCCGGTTCTGTTGTTGCAGTATATTAGAAGACAATATACCATAGACGGACGATCGGGAAAATCATGAAATGGTCCGGAGGTTTCATCTGCGGGGATGGGAGTGTATGACCAGTCCATGATGGGTTCCAATGTGTTCCCACGCCGGGTTCCCCCATTCTTGGGCTTATATGGGCTTATCCCATTTATCAATACCAGTTTTCTTTGTAGCGGCCAACCTGTAGGAGATCCCAAAATTAACGGAAAAGGAACGACTCAGAAATCTACGCAACGCAGGTTTCTGGGTATGTTTAATCATGTTTATATGGCGGAGGGAAGCGACTATGGTTATGAACCTTTGAACGATGAGAATGCTCTCTCTCTGGTGGTGGTATGTCATCAATCAACATGGGGAAACAATAAAGGTAGTGTGGGTTATCAGCCAATACTAGGGGATGAACATGCTTTGGTTAATAGGATATATGATATGACAACAATCATATGATCATAAACTACAACATTCATCCGTTGGAAGACCACGTTACATTCATTGGCAAATGTAGGAACCATTGTCTGATACAATCAACAACAATGTAATGTTGGATGAAAAGCAGGAAGATTCTGCCCAACCAAATTTAAGATAATTCTCCAGCAAACATAGGAGGATTTCACAATGTTCTGGTCAAATTACAGTATAATATTTCAGGGTCTTTAGGTCGATTTTCGTTATTTATGTGGTGGATTTTTGTAGCTTCCATTCTGGATTATTAGCAAAACTGGATACAACTGGCTATCTAATTTCGCAGACGGACACTTTTAGAGGTGACCTAATTCACTAATCAACGACCAAAGGTTCTTAAATCATCTTAAATCAGATAATCATCTGATTAATCCGAGATTCACATCATGAGTTCATTCCCCACAAGCAGCTCACCACTGCGCCCCACGCAACCCGCGGTCCACATGTCAGCTACGATGAGCACGGTTTCAGCAGGGCACGTCATCATGGCACCTGGGCCGTGGGTTCTGGCACCAATGGAACCCTGCTGCGATTTATGGATCTTCAGATGTTTCGACAGTCATATGGTATAGATATTTGTATACCCTCTGGTAAACTAACAGTTTGCTATGGAAAATGGACCATTTGAAGATGATTTACCTATTAAAAATTGTGATTTTCCATAGTTATGTTAGTTTACCAGAGGGTAATGGGTCTTGATCCATTCTCATATCATTTTTAGGACTTATCCATACCTCTCAAACACTCAAACTGTAGCGCCTTGGATTCCACGCCACCGTGGCCCAGTGCCCTGGTGAGCACCAAAATAGCTGGGATTTAGGGATGCTCGTCGCCCAAAAATATGGTACCCTGGGTTTAAACCCATCCCCAAATGTCTGATTCTTATTGATTCTTTCTCATTCTTATGTCGCCTAGTGCTCCATGCGCCGCTGTTCTGTTCAATCTGGTTTCTTTCATGCGGCTTTCTCGTTGATTTCACCAAGAGTTTCTTTAGCTTCCATCTTTTGGTATCTTCCTAAGCTGTTATCTGGACCATCCCTTCCTCATTTGATCACCAGCACTCCGCAGAAAGCCTGATTTGGGATGAGCCTTTTGGAGGTGGTTGTGATGGTTGAGAACGGGATTGCAAGAATGTCTGATGACAATCCCCATTGGAATTGGATACAGTGGTACATGTAGTATAAGCTCCTACGGTCTTCAACCAACAGGGGTTCAGCAGCCAATCCTCAATTGAGCTCAATTGATTTAATGCCAATCTGGTCTCCCACAATGGAAACTCGTTCTGTGCTCCGCTCCAATGTAAGAGCCACCGCTCCCAGCGTCCAGCCACAGAAAGGAATCGTGCTGGTTGTGGTCGTTGCAGCTGTCGTTGTGGTACCTCAGCAGGATCAGAAAAGGGGGTACCAATGGACTCCCAAAATCAGTGTCTCAGTCTTAAAACCATCCATAGTTAGGCTAATGATTTTGACTATATCAGTACTATACTATATCTATATGACATCTGAATTCATCATTCTCATACCCTCCACTACCGTCGGGTCTACCTGTGTGCTGGGGCAGTCTCCCAAGGTCACCGTGGGGATCCCCTTTTCGAAGCAATGGAACCAACATGGTCCGCTTTTTGATGCTGGTAGGATTTCATGTCACTTAAATCCCAATTGTAGTCCATAGGTGTCTAAATCCAAACACTATGGCGAAGCAAACGATCCAAGACTGGTTCATGGTCTCAAACCATCAAGAGAAACTTTGTCAGCTGGCGTCATGTATAGTATCCCAAGTAGGGACGGACCTTGCCAAACTTAGGCTCACTTGGACAGTGCTGGTCAACAACCATTCCAAAAATCGAATGAGCGGAACCCCAAAAAAACATGACTAAATAGTCAAACCTGAGCTGATGATAAACGCCTGTATTGCTCATACTTGCATAGTTATAATATATATATAATATACATTATAATATTATATATAATATACCTACAACCAGAAGTCAACAAATTCCTCCTTGCTTGATATCAGTTTTAAGAAGTTTCTCAGACCACCAAACTGTTGGTTTCCCTAGCATCATTTTTCAGGCTTCAGTCAGCCGCGAGATCCCCATCATGACCCAACTTTGCTGAACACAGGCCACATATTCGCAACAGACAAGTTTTGAACACGTCAAAAGACACTAATCTTAAATGTATCCAGGTCGTTGTGAAGTTTTATATACCATTAGTACCATTTTAACAACATCTATTTTCACATATTTCTTGCTACTTTCCCACAGACCACCAGCCATCACCGCACCTGCTGGTCCATCTCCGCTGGTGGAAGCAGTCGAAGCGCTCACCACGGGGGTCCAAATCCTGGGAAGCTCTGCACCTGGGGAAAGCGTCGAACATCATCGAACTACCCTCTGGTAAACTAACAGTTTGCTATTGAAGCCATGGCCATAGAAATCGTGGATTTTCCCATTTTTTCCGGTGATTTCCCATAGCAAAATGTTAGTTTACCAGAGGCTAAATGGAGGATTTCCCAGCACGCCGAGCTAATAAAAAATCCGAATCCCAAAGGGATCCATTGGAATGGCGGAGTTAGATTGGAGTCAAACCTTTTCCAAGGGATGGTGTTGTCTTTTTTTGGCTGTTTTTTGCGAAGAAATTATGAGGATTACGATTTTCGCAGAAAGATTCGAGCTGCACAAAATGAGAAGAATTGCCACAATATTCATTGGTGAGAGAGGATCTTCATCTTCGATAGGGAGATTCAGATCTGTATGTCATGCCCCAGATTCAGAACATATCGTGTCTACCCCAACTCCATGTCATGCCATAACCATTTATTGTTGGCTGATTGTTGGGATCCCATGTCAATCCCAATTGTTGCTGATCACCTGTCCATCCCTTTTGACGGGGTAGATTCGTTCTTACTGACGAAATCATCTGGATTTCTTGAAGGTTAAAATCCTGGAGCCATGATGTTCTACCCTCTGGTAAACTAACATAACTATGGGAAAATCACCATTTTTAATGGGAAAATCCACTATAAATGGCCATTTTCAATAGCTATGTTAGTTTACCAGAGGCTATGTTTTGATATTGCATTTCTAGTTTCTTATGTTTCACTTGCCTGTTTACTTGTTGATAGTTTCCTCTTTCTTTTGTTTAAATTCGTATTGTGTTTTCTTCAACTCCGGAGTGTTGATGGTTTTCTTCCTCTTTTTGCCACTTACGAGTACCTCCGTTACCAACAGAGTACTACCGCTTGATATACAGGTGTGATGAATATAATTTTGCTCTGTATATGATTTCCAATCTATTTAATTACTCATTCGAATTTGATGTCGTAGAAAAATCATGTTTTTCTATAGGTATACCAATGTAATATCATGTTCCATAGCCATGTTGGATTCGCGGAGGGTGAAAAAAAAATGCCCGGTGCTGCCACCATGCCGAGCAAGAACCGAGCCGCTGTAGGTGGCTGTGGCCACCGAATCTTCATTGTCCGCGCCCACCTGGTAATGGAAGTGGAATGACTGATCCTAAAAGATGAGCATTCATGATTTTCCTATTGAAGATCCACTACCATGCTGTTATTTTGGATAGGGCTGTGTCTGAAAATGGGCCATCGACCCCAAGATGACTATTTGAATTTGCAGAATCATCTTGAACCACTGCATGTGGGGTACAGTATCTTAAAACAAAACTGTATCTTCAGTAGACAAAATGAGATCTAACTGTTGGGCCGCTTTAAGACAATCCGAGTTTGCTCGAATCATTTCAACCATTGAATGGGTGAAATCAGCAATTCTGTAATGAGGTTGAGAATGAAATATATTACATCACGTCACTCTTCAATATGTCAGTATTCTTTTAGATTCCCTATATATTACGTGTTCAACAACATTGACTTTTTTGGCATGTGATATCCTCACATTGAGAGGGGTAATGAACCAGTCATTGGGTATCAATGAGACGTTTTGCACATAGCCTCAAATGATCTGCATTCAGCTTCTTGCATCTCCGTCCCATCATTATTCTCCACCGAAATCTCTGTTGAATCGGTTCGTCGTTTAATTCCACCATTCAAGCCTAGACTTCAAAGCAATCAACATGTTTTGAATAACAAAAGAACAACATATCCACCTACAATTGTACGTTTACAATCAACATGCTGGTAATATTCAGATCTCCCCATATTGATGTTGTCGGAAAATGGGTTTCCCCGACAATTGTCATCATGTTCCCATTAATATAATATAGTCATTTCAAGGCAAAATTTTCTCCCCATGTTTGATGAACCCAGATCATACTAGTGATTATTATACACACTATTATTCGCCATTGCAACACTATGTCTCACGAAATACTCCCTTTATGCCTTTATTCAAGCGTCAAATGATTGCATCACTAGCTTGCATATTTCAAAATCCTCCATGCTCAGGTCCAGCCAGCCACATTGATATTGTTGTTTACATATCCCATGACGCATCCCCGCTATATTCCCATGGGATCTGGGTTATTCTCCAGTTTTGTTGGTCAAAAGATGTCTAAAGTAGAATATCCCCGCAATTTCAATATCAACTTGGTCAGACAGAAAAACACATTATACATCATGATACCCCATTCTACCCCCTTTTCACATGGAACTATAACCCCATATAATTCTCAAACAACATGGGCTGATCCCCCATCTTTTCTTGGCAAATCTAAATCATGGTGCACCTCCTCCGCCAATGCGGGACCGTCTTTGACGCCAATCAAGGCGTAGGAACCGCGGTAGGGCAGGTCTCAGAAGTTTTTTTGGGAGGTGATGATAGCAAAAAACGCCAGAAACCGGAGATATGTTTGGATATCATGGGACAACACATATGTACAGAAGAATTCTATGAATATACTATGTATATCATGATATATAATACGACATTATATATATATGACATTATGTTAATATAAGTTTTCATAATACGATATAATATGTATACCTATATGATATATATATATATAATATACAGTCCATACCTACAACCAGTAACTCGAGGACTCGAGGTACCCCCATTTTCAGACAAATCCATATCCAAAACATGGAAATCATAGGAACATCTTTTGGAGATTAAACTGGAGGTGCAGTGGCACGGAGAGGCAAGGGACTTCACATGATGTAATCATCCAAAATACTGGTATTGAACCATCAAGATTAGGAGTTCAACTTGGTTTGACATTGATATCATATCAACAAACACAATTAGTCCCAGCAACACAAAACTCCAGAGATCAAAAGGACGTTGATACCAGAAGAAAAAAAACATGACAGTGCAAGAAGGAACATTGCTCGTTTTTCAGTGAAAAGCAAGTTACCATTATCACCAATAAATAATGTTTTGGTTGTTCCACCAGTCACTGTTAAATTGTATCTTATAAATGAACATAAACGAACCAGGAAACAATAGGAATGTAACTAAGCTAACATGTGCATATCATTCAGCCAGCAAGGATTTGGGTGTCAAAACAAAAGTGCATTTGAATCGACTTAAGTGATATAAGTGGAGGTTGAACCAAGCCACGAAATTGGGGGTTGACCAGTAAGGTTCAAAATTCATCCAGCCAACTCCTTCATCCAGGTTTCCCAAAGCTATATCAGTCCAAATCCGTTGATTGAATTGATTCATGCTTCACTATCTTCCTTCTGGGCTGCAAAATCTCCATTTCGGATCCTGCTGGTCAAATATGGTCAAATCCTCCTTTTGGTCAGAGTCAAATCAATGTTACCCTCCAGTAAACTAACGTAGCTATTGAAAATGGACCATTTATAGTTGATTTACCTATTAAAGATGGTGATTTTCCATAGCAAACTGTTAGTTTACCAGAGGCTATTCTTATATTCAATCCCATTCTCCACCATATTTGGTAAAATCCAATGAACTCCCCATAGTTTGGCGTTCGCCAAAATGCTGCCATGTCGCTGTCAATTTTCGTGGCGCCCAACTGCTTCATGGCGGAGATGGCAGCGCTGCTCATGTTGCCTGAGATACAAATGATCCAAGTTTTCTGGACCAGTTGGTTTAGTCCACGAATACGACCTTGAGAACAACAACTCTTTGGGATTTTTAAGTTACTCTGATTGGAATTGATTTTTTGAACTTACAAAACCTTGGTTGTCTTTTGTTTCCACTCCTTCAGGATAGGATTTTACCTGATTTTCAACTTTGGGGAATGTGCTATACCCAAAAAATATTTTCATTTTCTAATCATCAATGTCCATTATCCCCCTCAAAATAGACACAACAATAAACAGTTTTACTTGGTATGGTTTCTAATACCAACCGACAATTTAATTGGATACTGTGGTGATGGTCTACTGTTGGTTTTACCTTTGGGTTACTGTACGTTAGGACATTACGTAATATATACGCCGTCACAATTGATAGTCAATATTGTAGTTGGGATATCGCAGCATATCTTCTGGCATTTCACCCAGTGAACCATGAATATATACTGACTTCAAAATCAACAGATTACATATGCTATGCTCAAAGCAGTAAATTGCTGTATTGAGTCCTCTTCATTTCTTAACCATGGAATCAAACAATTGCATACTTTCCCTGCAAAGAAAATGCATCAACTTACAGGGTTAAATGTTCAAACACTGTCCAGGAAGAAATCGTTCAACCATCATTTGTTCGATTGTTTCAGGGCTGCCTGGGAAATCTCCCAGACTGGTTGTACCATCAGCTGTGGGCACCTCAATGGTCTGAAGCCCCTCGGATTTCCAACCGATTTTCCTTCTGCGAATCTAAGCATTTGCCATAGAAAATCACCATTTTTGATAGGTGAATATGAAATCGTCTACAAGCTAGCCATGTTCCACAGCTATATTCGATTGCCATAGACTACCAGGTTACCAGTCTGTATTTCTTTTGCATTAGCCTTACGGTATCTACAATGACTACCCATCTGGTTGTTATGACCAAATTCAAATTTTATGGGACCCCCATGCTTGTTACATATTTCATCATATTTCGAACCAGCATTTCTGAACTATACTCCGGATTTTTGGCTACATCGCATTCTTGGTGCCTTTTTTCGTAGTGAAATCTGCGCAAACTGTCGCAAAGTCTTGGGGGAATAATTCCCCCATTATTTGACACGGTTGCTCTTAACACCCCAGATACTAGAGGAGTAAATTGTTGCAAATTGGCAAAATACAGACGTAGTAAAAATATCCAATTCCGCTCCCCTTTTGGCTATAATTTACCTGTAATAACTTGGAGTACACGTGTTTAACCATCCAGAAATTCATGAGGCTCAACCACAACCAGGGCTGAAAGGGTTGATAGGAAAAAGTAGCCTCGCGGATTAAAATTGACTTGTAATCCTCAATAAACCAAGGTAGACGAATAACTCCCCTTTATTAACCCATCAACCGTCATATACCAGTATTTATCATTACTGTATATCTCCATATCAGTCACGGTTCAACCCCCATCGGTCCTAGTTACCCTAAGGCAATCAAACATGGCGTGCCAGAAAACGCCCATGGAGGCCGATGATTTTCCCAGCTATAAACCTCCATTAAGTTCGGATATTTTTTCCCAGCCAGCCATGTTTGATGACACTGGAGGGCAAATCAGCATTTACCCTCTATGGTTGTATAATGCATTGTTAACCCCAATCAATCCCAATCATGGTGAAACCATGTTAAACCGCTAAAAGCTAATCCTTGGCTAGATCACGGTTCATTTACCCCTAGCCTATCAACCCCTATCGTTATCGAACCGTCCTTTCTGTCATCCTGTGCTCAAGTCACTCTGTGCTTCGTCTCGGATGCCCACCAGCACCAGCCTGTTGCTGGGCACGGCTTCCACGAAGGAAACAAAGGCCTCGTTTTGTGTGGAGAAATCTCAGGGATAGCAGGCGCGGGGCCCAGGACATGATAGAAACATGAGAATCTAAGCATTAAAAGATCTTGAAAACAAAAGAGAAAATTGGATGAAAATGGTGATTTTACCAGGTAAAGAGTTATGATTCATCAGTTGATTCACGACTGGTAAGTTGGTTTAAAACTGTATAACAAAAAACACCTAGGACTTATGGCAAATATCTCTGTACTTAGATTGGGCTATAAATCAACTTATGATAGGCGGGGCCCTTAGTATGTAATAAATACCTCCAAATTACAAAAGGCCCCGAGTCATATAGATCCAAACATTCCAAAACATTCCTCCAGTGTTTCATTTTGGTGATCTTTACATCAGGGGAAGGAACAAATCCTACAAAAAATGTTTTTTTGGCAGAAGATCTGCCCAATTAATGGGGTCTACATCAAAACCTGTTGGTGGTCATAAACAAAGACGTTGGATTTCATATCCAACGACAACTAGATGGTTTCAACATGTGTCAAACAAAAATGGTACCTTGACCATCGAAGATGGTGCTTATCCAATAAAGTACAGTTGTTGCCGACAAAGATAGTTGTAATCTATGAAACCCAAAACAATCCAACAAATACGGACTCTATCGAACAAACATGGTGTTCTACCCAAGAAACATGGTGTTATGACCAACAAGATCACTGGGGCTAGAAACATAGGAATGTCAGGTAATGTCACCATGAATAGGTGCGGATAGAATCACAGCAACAACAGGGATATACAGTACATGACATCACTAAACAAATGATACAAGCAATGCCTGGAACCAAGGCAATACTAATGATGTCCATTTGACAGATGGATTCATAACCCCCAGTTCAAAGTTCTATGTTGTTCTATTGGCTAGAATTTCCCCACTTGGTCAGTATCAAGCAATTTATTGGTCAGTGATATTTTTTTTGGGATCTTCTATTATCTTCTATCTACTATCCACAAACTAATCACTACAGTAGTCAAAGTCCAATAGTACGGACCATTCCCAAATGTTGGTTGTTATACCCTTGCAGATTTGTCGGCAGACTCATAGTAATCACTTAGCATAATGGATGTCCACTCTCCTGCAATAGTTACCACTGAAAACATCAGGCAATGACTGTTGAATGGAATGTAATCCCATTGTCACGGTATAGCAATACAATCCTCAACACGGTATTGGCCTTGAAATTCCAAGTTTAGCCGATAATTGGATCCCCAGGGCATCAAAATACCATTCACACGCAACGGTAGCTCGTATTTGCTTAGCAGCAAGAGCGGGGAGACTAACAACTCAAAATGCGATTGTAAACAACTCAACTTTAGTTATCTTTCTCAAAATTGTCAATGAACTAGGATTGTATAGAAAATTCATCTACAGTCAGGAAACCATATGTTTTTGTTACTATCAAAACCATCGAGATTTTTCAATGATTTTCGCGCCTCCGAGCCAGCTGCATGTGTATCAAAGTTTTGGAAGCTGTCCAAAGCGCCCTCCTGGTCACGTTTTGCTCACGTGGACAGGTGATGTTGGTGCTGCTGGTGATTTGTTTGTCTACTACTTATAGTAACCCGCAAAAAAAGAATAGAACAATATAGACAAACATAGATAAGCAATCTAATTATCAGGGATTTTACTTGTTTCTTTATCTTTTTGGGGATTACTTAGGGTAAATTTCGAGGAGCTTGGATGAGCTTGGTGCATTTGTTCCGGACATCAGGGATTTTGATGGAGAAGAACCAAGCATTACTTTTTCGGGGTAAAATGTGGGAATAGACATGGACCAAATGGGTGAATTGGATTTGGGGTAGATTTTCATGCGAATTCCCCGGGTGGGAGCCAAGGTATGGGAGCCGCTATGGCGTGGTATCGATCCAAGGGCAGTCACTCAACATGGCTTCCCTGGTCTGATTCCTGAAAAGGTATGATTGATGCAACTCCTAAACCATCCCACAACTCCTATCGCCAAGCCAACTTGCAGCCGATTTTCGGCTTCACCCTGAGATATCTGCGGTTTAAGATGGAAGATGTATCCCCGTTTATTCACCAAATTATCTTTTAAAGACACGCAACATTCAACTGCCCGTTTAAGGTTGACACAGAATCGTGGCGTCATGAGGGTCCCATCGCCTGCGTGAGCAAGACCACGTTCAATCCTCGATGCGCTTGCACGTCGATTTCTTCCTTGGTTTCTGCTTGGGCAGTTCCAGTGAACTCAGTGAATGTTCATCATAGCTATAGGAGTTCTATCCCAACTTATGGAGTTTATCTCCATGGTTATAGCCATCATTAATATCATCAACAATCCCAACTGCAACCGCCAGATGATCATACGGGAAGTAAAACATCATGCATCGTAGAAATTTAAAGCTACCTAAAAGGTCACCCTTAAACTTTCAGCGAGGGAATGAACCATAGCTGCCATAGCTCAAACTGTCCATAGGGTGCTGCTATAGTTGGCCAAGATGATGGTTGTTCCATACATGAATCGAGGCAGGTTGATCCTTGCGCAGAATCAGAATCTAACATTTAGCGCGAGAGATGGGGGTGTAGTTCCAGTGAATTGAGTGGATAAACCATAGTTGCAGGGGTTATAATCCAAAGTTATTAATCCAAAGTTATGAGGTTTATTCCCATAGTTATACCAAGTCATAGTCCCAGCAGCACCCCCAAGTACTGGGTAAACACTGTCAGTCATTACGACACTTTATCTCTTGTTGGTGCCATAGCTGTCAACTTTTGTGTTTTCTTGCGTATATATGGTAGAAGAGTATCCCAAATCGTAGCCCATCATTCAAATTACTCATCTTCCCCAGCTATTCCATGGATGTTTTGAGCATCAAGTACAATGAAGCCATTCGATATCCCTTCAAATTTCTCAATCCCCAACATGGGTTTGTCTGAAAATAGTGTACCCCTAAACCCTAATGGTTTTGCTCATCATCCCCATGAAATTGCGATTTCATTGGAGGTATTAGAATGGCCATTTGGATCCATTTGGGGATATCCATGGATATCCCCTAATTTCCGAGCCACTCCGTCCACCTGAAATGCCGCCGTATCGCCGTTGCTCCTGCGACATAGCTATGGAAGACATGGTCTCGGAAAACCATGGGAAAATCGTGGGAAAATATCGAAAAAAACGTGGGAAAATATGGAATAATCATGGGAAACTCCCGGAGATGTGTTTTCATTGGTCCATGGGTCGTGGGAAATGGGTAATTCCTGGAAATCCAAGCTGATACAAATTACTACTGTGGTATACATGCGTCATAAACATTCGAAGATTGCTACTAAGAATACTTTCAGGATGTATAATGATGTGTATACGGGGAATGTCCATTCCCGGGTCCCAACATGGAATTAGTCAATTGGGATCTTTCTCAGGGATGGAGAAGTCAAGGGGTTTGGAACAAAAAAGTGGTCTACCTTAATACGGCTTCAAATACCATACACATAATACAGGGGGGAGCCGTTGGGTCTGTTCCTGAAATTGACCTACAACCAACCAACACATAATCGTTGCATATCGTTACACCGTGTTACAACCACTTGAAGGTGGGAAACCTTGTGGCGCCGGGCTTCCCGGGCCTCACTGGCGGCAGCCACTCTAGGGCTGCAGTTGAGATCATTTTTGGTGGTGTAATATACTTACTTGTGCTTAGTAGGGAATGGGGGAATGGGATGATTATGAATGGTCATTATAGGTCATTCCCTCATTCCCTGCTAAGCACCAGTAAGTATAACCATTGCTATATTATACCCATGTAACTTGGGAAATAAACGCTTTCAGTGTGATTCTATATCCCCATAACAATACTTTGAGGACGCCCTAGACAGCAGTGCTTGTCAAACAAAATCATTCACAATCAGATAAGCCACACAGACTATGATGGTGACCCTTTTCAAAACAGAAGCATTCAAAGGGCAGCACAACAAAGGATAGTATGAGACATTATGAGACCATACCAAGCGCCGAAGCTTTCTATTGAGTTGCCATTGCGACTGAATGCCTTGCCTTTTTGTTTTTTACCATCCCTGGCCCCTTAGTTCCTTCAATATCCGGCTATGACTCAACAGTATTGACCCCATTTTGCTATGAGCAAATACCACAAAGCAACTTGGACTTGCATCAGAACCTATGTTTGGGCAGATGCACCCCTATAAATCCCAGCTATTTTTATTAAAACATATGTAAACATGTGTGAACAGAAGGGTGCTGATCATGTTTTGACCATCCAAGTAGTCTATCCATTGATCCCCTTGAGCAGAAGCTTTGACCGATCCAAGGATCCTTGAGGTACTACTCACCTGAATGTCGTATCTCACTGTGATGTAGGAGCCTTGGGAAACGCAATGGAATGCAGGTGGCTGTGCTGACCAGGAACATTTTTGTTATTTTCCAGCAAAAATGAATGCCATGTTTGATGACTTCCCCGATGCTGCCAAGAGAATCAGATCGATTATCTATTATATTCTATATCATATCTATATTATGTATTATCTAAACTATAGACTATAGTGTGTGTTTTTTTTCAGGGTAGCATTGGTAGCATCAATCCATAGACAAAACTATATATACGTGCCCCTCTGTGTCGCATTCAATGCTTTCGGTCTTCCATAGTCAGGGGGGGTACCCCAATAGCTGGATGGTTTATAGTAGATCCTATCAAAATCCGGATTGAACATGAGACTTCCACGGGAAGTTGCAAAAGTTCTTGACGCTTCCTTGAACATATTTTGGAACGGGACAACTCATTCTAAGTCTCAATCTGTCTGATTCTATCTTTCAGGAATCTGTTCATGTCTTTTCTATGCCTTTTGAAATATTCCTTGCAATTGTCATCTTCAGAATCTCGAGTGCCAGCATTGATGGTGAGTCATCCACATGTTGGATGGAGAACTATGCAGCTTTTTGGGTGTCATCCAACTTAGTGGTTATGAGTTATGAAGTATGTTTAGAACCCACATACAAGTCGGATCAGCTTAGTAATGGGGGACTTAGCTTACAATCACCATGGCTATTGTCAGCAGACCCTTACATCTGACATGGGACCTGATTCCGGTTTCCGGCCAAACTGGTGGATTTGGGAGACCCCAATATGATGAGACCCAATACGAACTGGAGGTTCCTCTGGGTGCATTGAATATTAGAGGGTAGTATCTGCCCAGTCAGTAACTTTGCAAGTTTTTTTGAGTATATTGATTCACCAAAAGTACGCGGGATAGCCTCATTTCAGGGGGACTTGTCATCCATCATTTACCCTGAATGCACTACATAGACTATGGAAAAATATGGAAAGATCATAAAGCAAATTTTAGCAAATCCACCAGTTGCAGATCATATTCAAAGAGAAAGCCATGGATTTCCATATTCACGTTCGGTTACCAAATGGCTCCAGGGTATGAATGGAACCGAACAGGTGAGCAATATCCAAGCGCGGAAAATCCTCCAACCCAGACCCCATAAGTTTACGGTTTCATGTGAGCAACGTTCCAATCCCACAAGAAAGTCATTGCATAGTACTGGTTGATTAAGAATGGGTTCCCTTTTCATGAATCATGGTAATCATCAAATATGATATTTAAGGATAGTAGAACCTTGCAGCTTGCAACAACAACCAATCAACCATTAATTGTCACATATAATCCCCATGTTGTTCACACTTCAAGCAAATGGATACATTCCCCTTTTGTTGCTGCTTCACTTACTATCCCATCATCAACCAAGAGGTCTTCAGCAGCACCAGGCGCTGTATTGTCCCGAGGCCACTGAAGCTGTTCCATCTGGGAAGGTCTGGGCGTGGATGGCAAAAATACGTAAAGCGCTGTGTGGACCGGAACATCATAGGAATTAACCATTCAGAAATGCTGCTCTATATAATATTTATAGATATACACACGTATGTATGATTGATATATTACTTTTTTTTTACAATTGATAGGGAGATATCATATCTTAAACAAACTAATATAATGTTTACATAGGTCTGAACCTGAAAATTCCTGAAAAAATAGGAACTTCCCCGTTCCCCCCCAAGTTATGGGAATGTCAATGGGAATGGATGGGAAAATGATGATGAAGCAGGAGCATCGCCATGATATTACAATCGCCCGCCTGCTTTTTTTCACAAAAAAAACTTGCAAAAATGGGGTGTAAACAGCGAACGTACTGTTCCATGGGCAAATCAGGAAAAAAAAAAACACGAATTCCATGAGTTCCGAACCATCTCAATTTGTGAAGTGGTCCCCCATAAAAAATGTTGCCGTAAATCATCGCTGTGATACAGGGCAGTCCATCGGGCTAGTCGGGGACCATCATCTCATGTTTTCTGGGATGGAAACTGAACATCGTCGGGATAGAAACACCATGTTTTCAGGATTGGCTGTTGGTTTCACATGGTTTCACATGGTTTCACCTAGAATGGGAAAGGGGCAAGGGTATGACAAACAAAAGACATCAAGACACTGTGGATATCTGTGGACGATATATCAAATGCCATCACAAAACAAGAATGGGAATGCAACATGGGGGGTGTATCTACCAATGAAGCAGGGGATTGTGATGGGGCAATCAAATATACACATAAACACCAACACGAAGATGTTAATATATACACCAAAAAACCTTGGGATACTGGATACCATCAACAGCCAGCAAAATGAGATTGATCAGTTAGTACCGGTTTAACACCCTTTCTGAGACACCCACCCGAACAATCTTGGGCGGATCACCTTCCGCACTATGTGGGCTGCTGTGACACACAGCGGTTCATGGACCATAAAGTACCCCAAACTAATCCAAAATACATGCTGCCCAACAGACCCTCTGGTAATCTAACATTGGTAAATCATCAATATAGGGGCATTTTTTAACAGCTATATTAAATCACCCGCAACTAGAGCAAAATGTCACAGGCCTGTCACACAGCTATTCCTCTAGAGACATGTTTGGGAAATTCTGAGCCACTCGCCACTCGATACCTCTACTTGGGGGTGCAGGCTGATCTATAGGGGTACACTATACGTATGGACTTAAAACCCTATAGTTAATCAAGTTGGGATATGATATGCGTTCCCTATCAGTCTTGTAGTTAGACATATATATATATATATATTTATACATTACATGTATATATATATATAGTATATATATATATACATAATACAATGTGGTAAATCCAATTATAATCCATCCCCAAAATATCCCAAAATCACCTTTCATATGGGATGTATAGACCATCCACAAATGGTAGATTTACTATTGGGTTTCGCACATTGTCCGCTTCGTTCACTGGCAGCCTGCAGCCCGGTGCCTCTTCTGCGATCGCCGTGCCGTCTTTGATTCCAATGAGCGCATAGGATCCACGGTAGACCAAGTCTGAGTGCCCGCACGACTTGGAGGACATGTGTTGGAACCATGTTGCGGAGTGTGAAACAATCATGGAACCATGGTCACCATGGAATGGTTCTTTCTATACATAACAAAATATGTGGATTCAAAAATGGAAGATTGAACAGATTTCGATTCTTGTTTCAAATAATCAGGAGAAAATGAGGGTAGGGTAGGATCATTCCATTCAAAGTGGAGACGGCAACAGTGCTGAAACACGAAGAGGGATTTCACCAAGAATGAATATCCCAATGGTCATGTAACTAAAACAAGTAGATTGTTCCAACTTGGCCCTGTATACATGATCTGCCAATGGGGATTTGTTTTCCTTGCTAGACTACTGACAAGTATTTCAATGAAGCCTCATCTAGAACATTTAGTGTACACATGTGTATATATATATATATGTATATACATTTTATATGGTTACATATACTATTGTGTGTATGCTATATAATATATACACTGATGAAACAACTGATGATGTTGAGCATCTCATCATTTTGGTTGTAACGTCCACGCCCCAATAAACGCCCTCCCATAGCATCAACGCTGCAACGAGTGACTTTCGATCTTCATGGCCCCCAAATATTTCAGCGAATCCACTGCAGCAGAGCTCATGTTGCCTTGGGACCCATCACCTTTGGGGTAAAACGTGGCTGGGAATTCTCCGAACTAGATTTCTATAAATGGAGGTTTATAACAGGGAAATTCCCGTAATTAAATAGTGGATTTTCCGTTGCCATGTTTGATTACCAGAGGGTACTAGGATAAGGTGGGATAAAAAGTTGGAGATATTTGATGGTAGAAACCTTGCTGCATAGTGAAACCCATCTGGTACAGGAAAAACCCATCAAGCACGAAACACACAAAACAAAAAGTTCATGGCTACATCCATTCAGAAACCCATATTTTTTTCGGCACGTTTAACCCAATTTATGGCAAAAAACAATGGGGTTAAACACGCCGAAACAGATATGGGTTTATACATGTTTATACATGATGATTGTTTCAGGTCTTGGTAATAGAAAATGCCCCAAACGAAACCTTGGCTATCCTTGGCTTAGGGCTTAGGGCCTCGAATGTGTTCATTTTGGAGGCTCATATGGATCCTTTCGTTTGAGGGGGATGTGATACCGAAATTTGAGGGGTGAGAAATGAATTGACCCAATGATTTGGTGACGTAAATGGGTGAAATTAGTTCACCTCAATGATATTTCTGGATATTGCCCCCTAGTTACCATACTTCATCCTACAAAATCCCGTATTCCATAGCCACTTTTCGCCCTTAAAAATTCCATTTGGAAGGAATTTCCATGGATTTCCCATGATGTTCATGGCCATGTTCCCATAATTGCCCATGGATTTCTTCCCTTTTTCTCCGCCAAGGATCTCTGGGCTTCGTCTCGCACGGCGACTAAGACTAGAGTGCCGCTCTGTAGGGACTTCACAAAGCTTGTGAAGGCCTGGAAAATCATGGTCAAGTCCGGTCAGGCACAGATATGTACAGCTCATAATGGCCATGTCAATAGGGAAGATATGGGGAAGATGGTGACCAACCAATATTTCAGGAAATGTGCTTTTTCTTTGTGGAGAACCACTTGCGAATTCCAGATATAATGGTGATATAATTAATGGGGTTATAATTTGTGACAAGCCTATTTCCTGCAACAGTGAGCACAATTTGCACCACAAAAAGTTGCACGAAGGATTTAGCAAAAACAAGACATAAAATGCCAAATGTGCAGCACACTTTTCAACTTTGCTCAACCAGCTGCCACATGACGCGGCCTGCAATGAGAAGCTATTGCGCAAGCAATGACAATGCGGGAGCAACACTGCAAGATGAAACCAAAGGATTCAACACAGGTTCATTTTTTCCATTTTCAAGCTCCTGCTTTGGTATTTCTTAGGTTCAGGTCCTCCAGAGCAAGACTGCCATTTGCAGGAAAGTATTGGAGGAAAATAGACCAACATTAGTTATTTAGTGTGGCGTTTCGTTGGCGGATCCTAAGCCCAAGTCAAAACATCTTCTTCTGCACCATGAAATCTCACGCAGTCATATGCTAAGCAAACAGCTTGGCAAACTTCCCGGAAAATGCAACAACCAAAAAAATTGAAGAACAATTAGGCTTGATGACATGGCGGAAAATCATCCATTCTGGATCTTGGTAATAGTAGCCGACAATGGCAAAGCTCACAAATGGACCACCGTTGCTGAGAAGGAAGCCAGGTCTATGGCAGAGTCGACTGGCTGCGTTCAAGATGATTTCAATGGGATTTGTTTACCAGAAGTGCCACATGATAAAATGGCAAGCTGCAATAAGTTGCAGGGACAGTAAATTGCAAATTGACAGGCTGAACCCAAGAACCTCCAACGGAAGCAACCAACAGCTCATTGATCTGGCGTAGCTAAACAATGGTTAGAAATTGAGTGATATATATATATAATATATATATATATATATATCTCTCTCTCTCTCTCTCTCCGTAGGTACGCCTGTGTGTGTAAAAAAAACTATCTATCTATATATATATATATATCTCTCTCTCTCTCTCTCTTTCCCCCTAGTTGGCTGCTTCCTCAGTGATCCAGCTCAGAAGTGATTTTGCCACACTCACCACAGAGGGCTCGAGGCTTTTTCGGTACCTTGGCTTTGACGGCAAGTCTACTCATCCAAACCTCCACCTGTCCAAGGCAAGTCTACTCATCCAGTCAAACCGCAATCAAAAGAATCATCCACCAACAAACGACAAGCAAACATGATCCAGCGCAGCAATCCTGAATCCTTAACAACTGACTGGCCTCAGAAGTTTTGTCCTCCTCACTCCAACTCTTGCCCGCTACACCATATCCCAAGATCAACACACGACGAGGCCAGCAAAGGTCTTGTCCCCCTGGGTGGTCGGTGGTCACTTCGACGGCCTCGGCAGCAAAGGTGTCTTTTAAACAGTCAGCAAACTGCGGAAGCTTAGCGCATGGTTTATGTGAGCACGTAATGCGAACAACAACGCAATAATACAAGCAATGATTTAAGAAAAATGTCCGGAATGTTCGTCTCAAACAAAAACCTGCAAACATGCAATTGGTGGGCAAGGCGCGTCCCCAGCTGTGGAAGACCCCTTGGCGCTCATCGCGCCTGCCCCAGATGGCTCCGCACCCGCCGCTTTAGCGAGCCTCCTTTTCGACGCCACAAAACCTTGAAAAACACAGTGTTTCGCGACTTTCCTACCTTTTCCCGCACCTGCATCTTCTCTCTTCTGACTTTCTCCTCTCTGATCTTCTCTCTTCTGACTTTCTTCCTGTCTGTGCTTTCCATCTGTCCATATTGTCGGAAGTTTGACTTCTAAACTTCCTTCGGTTGTTCAGGTTTTGGTGTTGATTAGGGGAAAGCTTCGAAAATTCTGCTGGCAAATGTGTTCAAATGAGATCATGTTCGAATGGGACGAGATGGACAAACTATGACAATTCCAATCAATGATACCCTCTGGTAATTGAACATAGCTATTGAAATGGCCATTTATATTGGACAATTTTGGTGAATTTCCGTAGCCATGTTAGTTTACTAGAGGGTACTTGAGCACTCACTCAACAAACCAGGAAAACCGGCCCATCGAATTGCTAGGTACATACCCGCGTTGCTTGAAACACCACGCTGATTTGATGGACAAGGGGCATGCCAACAGAAGAATCATCGCAGCTCGTCCCTCGCAGCGCCGGAGCTAACAACTCTCTTTATTTTGGCGATAGATCCAACACATCAATGGGTATGTAGGGGGAGAAGAAGTATGGTGTAGTCTCAGGGAGTATCCCGCCATTTCCAAATATCCTTGTGCACTTGTTGAGCTATAACCTTATAGCAGCCGCTGCCACACAACGGTGGCTCAGGTGAGAGAAGCAGGAGAGCTGGGCCGGCATGATATGGCCCAGCAATTTGGCTCCTCAAATACAATCATCATATACCAACTAGTTCGAGCGAATTCAAGCGTGGTCGAGCGAATTGGTGAGAAATAAGCTGGGGGCCCCCACAACAGCCGGAACAGGCCGCGAACAGGGACTGCGCCCTTGCCCTTGGCGCAGCAGCACCTTCAGCAGCTCCTCCAGCAGCTGGGAGGTGGCTGCTGCTGCTGTTGCTGGTGGCAGCCAAGACTTTTGAAAACCATATCAATCAACTGGTTTGCCAACACATGCATTTCCCATTGGATACTAGGTAATGCACAGCCAAGTCACGCCATGATCTGCCGCTTGCACTTCTGCAAGAAGTACCCGTCCAAGTTATAGATCGCCTCCTTGTTCTCCTTTTCAACCTGATTCCTCGGATTTCACACAGACGAGATTGAAATGATTACCACGCAATGGCATTACAAATTGAAAAGCAAAAAGTTGAAAATTTCTTCGCGCAAGTGCAAGTTAAGCAATATTGAAATGCATGCAGTGCAGCGCAATGGCAATGGATTTCAGATGGCAACTTGTGAAACTTGAGCTGCGGCCCAGCCGCAACACTGAACGAAATCCAGCTTCAGTCAACTGCTTCTTCAGCCACAGAACCTGTCAGTGGCTGAGGTAGGATCAGTCGAACGACTAATGCATGAAACTATCAAAAGAATATGGGACTGTCCCAAAATGAAGGTGAACAAAATCATTGTTTTGGCGCCCAGAAGCATCATTTTTGTTCACCCCCATTTAAAACATTTAAAACACATACATACCCCATTTGTGTCTACTGTCTACATGTCATTTTTTAAAATAGCTTGTAGACGTGTAGATTTACCCTTACACGGCCAGTGGCTGTCAAAAACATGCGAAAAGGAACCCTTTGGGGGGGGGGGTCCTTTTTTTGGGTGTTTCTGGAAATTCTTGTAATATATCAATTGGCTTTAGGACAAAGAGTTAAAAGTTCGGACGTTTCTGGAAGGGAAACCCACTGGGTAAGCACAGCCTTCTATTTATACAATATTTATATAAATCTATGTATTTTTCGATTTATCTATTTCTTTCTAAAATACTTCTATCTAACTGTGTTAAGTGCGAATGGCAGAAAGCCAGCACTTGAACAAAATGCCAACATCTCGAATTTGTTTGGCTGCTGTTTTGGCATCCATCCTCAATAGACCAAGTGACCTGGTGGGATTGCCTGGGGCAATCAAACAGGCAAATGTTCAGCAAGTGAGCTGCCGAATGAGCATGAACGAAAAACAAGTCTCCAATTGCACTCGGGTCACAGAACCTGAGGAAAAATGATTCAAACTGCAGACTAGTTCCCGAGGAAGGAAGGCAAATATTGGTTTGAACTCCTCTTCGATCAAGCCAAGTGCAATAGAAGGCGGCAATGGCATTCACAGAGGTCAAATTGGCAAATCAAATGTAGCAAGAAAAACTGTTGAACCATAAAAGCGAATGTGGACATGAAACATAAATCTTGCCTAATCTTGCCAATATTAATGTGTTTGTGAACTGGAGCACGCTAGGCTACAGGAGTCATGCAAAATAGGTCAATCAATGGCGGCCCTAAGCTCTACCATCTACATTCCAACTCTACAAATTTTTGGTGGCCCTAAGCCACCACGATCAGAAACATTGATCCAATCACAATGTTTCTTGGCTCATCTCTCAACTGTTCTTGCTGTTCTCCCTCAACAACATTAACTCGAAGTCTCTATGCCTCTCCGTTGGAAATCCCAAGGCACCAAACAACATGTTTAGCTACACAATGCAAGGCCCCCAACTGTGGCATGGACCAAACCAGGCCTCCATCAATGGACCTGAAACGGGAAAGCTTCGGCCAAACGGCTAGAAAGTTGAAGATGTCGGATCAACAAATCCCAGGCACAACACATAGTGATTGAGTTTGCAAGTGGCCAAGTGAATTTAAATTTGAAGTTGGTTCCTACGAATGGCCGATTTTGTTTTTTTGCAATTGACACTTGGCACTTGGTGCCTCCAAATTGGATCTCACAATTCAAATTGCCCAATGGTAGAATTGCTGCGAAACTGTGAAATGAAAAATTCAAGCAAGATACTATAATATTAAAAAATCCTGATAACAGCTGGGTGGCCCTGCCGAACTGACGCCCAAGTCAAAGTGGCGCCTGCCTCAAATCATGGTTGGCTTTCAAAAGCCACTTGCCAAGTGGCAAAACACAATCAAAGGTGCTACTTGAAAGAAGATGTCAACAATGGAACCCTCAATTCCGACAGTTCCACACAGTACTCACCAATGCCCAAGCCCAAGACAGGTGAACTTGCTGGAGAGGATGGCCTCACAAACCTGGCAAAGGAAATGCAGCAACCAACTTTAGACTTGCAGATGTGGATGCAAAATGAATTTGAAACAATCTGGCCACTCAACCAAAAAATCTGGCCTTGAAGTTTCCCATGGCCCAAGCATGGCAAGAAACCTATCCGCTTCTGCAAAATGAAGTTGCATTCTGTGCAAGTTTGGAGGGTATTCCAAAAGACTGGGCAACATGTGCAATCAGTTCTTCAAATTGTCAATTGCCAATTGTGTAAAATGGCTGCAAGGAGCAAGATGGCCAGGCACTGTGAAAAAGACGTTGCAAACAAATCACCAAGCACCCGAATAGCCTATTCGCAAATAAGCCATTTTGGGGGTGATGTTTTTGGAGCGGGTCCCATAAACAAAACCCTTTTAATTTCTGTTGCAGATATTAGGCTAGAATCAATGTACAATGGGGATATAATGGGGATATAATTTGGATATAATGGGGATATACTGGTCAAAAGCTGGGCATTAACCAACCAAAATGGCAATGAAATGGCAATTTGACCAACAATATGGGATTTAATGCACATATATATGAATGGGAAGACAATGGGATATACTGGGATATATGACGGCCACGATATTAAAGAACTCGGGTTTCAAACAAACAATACTAGGTACATAATATAGTATGTGTGTATGTATTATATATATATATTAGGGAGATTAAGGCTGGGAATTCCGTTACTTAAAACTGGATGTTTCTTGTAAATCAGTATGGGCTCGAGACTATATAGGTGATATAATGGTAATATAGCGGTGGTATCACGGAACAATGGTGGTTTAGCAACACATCAACTAACCACCAAGCATGATGGGAACATAATGAGGATATAATGGGACGTATATGACTATAATTGACTATATACCCTCTGGTAGTGACTAGTAGATTTGCCGTTTGCAAACTGGAAAAGAAGAAAAAACAGGAACATATTGGTAAAATGTGGCAAATCATCAGACATCGGAGCAAATAGGACATGTTCCACGAGAAATTGTCGGACAAATGGGTCAGTTCACCCTGGTACCCTCAGGTTGCAGAATAGTTTGCAAACGGATTTTCGGTACTGGCAGTGGGGCCCCCTAGCGAAGTTGATTTATAACTCCAATAAGTATGGTTAACTATGGTTTATGATACTTATAACTTATGACTACAGTTCTTGGGGTTTATAAACCAACTTATAACTGGGGGAGCCCACATTGTACTGGTAGTATATGTATTGATTCATAGCCAAATGGACTGTGCCATGGTCAAAGCATGGTATACGAGGTATGGTCATCCATCTCGTAATGACAATCCTTATAATAGGCATATCAATCCCCAATAGTGGATGTAAACAATTCAACTCTTCAACATGGCACATATGGCATTGAGAACGATTGATATTGTTTGATGTACGTAATTTATTGCATACCTGGAAGTACAAGACGTATTACATACCCAAACCATGGATGTTTAAATATGGTTAAGTACTGAATGACTAGGTTGTTGTGGGTCTATTGTTGTACCAATTTCACCAGGTGGCCAAACATAAGAAAGCGGATGGGATGGAACATGAGGAGGTATGTCTTTGCTTATGAGACCTGGTAGTACGATAATTTGCTTCGCCCACTCAATAAATATATATATATATACAGTAATTGTACATTAAAGACAGAAGGGGTTCCCATCGGGGGTGGAGACATGCATAGTGTAGCAACGGGTGTTTCTTCAGCCTCTCTAGTTAGAATGCATCCATCTGCTCATCTGCAAATGGTATTGTCAACTAAGAATGCCTTGCAAAATCAGACCTTTCACAACTCCACCCCCCATGCCGACCCGCTCTCATCAAAAAATATGTATGTTTGTGTATCTAGATCTATGTATATATATATATATATGTATATTCATATAATATACATACATACAATGGGGCCCGAATAGAGGAAGCTAGCGTCGTTTCTCATGGTTTCTTGCTTTGGGATCATGATGGCATTTTTGTGGTGAATTCTCTCGGGATTTAACTCGTCCCATCCACCGGTCATCTTAACTCATAGATCCATATCAATCCTAAAGCACGGTTTCCAATCGGGGAGATGATTCATTATGGAAGGGATTGTGTTGAATAAGGGGTCCGTTAATGAAAAGATCCAAATACATTCCACCAGTCTTTTGCTTGGAGGCAATGATTTTCGTTTTGGGTGTCTCAAAATGGGTTACACATCATAAATGTGGCAAAAAATAACAATTGAAAGCTCTGATTGCCTTCTCCAAATCAAACCTGGCTTGCTGGACAATCCCCATTTGTTGGTTTTTGATGGTTTTTGTTCCCTCAGGGAAACCTCCATTTATATAGATTTTTTCCCATATGTATGTTCCTAGGCTTTTTCCTATGAAAACCTCCATTTGTAGGTCATTTCCCAGCTAGCCACGTTTCATATTGAAGGGCTACCCCATTTTTGACACGTGCCGAAAGTCCGACCTCGGAGCCCTGCGCATGAGTATCAAAGACTTGAAAGCTGTCCATGAAACCAGCCTTGAGGCGATCCGTTTCAACCCAGATGGTGATTTTTCGGGGGAAAAACCTGGGAAATACCCTCCGGTGTCATCAAAGGTGGCTGGGAAATCCCCGAACCAGCCATAGAGGTGTGAAAATGGGAAAATCATCCATTTAAATCGTGGATTTTCCTGCACGCCATGTTTGATTACCAGAGTGTATATCGGTAGGATTACCCTCTGGTGAACTAACATAGCTGTTGAAAATGGCCATTTATAGTGGATTTTCCCATAAAAAATGGTGATTTTCAATAGCTATGTTAGTTTACCAGAGGGCCAGAGTGTATATCGGTAGGATTATTTGATGGAGTATATCCGGTGGTGTCATCAAACGGGGAAATCTCCGCACCAGCCATAGAGGCTCCGTTCGCTGCGAAAATCATCGAACTCAATGATACCGGAAGGTACATATAGAAATGTTTTTTTGTTTTCCATTTCTTCATTTATTCTCATTTCTTGGGGTATTGGAGGATTATCCCAGTTGGTAAGTCGCAGTAGATCCCATTTATGTTCATTTAGGGGATAAGCCAACTTAATTTGATGAACTAGGGCGAACAACAACCACTTTCCCAAGTGGGATTATCCTTCAAGTACCAACAAGTTGCTTCAAGTACGGCAAAAATATCACCCATTTGTTATTTGGTGCACTTTGGGTAGGCAATGCTCCCTTCATTTTCTCGGCGAAACCCCTAGATGTTGCTGAGAAGATCTCCCATTTGCTGCTTGAGTATGTCCATATACCAAACAAATGTCTTCGAAGAACAATGGAAAATCAAGAATCCTAAACCAGAGAATTCATTCAATGGATACCCTCCCGTTAACTAACATAGATGTTAAAAACCCAGTATTTGTAGATCATTTCCTATAGGGACACCATCGGTTTTCCACAGCTATCCCTTGGAACCAGTCGCTTTATTTCCCCTATGGACACAGTGTGACACACCCATTGTATCGTTGATGACAAATCCCATGATACCCCATTGAATCACCAAACATCTGGCCCGATCCCAGTCATCGTTGGTTGGCGGAAAACCCGTCGTGTACAAATCCAACTAAACCCCAATGTTTGAAAAAATCACCAGTGAATTCTAGTTAAACCCCACTAATAAACGCTTTTTCTGAAAGAACTTCCAGCAATTATCTACATTATATATCAACCACTTTCGAATGCCATTACCCCTATAGCAGCCCTGGAATCATTATTTTTGATCTAACCCTGGCAATTTACCATTGATCGGCCCTGACCTATTGGGATTGGTTCTTTACCATACCCCTAACATTGTTGCAACCCCCTTTGGTTGGTATTTGTCAAAATGATGATGCCAATGAACCCACATTTTGGGGTTGGGAAATTCTGACCACCGAATACCACTATTGGAAGGCCTCCCCGGAAAAAGTTGGTTTGAATCATTGAAACCTCACCTAACTGAGAATATAGTCACATATATTCACCATAAATCAAATCGTTGTCATGATGAAAAAAACCAACAAACACCTATCACAAATCAACTAAAAATCATCATTTGTCTGGCTCCATATGTTTTATACTTAGATTCAAAACACAAAGAATAAATCATCAATTTTGGTGTTTAATAACTCCACGTTCCTCAGTTTTTCCCAAGTTTTTGATTTTTTCCCATGGTAATAACATCAATCAGCTTTATAAACCCCCATCCTTCTGAATGACATCATTATTGTTTTTCCATATGGGGGTTTTCCTAAAATGGGGGTACCCAAAAATGGATGGTTTAGAATGGAAAATCCCAAACAAAAATGGATGATTTGGGGGTACCCCTATATTAGGAAACCTCCATATTTTTCCCCTGTTTTTTGAGGGTTCGAAATCACCATTTCACCATTCTAACCAAGGGCCCCATCCCGCAGCCCCGATGGGCACAACACCAAGTGGCCGGCGTGATCACCGCCACATTGAGGCCGCGGTGTGTGTCCAGGTCGGTCAGGTTCCGCCCGTTGACCTGCCGCGAAAAATGGTGGATTGACCGGCCATGTTATATTAGTTTTATGCCATGTCATATATACATTAAATCACATGATAACTTACATATATGATATATGGATGGAACAACAATATATCATATATAGTTGTAATATAACAATATATGAACAAATATGAAAAGGTCTTGTTCCTCTAAAGGCGCTAAGGGAATGCTTAGGCGGCAGCTTATGACGCGGCAGCTGGTGCGCTGCTTACGCACCCGCAGTTTCTGCTTACGAGCAGGAATAGCTTTCGCTGATGCTTACGCGACTAACGCAAACCAGGGTTTTGCTTACGCGATGTCCTCATTGCCACCCTCTGACTATTTTTTTTTTTTACGTTGCTCACATTTGATTTTGCTCCATCAATGATATATCAAAAATGAAAGTTAATATATATATATATATATACACATACCATTGTATCAATATAATAATAAATATATATATAATTATATATATATATATATAATTATATATATATATATACACGTGTGTATTCCCAAAAAGGTGCCCCTTAAATCCAACATGATCCACGACATGGCGCCAGTTGATGTTCCTACTTTGAACTCACCACAGAGAGCCTCGAAGATGACCTGATTGCCATTGCTCCTGGAGGTGCTTGTGACCACAATATTGAAAGATCTTTTAGAGCCTCGGAGAGTTACCAAACACTCGGCAAACACGGAGAGCAAAGAGGAGCTGACTGTAGGGCAACCAGCCTGTAGGATGATTGGGAATGATGGACTACCTCCATGATGGGGAATTGACTTAAATTGAGTGAGGGTTTCACTGAAAGAGACGTGGGAGAATCCAAGAATCATCCCAATTCATAGGTTCTAGGTGGTTTATGATGCTTTGTTACCCACGAAGATATATAAATGTAATTTCATCCGTTGAAACTTGGAAAACGCCCAAATAATGTGAAACGATGTTGGGTTTACGTGGATTCCTAATTCATGGATTATGACAAAAGCCAATGTAGAAAGGGTAGTATAACCCCGTATATTCCTCAACTCGCTAGGGGTTTTGAAATGGTTCACTCAATAAACGACAATTGCAGGTGGCTGTGATCTCACTAAATTGATGTGATCCATGATGAGGAAATAGGTCAGAAACAGCACACTTGATAGATCTCCCAAGTATGTTTCAGATGACAACTCGCCACTCAGTGAGTCAAACTCCTCCAAAATGCCTTTGGTCAAGCCAAAAAATCAATCTGGAAACATCTCTGTCTGGGCAGATCCAAGAAACTGCAAAATCCCAAACCCATCAAATCGGGCTTTTTTCAGTCAAACTACAGTAACCATTTCAGTCCCTTTTTGACAGCAAAATATCCCAGGATCACAGGTCATTTGTGGGTCAGGATAACAACAGCCAGCTTCGCGGCACTTTCTCACCGGTGACGATGAGAAAGCAGAAACCAGTTGCTAAGCGGGAGAGTCATCCAAGTAGAATCCAAGTCTATAGCTGCTTGGTATGGCGACCTAGCACTGAAACCATCCAATGTAGAGTGGTCAATATATTTGTGGCATAGCCTAATACAGTGTACACCATCCAACATGATTGATAAATCTGTACGGCACAGGAAGAAGAAGATCCAAGATGATGTCTCTTAAATTCTGGAAAAACCATCTACTGTCACCATTTCTAGTGATTACTGACGTTGCTAGACAATCTAAAAACAAAACGGGGAGGTCTTCACGGCGTTGGGACAACTTTTGCTCCAAGTCCCAATGGCCAAGAAACTGTAAGTTGCAGAAGCTACGGCAATCGTGCCATCCGGAAAGGTCTGGACGCCGACAACAAGAAAAGGGTCCGGTTTTAAAGGACACGGAGAGAATCTTTGGATTTTTGGCCAAAGATTCATTATATATAATACATGTATATAATTGTACATATATATATATATACACACTGCATATATTATATACATATATATATATACATAGTGTCGAAAAAACAAAATATATATATATATATAATTGTAAATAAATATATATATATATATACATTTGTATTCCCCATCTTATGGCTCATCTATATTTCCATTCAAAGTTTCCTCTGTTTATTACTTGCAGGAACTGGATCTCCGGTCGCTTTACCGTTTGAGGCGAAATGGTCTCCACTTTGGGGAATGGTAAAAACATGATACATGGGGCCACTGTTAATCCAACCACCACTAGAGATCTCAATTATGGGTATATTAGGCCCCATTAATTAATTCCCCCAATATATGTTACCCTCTGGTAATCAAACATGGCAATGGAAAATCCACCATTTATACATGATTTTCCCGTTAAAACCTCCATTTACATGAGATTTCCAATTGCTACGTTTGATTACCGGAGGGCAATCCCACAGGGGTATATAATCCAACTTTTAACTATGGCACGTGTAAGCCGAGACAAACCAGTTGTAAAGTGAACCACGGATACCTGGTCGCTATTCGTGTCCCGGAATCATCATCCCATACTTCGTGGTCGAAAAGAACAAATGACGACGTCGCCTACTAGCTCTCATGTGGTTGGGAAAGTCCTAGTAGCTCCTTAGCTTTCCATTTAATCGGTACAATCTGGAATATACTGGGAATATGGATAGCCCTACTTCCTTAGCTGCCACTTAACCACTAGATGGTAGCCATCGCTGATTCTGCCAATTTAATGAGCTGATTTTCCCAACACTGTTGGGCGGTTGAACCATTGAAACCTCCAAAATCATGTTGCTT